>SMDT01002358.1:0-453550 GCA_005392925.1 Aquilaria sinensis
AGTGTCCGAATTGGGAAGCAAAATAAATTATGGGCATTAAATTACAGTGTCACTATAACCAAAAGTGAAAGAAGGGACACTAAGAAAATTACACTAAAGGCACCCAAGACAGAATTTCATTTAAAGAATGCAACCGAACTTCAATACCAAGAAGCGATCATGTCACCACCAAAGGAAAAAAAAAGATATGATGGATGTTTCTGTATAGTGAAAGAATAATTAGAAGATAAAAATTTTATAATCAATAAAAAATTTTACTTTTGAATATTCATGAAAAATTTAGTTACCATAATTCACTTTATATTTTTAACAATTATGAACCAACTGACTTTATTAAACTATAAAGCAGGTTAACTAATTAACTCAGACTACAATAATCAACTTTCAATAATGAAAACAAATGATGGAAAGGTGAAAAATGATGTTTAATTAATTTTGCACTTTAAAATTGTACATAAAAAAAAAAACAACAAACAAGAAAGAATATAAAGTAATAATTAAGTTTCCGGACCAATATGTAATACTGTCGGCATTACATGCTTAACTGGAAAAGGTTAAAAAATGTAGGACTACAAATGCATCTAACCACAATAAAGTGAAACAGGCAAAAACGGAGAAAATCCACTAGACAGGCGACTGGGACTTTTTCCGATTCGACAAAATAGGAATGAACTGACAAACAGCCAAATAGTCCAGAAAATAGGGAAAAATACGAAGTGTTACATGAACACTACTTCCAAATTGGGGAATAAAAATATTATTATAAAATGACAACAAACAACTATTGCAACACATAACCTCCACTATTTACATTAGTGCATTTCAAAGTCTTTAACCTTCCTGGTTTAACCACAACTTCCTACCAAAAATTGAGACACTGCACAATCCAGTAGAGAAGTACTAAAACTAAATGTATTTCATAACTTATATTAGCTTCCAAATCTACTTAATTCACCGGTGAAGGGATACCTTCACACAAAACGCAAACAAAGTGGAAGTTAACTGAAAATGAATGTAATTTAGCATCAACAAGACTATCAAACTGCATACAGAATTCCCTTAGCTCATAAACATTTACTTGGGGTGGATGTATATTTGAACTCCGTATAAACAATAGGTCTGATTATCAAAATGACTAGAAAAGACAATAAAAAAAACCCAACCACGTAGAAATAGCCCAACCTGCTGCAATGATGAATTTGGGGACAGAGTTACTTATCAATCTCGAATCTCAAATCTTATCTCAATTCCACACTCTTCAGACAACGTACAACAATATATGATTGCCGACTTCGACTACAGCCTTTGGTGACGGCCACCAAACGAAGCCTTAAACTCCAGCAAAATAAGTTCAACCTTACACCAAACCAAACCCATTCAAACAACAAAAGATGACCCAAATCAAACAATAAAAGCTGGTTGCCACAATCACCCAAAAAATGGTATGACAGAATTATAACCAATCATTGTACGAAACCAGATCTAGCACTCAAAATCCAACTACTAATACAACCACTTGTAACTTGTGCGATCAGCTGGGTAAACGGAAAAACCATACATTATATATCCATAGCACTTAGCCGATAGCACATTTAAAATCACACCACCTAGCATGAACATTTTTTTTCTTTCCCAAATACTAGTTTAAGTCTTTATATCACAGAAGCCAACAAAAATCATATATTACTCAAACATGGAAACATACCCGTAATGGATGCAAGTATTTAATTTCTTCCTTTCAATCCAATTTCAATGTAACAAACATAAGTTCAACCGGAAAAAAACAATGGCAGTTATTATCATCAAGCCACACATTAACAGGGGATGCCACTTTACATGTTTCCCCAACAAAGACTGTTTCAAACAGTAGGATGAAGTGCTGCTTCAGAAAGGTAAGGAAAACATAGAACTTGAACGAGACCAAGATGTAATACTGGTGCAAAACAAAAAGTAATAGTCCAACCCACTACTTCAAACCTTCAAACGGTCTTTCTTCATAGAGACATACCCTTGATTACTTGTGCTCCAAATTCACACCCTCTTCCTATCCAGCAGCTTCGTGGCAACAGAGAGTTTGCTGCAGAATAATATCCGATAAAACTCATGCATGTCCTATCCATAATATAAAACTATGCACATAAAGTAGACACATACATTAACTTTCATGCAAAATTTTAGCCCAGAAATTAAAATACATAAATTCCGTAATCAAGCCCTTCAGTTGACAACACACAACCAGTTTCCAGATACACTAGTCTCCACTAAAATAATTATATAAAATCACAGAAAAATCTTAATTGGATTCTGTGAAATCAGGGACAAAGTAGACAACATAGTTATTACTACACAAAATTTCATCCGTAGATGCATAGCCTCTAATTTATCATGGTTTTTGTAATAATCCACAAAGACAGGACTACTGGTCCGAATTCCAGCAAAACTACAATTCAGTCAAAAACCTCTATAAAATAAACCAGAAATCCAATTCTAATGCCATAACATAGTGGATAAACTAGAGACATAGTCCTACCATCACATAATTTCGTACATCCAAAAACACAACATACAAATTATGCCACATTTTCTAAGTGCACAGATCAACAGTAGAACATATGTTCTTGTTCACACTGAGAATCTGCAGCAAAAATTGCTCCAAAACCTATTCTCCTAATTTTCAACATCCGCCCAATTTATTACAGACCAGGGAATGGCGCTACTTAAAATATTGAATGCTTACTCATGTATATGCTTTCTTCACACCCAACATCTTAAAGCGCAAGTTGGAGGAGTTGATTTGTGTCAATGGAGACGTTGAATCAAAAATGAAAAACGAGCTACATCGCGGGAATAAGCTCAAGAAACCAGTTCAGAATTGGTTTGAGAATGTTGGAATGATCAACCGTGAGGTTGGGAATCTAGAGCAAGAAGGCCGAGGAAGCAACTTCCTGTCGCGTGGATACTTGGCAGCGAAGATCTCACGCGAGGCAGCCGACGTGGAATATTTTATCCAAAAGGGGAACTTTTCGGACGGTCTGGTAATTATTGATCCTTCATAAACTGGAATGATATGGGATACAACGGTTTTCATGGGTGAAGGCCTGCAGAAAAATCTGAATGATGTTTGGGAACTCTTGATGGACAACCTTGTTGAAATAATTGGAGTCCATGGAATAGGAGGTGTCGGGAAAACAACCATCGTGAGACAACTCAACAATAAACTCCAAAAACAGGTAAGGAGACGTGTGATATGGGCCACAGCATCAAAAGATCAGTTTGATATTGTCAGATTGCAAGCTAGGATTGCTGATGGATTCAAATTTGATCTCAGTGAAGGGGAAGGCAAAGCAATAAGAGCAGGATAACTATTCAGTGTTTTGTCAAAACAAGAATAATATGTTTTCATATTGGATTATTTGTGGGACAAAATTTCGCTCAACGATGTAGGTATCTCTACACCCTCAAGCAATAGGAGTAAGATAATAGTTACAAGTCATTCTTGAGATGTGCTCTAATACCTGGATTATGACATAGTTAAGGTTGAACCTCTCAAGGAAGAAATGTCATGGAAGTTGTTCGTACAAAAGGTTGGCAACAGTATTTTAGAGCATCATTACTTGATCCCTGTACCAGAATCTGGAATCTGGGGTCAAAGAGTGTGGTTGTTTACCGTTGGCAACTGTCACAGTGGCAAGTAGTATGAAGGGTGTATATGAGGTTGGAGAATGGAGGAAGTCGCTGAATGAGTTAAGTCTTAATTGTTTTCTTTCTTATGTAGGATGATTTTGTTGAGTTTAGTGATGTCAATGAATTCTATAGCTCTTTGCCGTTGGACAAGGTGGAATTTGAAGGCTTGGTCACCGTGAGCCATCTTTCTAAGGTAGCCCTTTTCTACTAGCCTCTCAGATATACTTCATGGTGCTATATTTTCATTCCTTTCTTTTTTCCTAATATTTTCACTAATATGAAGAGAACATCATTCCTTCTGCTTAAGATGACATGAAATAAAAACTTCTATTTGGCAGGCTGTGCCAGTTCCTAGCTTGAAAACAACTCTAGTGGCATCATCATCTCAAACTCCTGTAGGTTTCTTTTTTAATTTGATTTGACTTTCATGTTTTATACTGCTTTGAAAGAATATTATAAATTGAAATGTGGAGTGCACATTGTATTCTCTATTCTCTCTCATAGCCATGGCACACAATTTTGTATATCATACTGTTACTGTTTTCTTATTATTTTTGTTACGTGATGCTACTGAATCCTTCAATGTTACGTGGCATGGAAGTGGTTTTTCAGAGCTACTCTCACTTCTACTCATTAGCAGGGAAGCTTCTCAGTGGAGCATACTGAAGACTTAGTTCTTTTGTATAGTAATCCTGATATCATTGTGAGGACGCCACCTTCAGAAAGTAGCAATGCTAATTCTGCTGCAGGAGGAACACCAGTTGAACATCATGCAACTCCTATTTCAGGGGATATTCCTGCTCATGGCTTGTCTAATGTTTCATCCACATCCATTCCTTCGGGTTCAAGCCCTGTTCGAGGTGCCTTGGACGACACTATTATTTCTAGTTCTTCACCTACATTAAGTTTATCACATTCTACAAAAGGAGAAGATATTGCTGGCATCCTTGCCCACTGGCCTTCTCCTTCTCTGGCTGATACTAGACTAGTGAGGGGCATTAGTAGTGGCGGTCTATCTAGCCATCCTTCTTCTAGTGTGCTTCTTAGTTCTGGAACTGTAACTCCAAACAATGTTGCCCATGGTTCACTGCCTTCAGTGTCTGAAATGGGAAAGAGAGATATTGTAGGGGCTGAATATAGACTTGGGAATACTTGCTCAGTACAGCCTTTGGCTTCTCCCCTAAGAAACAGAATGATCTTGCCTCAGGGGGTAAAGGTTAATGATGCAACTGCATCAGTCAATTCTGGTAATCCCAATGATGCTGTAGGTCTACCAGGGAGAGCCTTTTCCCCTTCTCCTGGCTCTAGTATGCAGTGGATGCCTGGAGGCTCCTTTCAGAATCAAAACGAGCTGGTACATTATTCACTGTTTCCTCTATCTCTTGCCATTCATCAATATATGCTTTAGAACTAGAATGTGGCATTGTTGGCAATCTTTTTGAAGCTGTCAAATACTTCTGTTTTTTAATGGCATGGATTGCCTCTTGATTTCCTAAATACTACCAGATAATCAACTTCACTTTTTTGTGACTATATTTAAATACGGTCATCCGACTTGATTTTGTTGCGACTGTATTAAATTATGGTCATTAGGGAGGAGCAAGCTTTGCACTGTTGGACTTCTTGCTATTTTGAATTGTTTGCAAAATCTGTAAAGTGACCCAATTTTGTGTGCAAGTGGAAGTTGGTTATTGTTGCTGGAAAGAAAAGCTAAATGGAATCTGGAATCTAATCTAGCTGACACTTTGTATAGGCATTTAATTTGTGCATTTGCAAGTGTAATTTTTTTATTGTGGCACATTTGGGTTTGTTTTGTAAAATCTCCTATGGGATCAGTTATGTAGTGAGGCCTATGTGACTGTTTTGGTTTGAATGCTTTAAAATGGTGACAAGCCCCAAGGTTTCTCACTGCCTTTTTTGTCAAGTTGTAAGCCCCAGTCGCTGTTGTGGTCCACATGATAGACCCATTCTCAATCATCTTAATGGTCTGCATGCGAGGTGTCTCAGGTGGTAAAATCCCACAGGGTCAATCAAAGGGTTAGTAAAGGCATTATTTGTGATGAAGCCTCTCCACCCATTGCCTATTGGTTTTGGCTGGATGCTTTAATAGGGTTGTTTTGTTTAATCTTGTATGAAAAAGTGATTTTGCCTTATAACTCGAGAAAAGTTCTGGGACTCTGGGACAGTTGTTTGCAATCAAAATCCAGTTATTCATTTAGCAGACATCAAAACTATGCTCCAGCCTCATGGTCTGGGGTTAAAATGATATGCTAAACCTGATGCCTGTATACTATGTATGCACCAAATAGATATGGATCTGGTTCTGTCTTTATATCTTGTTTCTGTGTGCTTCCTGGATCTTGCTAGTTTAGATTACATCCCAGAGACTGTAAGTTGTCATTTTTATTTTTATGTCATGGTTTCCATCCAAAGCTAAATTCATGGAAGGACTTAAATTCCTCTGTAAATTTTGTGGGCGGAATGCCATGCAATCTCTATCCTTATTGTTGATGCTCATGCCAATCCTCTAGTGTGTGTATGTGTGTGAAAGTTGCTGACAACGGTACTTAAAGATTAGCATAGCTACACAGTTTTCTATGGATAATAAGGGGTATTTTGCCTATGATTTGCACAGTTTTCTCCAAGCTCGTCTCTGTCATCTCAAACTGGACTAGGACTTGAAGGACAGGCAGCAGCTCTTAATACTGTGACGTCTTCAAGTATATTGAAACAGCCGACTTCTATACATCAGCAGGTTTTTACATCTGCAGGTCCAGAGGATGCTGGTAATGTTCAAATCCATGTTTGTTTGAATTTTTGTCAGTGTGCTTCAGGATCATGGTTCATCTCTCTCTTTCTCTCTCTCTCTCTTTCTCTTTCTCTTTTTGGTTGGGGGGTTTAGGGGGGGGAGAGGGGGATTGGGAATCATATGCTTTATGTGTCTAGGAAGGCTTTCAAAGCTACATGGTGCGAAAGGGTGATTCTCGGTTTATATTGTTATTCTGGGATACGATGCTGCCTGAGCAGTTCTATGGTTTATAAATCAAACAATGTATGTAGAGTTGATTTTGTATGTGTCTACAAGCTGGTTATCCATGAATGGTAATGACATGATTGGTGTTAAGAAAGCATTTGAATAACATTAAAGGTATTGATGGTGATATTATTAACATGCTTTAATTTAGTTATGATCATTTGAAGGATATGGATATCCAACAGTGCTTCAGTGCTTCCTTTCATGTACTTTTTACCCTGAAGATGAAGAGATCAAGAAGCAGGAGTTGCTAAATTATTGGATAGGGGAAGGGATGATACAGGAAATGGAGAGAAGGAGTGATCAAATTGATCGATGCAATAGCATAATAAACAAACTTAAAAGTAATTGTTTGTTACAATGTGGTTTTTACACTCCAAAATTCTGTGAAAATGCATGATTTCGTAAGAGATATGGCATTGCACACCACAAGGATGGGACCTAGAAGGTCCTTCATACAATCCGACATGCACATGAACCAAATGCCAACTAAGGAAGAATTTGGAGAAAATGTGGAGAAGGTTTCTTTGATGTGTAATGGAATATAATTTGGAGATTATTGGACACCATCATCTCCAGGATGCCTAATGCTCACCACCTTATTGTTGCAACGGAACAACATTTATTGGATTCCAGGATGTTTCTTGGAGGGAATGCCCAACCTCATGTTTCTCAATCTTTCACATAATCCCATTTACCAATCCTCCTAAATCCTTATCTGATTTGAAGAACCTCACTTCTTTAATTATTCAGGACTGCAGAAATCTTAAGAGTGTGCCATGTTTATCACGCCTACAACGTCTAAAGCAGTTGGACCTCTGTGGGACGATTATCACAAGACTTCCTATGGGAAAGGAAGCGCTAGTAAATCTTAGGTATCTTGACCTTAGCCCAGAACAAGGTACACTAGTAGGGCGCTGTAATTAAGACAAATTCACCAACCCCAAAAACCCACAAATCAGATTGACTTTCACGTGAACTGAAGTGGCCAAACAACAATCCTTAACTACTTAACAACGACTACAGAATCAAAATGTGGTCCATGGACAGTTTAAAGAGAATTTCAAACATACATAAATTAAATGGTGGAGTTGAAGAGTGATCCACTACCTGAATGAGATCGGTGTAGTGAAGCGAGAAGGTGAAATCGGAGCCACCAAGGGAGACGCTTCGGTTGGGTCGATGCGGGAAGCCCTGCACAACTTCCTTCACCCTAACAATCGCTCGCCTTCTTTCCAAAACAACCAAAATCACGATCTCTTATCTCTCTCAACCACTGAACAGATGGAAATGTGGATACACAGCTCCGCCCTGAACTGAAGATTTGGTGCTGGAGAATCACGCAAATGAGTGATGTGAACGAGATTGATTCGAGGAAATGAAGAGAGGATGATATTTGAGGAAGATCATAAGAAAAGAGACCTATCTGACTAAGAGAATGAGAACGCGATACCTGAACAATGAGAGCCCACCTGTAACCGGTTGAAATGGGTTGCCACCAAACTCCCTCTTATTTCACCACACTCTGATGACACAATAAGGACGAAATAAACTGTTAGGACCAAAACGAAATAAGCAGAAAAATGTAGTTCGTAGACGTGGTTAAACCAAAACTCCATCTAACATCATGGACGATGGAGATGCAGCTTGTATGGTACCACCCCCCGTATTTTAGAATCTTCCGATGGGAAGGAGACGTTTGGGGCAATCGGAAAGACAGCTGACAACGTTTGGGCCTCAAAGTCTAAAATCTTTCTAGACAAAAACATTTTAGGCAGAATGCTAACCTTGCCACATTAGGGGTTGGTGAATTCTAAAATACACCTAGGTGTACAAACTGGATGCCATTGTTGTTCGGTTTATTTTTTATAAGGAAAGAATTTATTCCTTAATTAGGATAATTCAAATTTGATTTGAAAAGGAAAAGAATTTCAGTTATGATAATTCAAATAGAAGATATGGTTAAAATTAGAAGGATCCTATCCCTGGTTATATTTTCATTTTCTTCCACAAGATGTAGCCATTCCCCCCACGTTTCACAAACCCTAGTCCTAAACTTTTTTTCTCCAATCACCTTTATTCTTCCTTCGCTTTCTCTCGATTAATTCAAGCCAAAGGGTCTCTCAGATTTATAGGCGGAGGAGGGGATGTTGCGGCCACCTATGCTACCATGGAGGAGGATGTGCTTGGATCAGATGACAGAGATGTTGCGTTTGACACAACATGGCAAAGCTTCGTATAAGGTCTTGTTTTCTCAGCAAGTAAATTTAGCATTTCAAAATTTTGTGGCCAACATCAAGACAAAGATCAGTATTGTTTTTGGTTTGTTTTTTCAATAGATTTTCTTTTGAAAGATTATAGTTGGGTAAATGAATGAACTCATCCAGAGAAAGCAAAGTTTTATTTTTTGATTTTTCTGGAAATGTCTTCTTTGGCAGGCTTTAGCTTTTTTTTTTTTTTTTCTTTAGCTTCCCATATTCCTTTTGTATATATATTTGGGGCTTTCAAAAATATCCGACTAAAGCGTAACAAAGGCTTCATTAGTAGGTAAGAAATTTGTGTGGAAAAATGAAGAATTAGCTCTGATTTGGGTAAATTAATCCACCAATAAGATTTTCTTGTTTTGGAGCTCCTTACAACTTGACAAGTTGAACATTCTTATTCCAAGTGAGTGGATTTAATTGTTAAGCTTTGCTAGGGGCAAAAAACCTTATAAATCAAAATTATGCATTTTTCAAAATCGTAGTGGCAAAGAAAGTTTTCTGAAACCTTATACATATCGTATGAAATTGTGTTAATATTGTATAAAATTGTGTTAATAATGTATTAAACTGGGTTGTTGTATGGAACTGGAATATAGTTGTGTGAGACTTTATTCCTATTGAATGAATGTTGTATGAACTAAGCTTCTAATGTATGAATGTGAAGATTGAGTGTACAAGTTACTACTATATGAATAAGTATGCAAGTATGCTTCTGAGTTTTATATGTATACTTCTAATTTTTTTTTTGTGAAGAATACAAATATATATGTATGTTTCTAGTTTTTGTATGTATGTTTCTGAATTTTTTTATAATATATGCTTCTGATGTTTTTTGTAAAGATCACGTATATATATGTATGCATTTGAATTTTTTATCTCTCAGATTTTTTTTTGGAAAAATGAAGAATATTATTAACTTAAATAAAAGTTTTAGATAACGTACAACTAGGCTAACACTTTGCTAACAAATAGCAAAAAACAAACCAACAAAATCGACCAAAAATGACAAACAAATACAGCCACAAAGAAACAAAACAAACAGAACCAGAAAACTCACAGCAAGAATTTAAGACCAGAGAATCAGAGTAATGTTCTGATTCACACCATTTTTAGACAATAAGTTTGCCTTTGAATTCTTCTCTCTCGGAATATGCAATCCTTTACACTGTAAACCCAACATCATCATTTGATCAATAACTGTAAAGACATAAAGAAGTCTCCAAAGCTTACCATCTTGATTGAAAATCCAAGCTACTGCACTTTTAGAATCACTCTCAATCCATAAATTAGAAAAAACCAGGTTTCACTATTTATAACCATCTGAAGAGCCTCCTTAATAGCCAGCACCTCCGCTTCATTTGAATCCACCACTCCAATAGATATGGAGAACAAAGCAATAGTGGCTGCGTTGTGATCTCCCAAAATCCCTCCGATCGCCCTTAGTCCCGATTTACCAAAAGCCGACCCTTCAACGTTGAACTTCAAGTCACCAACATTAGGAGGAGACCAAGACCCCAGCCTGTCCATTAACATAATCTGAACATCAACTTTCACCATCTCAATACAATGGAGAAAATCACAAACAAAGTAGGAGCATTTAGCCAAACAGCCTTACACTAGTGTCCTATTCTTATCTTCATCGATCCACTGCCTATGTAATATTAAGAGCTTTAGAATTAAACACACATTCATTTCTACTTTGAACTGCAACAAAAAACACCTGGAACTACACCTCACTTCTTAAATTATACCAACAAGATAAAAAGATAAATGATGTTAAAAGGCATCACCCAGTAAACATTCCAGCAATTTAGCAAGTTGTACCACACAACCCTACCAAACCAACAGTGTAAAAATAAATGTTCAGTTGATTCTTTGCACTCACAGCAAAATGAACACAAAGCCTCCTGCTCATCCACAATCTTCTTTTTTCATAACAATTCCCTGGTTGCTACCTTACCTTGAAAAAGTTGCCAACAAAATAATGTCACTTTCGGTAGTGTTTTATGTCTCGAAGTAGTTTAAAAGTGCCACTTGCTGATGACTCATATTTTCCACCTTATAACAAAAAAAATTTGGCAGAGAATTTACCATTGGACTTATAAGTCCAGACTAATATATCTTTTAGATCATCTGAAACACACTTTAAATTCAACAATGTCATAAGATGATCAAAAATTGAAATTTCCTAATAAAAAAGTCTTATTCTTAGATCAATTCTCCATCTTAAAGAACCATGATCCCAAAAACCAAAATCACTAATTGGACCTGATTTTTTTACTGCTAAAGCAAAAAGTCTAGGTAAATGAAATTTTAGAATTACCTCATCAATCCAACGGTCCTACCAAAATCTAACTTATTTCCCATATCCAACCAACATCATAAAACCTTTAGAAACAATTGCATTAATAGCTTTAGATGAAAAGGAGATATTAGTGATCCTCTTCCATACTGGGGAGATGGAATTTGCACAAGGTCTCTTGGGTAGCAAGCAATGATTAATGGAGCCATACTTCACGTCTATAACACGCCTTTACATAGATTTTGATTCATTGCCATAGCGCCATATCCACTTGGTGAACAAAGCAGCATTACGTGACTTGATTTCACCAATGCCAAGACCATCATTCAGTTTGCTTCTAATAATTGTGCTCCAGTCAACTAAAGCTAATTTTCTTTCACCAGGGTTTTTTCCCCAAAAGAAGCTTCTTTGGATTTTCTCCAGTTCATTTGCCACACCGACGGGAATTTGAAATAATGAAAAAAACAAATGAGCAAGTTATTAAGAATAGATTTTATGAAAGTTACCCTTTTTGCTCTCGAAACAAAAAAAGGATTTTCATTTAGACAAAGACTCTCTAAAATCTCTCAACCACCAGCTCTTACACAAATTTGTATAGGGGTTAGAACCAATTTCAAAACCCATATAATTGGAAAAAAAATGTCCAATTGAACATACGACCTCTTCACCCCAAAACTTTGCCAAATCCTCCTCCACTCCGATCCTAATAAGAGTGCTCTTCACAAAATTAATTTTCAAACCAGCAGATAATTGAAAGCATCTTAACACCCTTCTCACATTCCTTAACCTACCATCATCAGCTTTACAAAACACTAGTGTACCGTCTGCAAACTGTAAATGAGAAATGAAAATTTTTTTGACTTCCTTCAACATTTAATCCCTTAAAAAGCCCAAGGGACGTAGCTTTAATAAATATCACATTCAGTCCTTCACTTACCAAATTGAACAAAAAAGGGGGGAGCGGATCCCCTTGGCGTAACCCTATTCCTATCAAAAAGCTGTTAGTAAGAGATTTATCAACTAAAACTGAGACAGTAGCCGACCTCAAATATTCTATTATCCAACCTCTCCAATGGCTACCAAAATTCATACTTTCCATCACTTTCTCCATATAACACCACTCCACAGTGTCATAAGCCTTCTTGAATTCAACTTTAAAAATTAAGAATTTGTCTTCCACTCATAAATGCAAATTGAGACTCTCCCATAACTGAACCCATCACCGATTTTAATCTTCCTGCTAAAATTTTGGCCACCACTTTATACATGCTGCAAATTAGGGATATTGGCCGAAAATCCCCTAGACTTTCGGGGCACAGCTTCTTTGTCATCAATGCAATGAAAGAGCTGTTAAAGCCTATTGGCAACTTCCCCAATTGATGAAATTTATCAAAAAATAAAAAAATCCGATTTAATAATGCTCCATTACTTTTTTAATACCTTGAAATTGAAACGATTGGGACCCGGAGCCTACTCATCACCACAACTCCAAAATGCTTGTTTTATTTTTGCCTCTAAAAATTTCACTTCAAGACTTCTAACTTGGACTTCTAATAAGGTTCTGAAAGCATTTTGAGGTGGATGAAAAAAAGGACCATTTGCAACTGAAAAAAAGGACCATTTGCAACTGAAAAAAAAAATTCTTAAAAAATGCCATGATAGTTTTCTTTGATTTGGTAGGGCTGGCAAAAACATGATCGTCCACAGCAATCAAATGCAACGAATCAACCTTGATTTTGTTGGTATGCAAGATATGAAATAATGCGGTAGTGTGTGTGTGAATTTGTATGAAGCAAGATTTGTATTAAATTGGAATTTATTTGTATAAAGATATAAACTATTTGTGTAGAATTGAGAACATTTTTTAGAATATAGTCTGTAGATATAATAATGAAACATGGGAATACACCCAACATTTCAATTGGTGAGAAAACAAAACCTAAAGACAATTTACAGATACAACTGAGATTCTATTATATGCAAATAAGATTGTATTGCATGAAACTGAGTTGTTTTTGTATGAAACGAAATTTTTTTTGTATAAAATTCAGTTACAATTGTACAAAATTGAGTTCTTATTGTATCAAATTAAGTTTATATTTTATGAAATTGAGTTCTTTTTATACAAAAATGTTTCTATTATAAGAAATTGAATATTCTTCATAAAGTCTAATGAAAACTTTCAAATATGAAATTGAATTCTTTATGTATTAATCTAACAACCAATTGTACGAAACTAATATTTGGATGTATGTCCACTGCTAAAACAAGCCCAATTTCCAATGGCTTGCCTTTGGAAATTTTAGAGTTTCCAACATGAAGTCGTTGGAAATCAACACGTTGGAAGTCCAAATTCCAACGGCCCAGCTGATAGCCATTGGAAATTCCAATTGTCAGCTGTTGAAAATTTCCAACGGCTATTAAAATTTCTTTTTTTCACGTTCCAACTGCCTAGGTAGTTTTTTTTTTTCCAACTGCCTGCATAGTTGGAAATTTTTCATTGCAACTGCTTGGGCTGTTGGAAAATTTTCTAACTACCTGGGCCGTTGGAAAGTAGATTATTTAAATTTTGTTTTCCCTGCGCTGTTTATTCCAATGCTTTTCTTTAAACGTCAAACGGCTTTGTCGGTTGGAAATTATTATATCGTATGTAGTCAAATATTGAACTGATATTACATAAATACAGTTATAAATAAAAAAAACATAAACAATTGAAATTACAAAGTCATTATATAAATATAGTTATAAATCCACATAAAAATATACACAATTGAAATTACATAGTTCCATTCTCCTAATAAGTGTTTATTTTTTTTATAAACACACAAAGTAGCGTGATATAACTGATCTAGTCTTCATCCGATCCCGATGGATTTATATCATCTTCAGCATGCGCGGGTGGAAGAATTTCAACTCGTTGACATATGTACTCGAGCTCAGCTCGTTGTCTCTTCTTAAGACGCTCTAGCTTTCGTTCATAATATGATGCTTGTTGTGCGGTATGCTCCGCCACCACGCGCTCTACTTGTTCAATGAACTCCGGCATCTGAGTGACATCAACATGTGCTGTAAGAGTATTCCTCAGTCGTCGTCGTCCAAGCACAACATGTTGTTCTGATCCAAGACCAAATACACACCCTTTCTTCCTCCCACCAGCAGCTGCACTCATTATAGCAACCTCATCAATGTCATGTGTGCCTCCTTCCTCATCCATTTGTTGCATTTGTTCCTCGATCTCAACAGTTATCTTTGCCTTCATAAGTGTAAAGATAGTTTATTAGTGAGTCTATAATTAATGGTATGTAAAAAGGTAATTTTATATAGCATGATAATTACCGCTACTTCTTCAGTCCGCCTGTTGACGTATTCCCCGCTCTTTTTCTTATGAGTTTGCTGCATGACCTTGAACAAGCCAGGGTACCTCTTTTCCGGATCTTTTTCGCGCTACATTGGTTGTTAGTAAGATTAATGTTATTACACCATAAATGAGTTGAATTATGTGTAAAAGAGGTTCATAATTTTACCATTCGCTCTCGGTGTTCAGTAATTGAAATAGAGCCTCCTGCATAAGTAGCACTGCATCCACCAATCGAGTTAGAGGACCGCGATGATGATGCTCGCATTGTCTTACCTCTCGCCGATCGCTTGTTAAACTCCGTTGAAGCCCACCATTCCTCCATTTTTACATACTGTACGTTGGTCATAAAGGATGCCCTTGCTCGCCATTTAGCAAGATTTTTCTCACAACAGATGTCACCCAGCATTAATCGGTAATGATTAGCCGCCATCATATGCAAAATGCAATAGACCTCATTATGGTAGGTTGGATCTCACTCACATAATCCCTAGACATAAAATAAAATATAAGGAGTCGAATAGTTGCCAACATGATTGTTAAAGTTGAAAATGTTAGAACAAAGTGCAAACCTCAAATACGCGCCACCACACTTGAATATCTGTTGGGCTTGCGCTCGTCCAGTCATAATGTCCTTGAAGTGTGTGGTGAAGCATCTAGTCACCAACCATGTTGCTCTTAATGGAAGGAATCTACATGGAGTGCATGTTCCAACATAATAAATATTGTTTTGCATGGCACTAAACGTATTGCATGTAACATAAACTATGTTGGTTGAAAATGTTACATTACTTACGTGTTACTGTGAGCTGTAATCCATAAACGCGCTTGAATCGGAGCTTGGGATACCACTGACTGGCCAATAGAATTCCCACCATCGGGTAAAGCTACTGGGGCCGGAGTAGATCTACTAGCACTACGGCCGACTGGAGGAATGCAAATATCATTTGTACGAGGGGGTGGGATGTGGAAAAACATTTTGTTTTATTGAGGGCTGTGAAACTGAATGTCGAGAATGCGATTGGCCTGGCCTTTCATGTCTGGCAATTGGTTCTGCCAATACTTCTTTGAACTGCTGAAATATGTCTTTCCCTGGGCGACATGTATACGTCGCATCTCCTTTAGGTGGCATCTGCAATTTTTTTAAAAACCATACAACATTTTATAAATGCAAATTATGGGAAATAGTATTGCTACTGCCACCGCACATATCACAATCAATTTGGACTTAGTATTTACATATTAAAAGTTATTCCATGTTCACATTACATTTTAGAAGTAATTGCACATTTACAGTACAGTCAATGGATGTCATCGTCCTCAGATTATGCCTCTGAATTGTTATTCTCAGTATCCTTATATTCAAATTCATCTTCTTCATCATTTGCTTCAAGGGACTCCTCTTCCTCAGATTCATTGTCATGTTGCAAAGTTTCTTCCCTGATCAGCATGTCATCCTCTACAACTTCCGCCACTCCTGTTTCAGCTAAATTTCCAATTGGGTCATTCATAAGTATGGGTGAATTATTCATGCCGCCTAATAATTCTTCCTGAAATGCATCATCGTCATCATTAACATTATAATGAACGATGCGTCTAGATTTGATTTTCAAAACGGCTAACCACCCTGTTTTTTCACGTGACTTTGTTAGGTAAGGGATGTAGTAAACTTGATCAGCTTGGGAGGCAAGAATGAACAGGTCAAACTTTCCATATCAGCGACCATCACAAACTTTAACTATACCATATTGTTTATGAACCCGAGTTCCACGGTCTGGAGTAGGGTCAAACCATGCACACTTAAACAATACAACATTTTTCTGTGGCCATCCAGGATATTCGAGTTGAATGATTTCTTCGAACACCCCATAAAAATCACATTCAACCTCACTTGATCCGGAAGTCCTTATACATACCCCACTGTTAAATGTTGATTTTTCGCGACCCCAGTCGCTAATGTAGAACTTGTACCCATTTATGAAATAAATAGGCCAAGTCTCAACATGACGTGATGGCTAGCATCCAACATCCAACAAGAAGCGGTCCGTGATACTGTTACGCACATCATTCACCTAGTTACATATATCAATAATATGAATATGTCTTTCCCGTGAAAAGCAAAATATGGCTAAAATTTAATTATAGGTAACTTACATAGTTTCTAAGCCATGTATCAAAGTTATTCTCAATGTAGACATCCAGGTTTGACATTGCTATATTGGGTGCATGCATACGCACTTCATCAACAAACAAACTACAAGATATAGATAGAGGTCAAGGGAGCATAAACTTGATGAGTAGAGTATATAAAGAAAATATGTGTTATGGCACTTACTCGAGGTACGGCTTCACCTCGTTACAATTCAGTAAGACATATGCAGTAGCGACCCTCAATTCATTGTCATCAAGATATCGATATCTTAAGACAACATATGGATGACCCGGGTATCTAAAGATAGACCACACCGATTCATCATATTATCTTGGTTCGTCATCATCATTACGAGGTACTCTAGTTGCCATATGTGGAATGTGAGATTCAAAGTAGTGAGAGCAAAATGTTGAGGTATTCCCAATTAGATAAGCTTCACAAATTGAACCTTCTTTATGAGCCTTATTTGATACCTTCATTTTGAGGTCATGCATATAACGCTCAAATTTGTACATCCACCTATACTGAACGGGACCTCCAACACTTGCTTCGTAAGGAAGGTGAACCGACAAATGTTTCATCGAATAACAAAAATATGTGAAATTTTTTTTTCCAACTTGCAGAGTATGACACGAATATTGGCTTCCAACTCGACCATGTGATTCACATTTAACTATGGGGAGCATAAATCTCAAAAGAATTAACTTAACTTTGTCAACGGTTTCCATATATTTTCAGGTATTTCTTCAAGGACTATTGGGAGGAGCCTCTGCATCATTACATGAAAATCATGGCCTTTCATACCAGACATATGACTTACATTACTGTCAACACACCACCTAAGGTTCGATACATAGCCATCTAGGAGTCTAACTATTTTCACCCAATTGAGTACATCAGATCTCTGATGTCTGTTTAGTGTTAAAGTTGTTTTGGGTTTAAATGCTCGACCGTCGGCTTGAGGAATTAAATTTAGCTCTGATCAACTGCATAGCATCTCAATGTCCTTACAAGCCTTCACATTGTCCTTAGTTTTATGCCTCACATCCATCATGTATTCCATATATTGTCAAACACATTATTCTCTATATGCATCACATCTAAATTATGGCGGATTAAATTATTCTTCTAGTAAGGCAACTCCCATAAAATACTTCATTTTGTCTAATTATGAGTTCTACCACTACCTAGTATGGTTAAAACCTCTCAATTGTGAACTATAGATGGCAAATTTTAGATACGTTCAAATATTGCTTCAGGTGGAAAACGCTCAGGAGGCAATGATTTCTCAACTTTTCCTTTTTTAAAGGCAACTCTATTTTTTCTATATGGGTGATCTAATTCGAGAAATTGCCGATGACAATCAAAGAAGGAAGTTTCCTCCCGTGCTCAAGCTGGAAGGCTTTACTATACTCCATACAAATAGGATAAGATAATTTCCCATGAGTCATCCATCCTGACAACATCCCATAAGCTGGGAAGTCATTTATGGTCCACAAAACTGAAGCTCGAGTTGAAAATTCTGTTTAAGTGAAACATCCTATATTTGGACACCATCCTCCCACAACTGCTTCAATTCATCAATAAGAGGTTGTAAATACACATCAATATTCTGGCGTGGACTCCGAGGGCCCGGTATCAATACAATCAAAAACATATATGGTTTCTTCATACACATCCATGGTGGCAAATTATACAGAGTAACAATGACTGGCCAGCATGAATATTGTTTACCAGAGTTTCCAAACGGAACAAAACCATCAGAACATACTCCAAGGCGAACATTTCGGGGGCTCCGTGGCAAACCATGGGTACGTGGAATCAAAATGTTTCCATGCTTCCCCATCTGAAGGATGTTTTAAAACATTTAGCTCAGATCAATGCTCATTGTGTCACCTCATGTGCTCTGCAGTTGAAAGTGAAGCATATAGTCGCTGAAGGTGAGGAGTTAGTGGTAAATGGTGCATAGTCTTTCTTGCTCTGTCTTTACCCCATCCAGCTTTTCTCAGCTTAAATCAAGATTCACCACAAAACTTGCAGTGTGTAGCATCTTTATCATTATTCCAAAACAACATGCAATCGTTAACACAAGCATCAATTTTAAAAAGCGCAAGACCGAGTTGTGAAACTAATTTCTTCGTCTTATACCAATTAGACGACATCTTGCTGTCACTTGGTTGTGTTTCTTTCATCAAGGCCGCAATACCATTATAACACCCTCTTGGTATGTGATATTCTGCTTTAAGGTTTAACAAACGAATTGCAGCAGATAGCTCAGAATGCATATCATATCCATCCCAAAGATGTGTAGTCGCTGAGTACAATAAATTAGAAAGCCGTCCAAAACTTTCATTGGGTTGTTCATCGACTTCAGTGAAATTCTAATGGGAACTTGGTCCCACTACATCAAATACCATTCGAGCATATGGGTTTACATGTGAACTGTACCCAGCATGCTCATATCAATCACAATTATCAAACGGCTTATGCGGAGGGTCATTAAACGGCTCCCCATAAGCTGTGGTGTAATAAGACATAAAACCCCATTTGTATAGATGAACTTTAACGTCATCACAATCCTTAAACCTCAAATTTTTACATCTCCTACACGGGCAACGTATTTTGTTTCCATCCATATGACCTGGGTTACTACAGGCAAATGTTATGAACTGCTCAATCCCTGTCTCCCATTCCTCTTTTTACCCAACTCGTCCAGGTAAATAACGACTACTATACATCCAACTACGTTCTTGTTCCATAAAATCCTACTAATGGAAATTATATATTTACCTTTATGACATATACGAAAGCATGAACACATAAAATTAATTTCGTAAATTAAATCATATTAAAAATTAAATCCACAAATCGTATATATCAATAGCCAACATATTATTATTAATTGCATGCATTAATATTTCACTTAATCTAAACAATGTCAGTTAAAACTAACAACGCGTATTTACTATTTACAGTTTAGATAAGGTTAATAGTATTTAGGTTTAAGGTTTAGGGTTTAGGAGAATTCAATGAGAATTCATCAATAAAGGCTGTTAACCCATATGGGTTCAGGATTTTTATTTAAGGTTTAGTGTTAATACTTAATAGGATGAACGTTTCCATATTTTATTCATATAATTATTATTATAATAATAATTATTATATTACTAATTATTACTACGATATTATTATTATTAGTGTAGGATTATTATATGTTATATTAATTATTATTATTATGATTATTATTATTGTATTATTATTAACCACTAACCACTACTATAAACTACTAGACTACTAGTATACTACTACATACTACTAATTTTGGTATTAATACATTATTATTTTAAGCGTGGATATTCCGTAATGAATTATTATTATTATTATTATTATTATTATTATTATTATTATTATTATTATTATTATTATTATTATTATTATTATTATTATTATTATTATTATTAATAATTTTAGTACATAACTATTTTGTACCTTTATATTAATTCCAAAACTTAAAACATTGTAACAATAAATCCAATTAAACATTGTTAGTTAAACTAACAATGTACTAATTTCACACATAAATATACTACCCAATTAAACAATTGACTTAAAACTAATTATTTCCTATTTTTAAATTAATCTCAAAAATAAGAAAAAAAAGTAACAAAATGGACAAAAATTTGAATTATAATGGGTAACCTCAATACTTCACATCCAACCATCAACAACTACAAATCACATACATTTCACATATTTCAAACCAAATTAACATTATATAATCCAGATTTTAAGTATTTTTTGGAAAAAAAATAATAATAAATTAAAAAAATACGTATTAAACCAACTTACCTTAAATCTAAAATTTTACTTCCTTAATATGCATGGGAATGCCTTGCAATCTGGCACAACAAGCAAAATCTTCAACTCATTATCATTATTAAACATCAAAGCATGAAAATCCACACAAAAAAAAATGAAACAGAAACAAAAAAAAAAACAAAAACTAACCTACAGATCTACAACAATGACACCAGATCCAACAATGGCAATCTCAATCAACCTGAATCTACTGTGGGAGACAATAGGAACATGAAGTGTGTGCGTGTGGGACAAAGCGAGCTGAAGAGAGAAGACAGAGATGAAAAAGAACTTCAGGACGATAAACTGAAGACGATCTGGGCTAGGGGGATTTAAATTGATAGTTTCCAACGGCCTTCAAAATGGTGCGTTTAACTTAATGACTTTCCAACGGTTAAAGCCGTTGGTAATGGGAAAATATCTCAATTATTTTCCAATGGCTTAGACCTAAAATTACAAATATTAAAATCCAAGTATTTACCAACGGCTTAAGCCGTTGGAAAGAATAAAACAGCATTACTTAAAAACTAGTTCCAACGGCTTTAGCCGTTGGAAACAATAACTTTAATTTCCCATTTGAAACATGTATTTTCCAAAGCCGTTGGAAAGAATAAAACAGCATTACTAAAAAGTTAGTTCCGAAACAGTTACTTCCATTTTCCTATCTGAAACATATATTTTCCAACGGCTTAAACCGTTGGAAATATTATATACATACCTTATAATTGAATTTCGTAATTGTTCCAACGGTTAAGCCATTGGAAAAGTTTTTGTCTTTCCTCCAACGGCCAAGGCCATTGGAAATTTCCAACAGTTTAGCTGTTGGAAAATATGATTTTTTTAGTAGTGGTTGCTTTCTGAACACATTTGATTATGCAAAAAAATGAATGAATAAAATTATTTTAAATAATTACCATATTTATCATATTATATTTATTTGTTTCATTAAGATTATCTTTCCAAATGAATTTAAATTTAGTAATTTCCTATAACTAAAAAATTGAAAAAAAAGTTAATATATTCCTTAATTATCTCAATTAAATATGATTTATTTTAATAAACAAAAGTTACCATTTATATTCAAAATTAACGGACCCCTAACGGTGTTAAGTTGGTGCTTGTCTAGGTGCACAATCTCAAACACAGTGTCAAGTTGGTGCTTGTGCACCTAGGTGCACAATGTCAAGCCTCTTAAGAGTTGGGTAGTGGATTCCCCAATAAAATAATTTTGTCTTAATCAAAGTTGTAGGTTTAGAGCAAAACAAAATCATTATCTTCAAAACAAATAATATGTAATTCCAAATTAGGGAAAGTTACAATTACCTATGAGGTTTACCCTAACCTATAGTTTGCCCTCTTTATTTTTTAAAACCTACACTTTGTCTCCTGATTTTTTTATACTGTCTGATAATAACTTCTGAAACTGTAATTTAAACTATACGATAGTCATCCTCCAATGATGTCCATCTATCCAATAATTTTTTTAATATTTAATAGATATTTTAAATTATCAGTTTTTCCTTTCTGTAAGTATATTTTTCTTATTGTAAATGCATATCAGTATTTTTTAAAGGTCGGTTAGCTATGAAAAAAATATCAAAAATCTTAAAATTACTAGAATATAGTTATCAAACAGTTTAATTTATGATTTCAAAAGTTGTTATCGGGCACTATAAAGGAAGTAGGAGATAAAGTGTAGGTTTTTTAAAATAAAGGGGACAAAGTGTAGGTTAAATCAAATCACAAGGGGGTTTTTGTAATTTGCCCTTCAATATCCTTTATTTAATAAATATACATAAAATAACACATTTTTATGTTAGGAACTATGGTTTTTGCATTTTACTTTTGTTTCTTTTTCTTGTTTTTATAGATTCCCCTGAATGCTTATGATAAAAATAGAGATAATCTAACATTATATATGGAATAGGTATTCTATCACTTTTAGCATCGTATGAGTGGCTTAACCTAACACTACGGGATGGAGAGTTGGCAAACCTCATTAACGTAGTCCCTGGAATTTTGCTCATTAAGCCCTCTTCCTACTAAGTTTAATCACAACCCTATTGGCCCTCTTTGACAACACGAGGTTCACAACCTTGCCCTTGACATTGTTAGGGATGGCAAGTGGGTGAGTAAAATCTGTGATTCGTGAATATTCATCTGTGACAAGCGGGTGAACTGGTAAAAATACCTGCAATGGGTAGTAACTCATACCCGTCTGACGGGTACAGACAGGTGACGGGTAGGGGGTATCCATCACGGGTAAATTCGTCCTGCTTATCCACAAAACCCGCGAGCATAAATTTCTCACTTATTAATTATAATATTTTCTTGTATGTATGTTATGATTTTGTATATTTTATGATTTTGTTGCATTCTATGTGGAGAATGACTTTGTATATATTTTTTATATTTTATTTTTATGAAATTTAAAAAATATAGTTTAAACCATGGGTTACCCTCAGATATGAATTACCCATGGGTCATGGGAATGAGTGAGATTTTTCACCCGCTTGCGGATATCCACGAAGTCGTGAGTACTAAAAAAACCGCTGTCATGGATACCGGGTAAGAGGTATCCACGCCCGATATGCCCCATTGCCATCCCTAGGCATTGTTTCACCTATCTTCATCTTCGTCTAGCTCCAGGCTCCTAGTTCATTTCTCTGCCTAATGCTGCAATCAAAGTGAAATTGGGGAACCAAACTTTAATTGCCATCGCCATCATCCTCCCCTTGGATCCAAAATTGTCTGAGTTTGTTAGCACCTGCACAACATTGAAGACACTAGTCACTGGCAAGCTTAATGCCAATTGGTTGCCATTGTCACTAACTGAGCTAGTGGAAAAGAGAACTGAGTCATGATCAGCAGTGGCATGATGGGCTATGAGCTTCTTGTAATTCGTGGTGACTGAGACATTGGGCAATTGTGATGAACAATTAGCGGGTTGGGACTTGGGAGCAATAGTCAGAATTGAGTATGGTGATGATGAGAAGTGAGAGCAAGAGCTGAAATTTAGAGGCTGAGGTTCAAGATAAAGAAAATTGAGGGATAAAACTCAAAACTTCCTTCTTTCTACATCAACCATATTAGAGTTTTTAATGACTCGTGGCATATTTGCTGCCGAAGTGTACTTGTACTAGCATACTGGGACAAAAAGAAAAAGTGGCATATGTATCCACTGGTAACGCCTAAATTTAATGGTAACTTTGGTATTCTTGCCAAATTTCAATTAGATGCTTTGGACAAAGCGAAATTCTTTCTACCTATTTTTCTCGAAGTATTTTAAAGAAAATAATGAAAAAAAATCTAGGTTAGCTCCATTTTTTTTCATCATACTGCAATTCTTTATAGTACGCGTTTTTAAACCTTATTTTCAACGTTAAATCTTTTGTTTTGATCCTCTACCCGGTTTTTTTCTGGATTTTCTCATAATTTTTTGATAACGGAGTCTTTTTTTTGGAATATGGTATGAACTATGAAATACAAAACGCGTTCACCCAGCCCATGCGCAAGTTACAGTAGAACTGTAAGGTAAATTGTATAAGAACTAAGAAGCCCAAAAAACCTCATATTGGAATTTCATTCTTAAATTATGAAATAAATGAGATATTGTGATGTTTATTTTAAATTATATGATATGTTGTAATATAACTATATAAGTCCTGTGTTACAATTTAATAGAGTGAGATGTTCAACATTTCAATTTAGTATGAACAATAATAATAATCGAGAAGATATCAGATAATTTTGAAACCCAAATAAGTAGGTTATTGAAGACTGTGCCTTAAATTATGTATGAAATCATTGACTGTGCCATAAATTATGTATGAAGTCATTATGTTTTTTTTTTTGTTGATATTGGTTCCTGGAACCCTGTTTCATATATTATTTCAACAATAAGTGCTTTTAGATTTTTCTGTAAAGCATGGTTTTTTGAAAAAAAAAAAAAGGAATTTATTCCTCTAATTAAGAAATTTGAGAAACGTTTTATTTTGATAAGTTTTGAATCGAACTATCCTTTTAGCAATAGCTGTTTACTTTTTTTTTTTTTTAAGAAATGGTAATTTTTTTATTCTGTTTGATACCCAGGATACATACAAGATATCACTGTAAGTTTTTTAGAGGGGAAGGAAGGAATACAACCTAATAGGGGGGATTTTTCTTCCTCAAAAGAGATTTGAGCCCTAATTCTCCAACAAGTGGCAACTTTGGTGCACTCTAAAATAGCTATTAAGCCAAACTTTGAAGCATTTTTTTGCCGGTGAGTCATCGTCATAAATTTTCAATTTTGAAAAACATTTCTAAAGATGTTAAAAGACTTTATTTGGCAATGGTTAAATGATACATTATGTTATATATTATTTTCAATTTTATTTGGAATCAATACCATTTGAATGTTAACACTTTATTACCTAATAATCACTTGAATAGTTTTTTAGAAAGTAATTAACTTTATTTTTTTCCTCACACAACTTAATGAAAGAAAAATCAATAAAAAATAATTTTTAGTTCACAAATACTTGTTGTGTTTCTCAAAATATAAACTTTTAATCAATATTCATATTCAATAAATATTTAGTAGAAATGAAAATAATGTGCGAAATACTCATTATTTAGTCTCAATGAACGTAGCAAAATGCGTAAACTTCCATATTTCAATTTTCTGAATTCTAAGTTGATATTTGATTGGCTAACGTTAAAAATGTAAAAAAAACTTTATTTTGAGGGTTTAGACTTTAGAGAAAGAAAAAATGATAAATGACACCTAAATTACTGAAAAATATATAATTAGTCTGTTTTCTCAGCCCCTTTCTTTCCGGGTTTTCCGTTAGTTTATTAAATTCCTTCTTATCATTTTGGTAGGTTTTTATCACGGGAAACGCCGAGATGGTAACTTGTCGGCCAACTTCACAGCCACATGTCGTCAAATGGCACCACACCATCCGATGAATTGGAACCCAAATTTACTGCTACGCTCTGTCTTCGGCAAAGCCCTTTTCCGTCCGCTCACTGGTTCGGTGCCCTAACACGACAAGTGCCCTGACACGACAAGTTCCCTTCCTCTTTTCTTTCTCAAGTCGCAAGGTGAACTCTCTTATTCTCTCTCTCTCTCTCTCTCTCTCTCAATATATTGAGTAAAACACTCTCTTTTTTTTCCCATCAGGAATAATCACATTTCTTATTATTCATTTTACTCCCCATTTCATTGCCAGACGGCCCAGAAGATATCCTTCTGAACGCCTTTGGGGGTCAGTTCCTGGTCCATTCAGTTTCTCGCAGATACCCAGAAAAGGACAAGAGCAAATTCTGCTGAATCATGAGCTAGTTTGAGTTGCTCGTCAGGCTATCAAATAAAAGGACTGGTTTTTTCTCTGTCTTTCTTGAATGGGCGCTTTGGTTTCTGGTTCTGTTTCCCGGAGGTATGTCATCTGCTTGAACATTTCATTTCTCTTGGTAGCAGCTGTCTTCTTGATTGTATGCCCAATCTCTTCAGAAGTTCCTCTTTTGAGCAGTTATTATCAGTCGCATTCGTCTGATGGTAGTGATGAGCAAGATTGCAAGGAGTTAGAGAGCTTAGATGACTACAAAGCCAAGTGCTTTTACCTTAAATCGAAGGACCCATGTGTATCTCAAGGCTATATAGACTACCTTCAAATTTTCTATTGCAATTTTGGGGATTTTCCTCTGTTAGGTCATTGTATTCTGTTCCTGTGGCTCCTAGTTTTGTTCTATCTGCTGGGGAACACAGCATCTGAGTACTTCTGTTATTCCCTCGAGAGCTTATCAAGTTTGTTGAAATTGTCACCTACGATTGCTGGTGTTACTCTCCTGTCTCTTGGTAATGGTGCTCCTGATGTTTTTGCAAGCTTTGTCTCCTTCACGGGTGAAGGGACATCAGACATTGGCCTCAATACGGTCCTTGGTGGTGCCTCCTTTGTGACTTGTGTCGTACTTGGAACCATTAGCCTTTTTATTGGCAGGAGACATGTTCAGGTTAACAAGGCTGCCTTTGTTAGAGATGTTTGCTTCTTTCTTTTTGTTCTTTCAGCCTTGCTCTTGATATTGGTGTTTGAGAAAATCAATCTGTGGGGTGCTATTGCTTTTTCATCGATGTATTTAGGGTATGTTGCTGTGGTTTACATCACACATATGAGAGGGAATACTGCTGAAAGGTATTCGAGCTCAAGTTGTGGCAGTGCGTTGAGCATGCCAATTTTGACAGGCATCGAGAACGAGAAGTGTCTGAAGCTGGAGGAGGGAACTCCTGAAGAAGAATGCAGAACTGTGGTTAAGAAAGGCTGCTTTTGTTCAAGATTTCCAGCTTGCGGAGTTTTGCTTTGGATCCTTGAATTGCCCCTTAGTCTTCCTAGAAGATTGACTATTCCTGTTATATGTGAGGAGAGGTGGTCAAGACCAATGGCAATTGCCTCAGCAGCACTGGCACCAATTCTGTTGTCAGCTCTTTTGTTCATTGAATATGATAAAGCCACTTCTTTACCAAGTCTTTTGATACTCGGAGTCGGGTTGTTGTTTGGCATAAGTTTTGGGGTCCTTTCTTATTTTACGACAGAGAAGTATAGTCCTCCGAAGACTTGCTTGTTTCCCTGGCTTGCTGGAGGATTCCTTATGAGTGTTGTTTGGAGTTATGTCACAGCTCAAGAACTAGTGGGTTTGTTAGTCTCACTTGGGTACATAGTTGGGATCAGCCCTTCAATTCTGGGACTAACTATCCTCGCTTGGGGCAACTCCATAGGAGATCTAATAACAAATCTGACAATGGCCCTGAACAATGGCTCTGAGGGAGCACAGGTGGCAATATCTGGCTGCTATGCAGGTCCCATCTTCAACACCCTCTTTGGATTAGGCTTGTCTCTGGTTTTCTCTACCTGGAAGGATAGCCCCTCACCAGTTGTCTTTCCAAAAGATAATTATCTCTTAGAAACATTGGGGTTTTTAATTGCTGGCTTGCTCTGGGCTCTTATTGTTCTGCCCTGGAGAGGTATGAAACTTGATGGTGTATTGGGTGTAGGCCTTCTGGTGATATACTTGATTTCTGCATCCTTGAGGCTGATTCAAACTCTGGGGCCTCTCTAACGACAAAACCAAGTTCTGACAAAAATGAAGCACAAATCCTTGCCTTTCTTTTTCTTTTACGCCTCTCTATAATTTGACTACTTTACGAATAACTGGTAAATAGCTGGTATTGGTGTTGTATACCTCTCCTTGTGAATTTTGCATCTGAGGTTTTTTTGTCCTCAGCTTCCTTGTGTGCATATCTTATTGTAAAGCGTATTAATATCTGGTAATGACATGCTCGGATAACTTGTTTTTCGATATATATGCCTCTCGGTTTCTAAAATTAAGCTTGCTGCCTGCTAATTCGCATCTGTTTGAACCCAAAATGTTTTAATAGATGTAGGTGGATAAGATAAATCTGGTACAATAATAAAGCAGGTAGAAGACAGCAGAAAGAAGGAAGACTAAACCATAGAAATCGCATCCACACGTAACTTGATTAGTTAGTCTGTCTTTTAGTGGACGTAACCTAAGCACCGATCTCATCTACCGTGGCTTCTGTTTCGCAATTTGGGGTAAAAGCCAGAAGAGCAAACAGCAAATGGCAGGGCAGGTACTGTGGACCCGGTCCCCATGAAAAGGCCATTTTAGTTATAAGGGTCAAGCCTCCCTCAGATGATGATAGCAACTGGACTGTTTGTTTAAAAAGATTAGTACTCAATTGCCCTTGGAGCATCATTTTTTACTTCAGAAAAATGACATTTCTTTTTTATAAAATAAGATATGGAGAGCACACCAGGCCACAGAATGGATATTTAAAATGGTACCCAATATCTGCAGGCTGAAGCTTGCTGAACCAGATACAACCTTGGCAGAAGCTAATCACGATTGATCTCACAATTACTAATATATAGGAGTATTTATTTACTAATCAGTAGTCATATGATTTGCTCAAGATAATCACCATTTATCTCAATATTATATGTAGTAATATTAATATAGCAAATCTCCATCACGTGGGTTGGTCCCTTTCTCGATCAAAGATGGTTAGTCAAAAATTTGTCTCCGCAATTTCTCTACTGCTGAAAGGCCAGAATAACGAAGATAAACAAGATTAAGCCTTCAACTTGACTCAAGATTTTGGCCTTCTTTTTCCTTTTCCCACTTGCTTTGGAAGATCGAAGTTGGAATTTGTTCACCTTATCTACCTTGACCATTTATCCCTGGACCTTTTTATACGTTGTTACTGACACCAATCAGAATTTAACCTATCAAACAAAACCCTCTTGAAGTTGCAACAGACCAAGAGCTCTCGCTAATCTCAGGGACAGGAAGCACAAATATATAGCCAGGAGTCCACCTCCCAAGAACTTGCCCAGCTTCATGTTGTTCCTTGGAAGTATCACAAGGGACCAAAGCAGGCCTGCCATTAGAAACCCTAGAGTTTCATAGAGGGAGGGGTCTTCAGGGACCACGAAGGGCGAAGGGTATTGGGCCCATGATGAGCAAACAAGTGAGACTCCAAGCCCCACCAATGTGTTGAACATGGGCCCAGCAATGCAGCCAGATAAGGCAGTCTGGACCCCATCTGCCCCGCCATTCATTGCCAGGGTGGCATTTGAGATCAGGTCTCCAAGTGAGTTGCCCCAAGCAAGGACAGTCAGCCCCAAAACTGAAGGGCTAATTCCAAGTATGCTCCCAATGGAAACAAGCAGAGATACCATTTCCTCAGCAGTGAAATATGTCCAAGTCACACTCATTAGGAACCCTCCAACCAGCCAAGGCAGCAAGCATTTCTCTGGTGGGTCTGAGCTCTTTGTGGTCGCAAATGCAAGACTGCCCAATAGTATGCCAATCAATCCTGCAATCATGTAGGAGCCCAACCTGCCCTCAAAACCCATGTTTTTTGCATTTTGAGAATTGCAGAGTTCAGCCAAGAGAATTGGGGCCATTGTCGCCGAAATCACAGCATAGGGCCTGGACCATCTTTCTCCACTAATCACAGGAATGGTCACTCTTCTTGGCAGGGACAGGGGTAATTCTAGTAAATACAACAATCTCCTGAAGTAAAAAAGAGTTTGCGAATCCGTAGTTTCGCTGTCTCTATCTTTCTCCAACCTAACATACTTGTCCTCCTCATCAACATAACCCAGAAGTGGGATGCCCAACTCAGCAAAATCATCACTTTCTGAAGTAGCAGGTATTGCTAGAAGTTTCACTTTTTTGACCTCTTTCTTGTTGTTGAATAAAAGAGAGGCAGAAACAAATAACACATACAGGAAGTAAATGGAAACAAAAGAGAGAGCACCCCAGAGAGTGATTCTACCAATGAAAAGGATAAGTAGAAGGGAAGAGAGTGAGAAAAGAAAGAAGAGAACATCTCTTATGAAGCTGGGCTTATCAACTGAAATCTCACGGGGACCAATGGACAAGCTAATGATCCCAACCACTACATTTGACACAAAAAAGGCTCCACCTAGAATGCCGTTTAGTCCGAAATCTCCGTTGCCGGACCTTGTGAAGGACACAATGCTAGCAAAAACATCAGAAGCACCATTGCCGAGTGCAAGGAGTGTGATTCCAGCTATTGCAGGCGAGAGCTTTAGGACCTTAGAGAGGCTAGCTAGAGAGGTGCAGAAGTAATTCGCAGCTGTGTCACCTAGTATATAGAACAGAAGAAGAAGCCATAGCAGAAGTAGTAGATAACCAAGAACAGGAAACCTGCCACAGGTGCAGTAGAAAAGCTCGAGATAGTTGATGTAACCTTTAGGTCTGCATCCGATCTGTGTCTTGACATAGGAGCACTTAGATTCATAGTCAGAGTAGTCATGGAGCGCGTCACAACCATCACTCTTGGTTTCTGGCGCGACAACAGAGAACTTGGTGATACTCAAGTGCACAAAATTCTTGGATTGGCCGAGAGAAACAAACGTTAGAAGGTAGAAGAAGAGAAGGAACAGAAAGGAGATGTTGAGGAAAAGATGCAGTTTCCTGGAGAGGGATGGGAACCAAATAAGTTCCATCGAAAATGGAGGGAGGTAAGGTTATGTATCTAACACATGTATTTATGGATCTAATTCAAATCATTTTCCAAGAATAGATGTAATCAGGCACTTTGGTTTCAGCAATAAAACATCATAACTCTGACATGATCAGGCTCTTAAATACTTCAATCTAGCTTCATACTACAGAGTACTGGAGTTCAAGGGACAGGGCGGCCCTTGTAGGCGTTGCACTGTAAGTCCAAATGGCCAAGCTTCCTATGCACATGGAGTTTTTGGTTGTGCACGCTAATAAGTACAGCCTGGGAAGTTTCCCATTGCAAAGCTTGAGGAAGCGGGCTTCACATATTCGCCGGTTAATGATGGGAGTCCGTGAAAGTTGAGACTGGGTGGATCAACTAGTTTTGTTGGTAAGAAACAACTGCTGCGCAAGGACAAATGAGTTTCCCAAGTTTATCCAAATTACCAGACAACCCTTTTTTTTTACCCCCTGGCCCACAAACTCTACATCATGACTAGCCAGGGCTACTTGCATAGTGTGACAGGAGGCTTCTCAATGGGGTGTTTCATACTTTCATGTTAGTTGTATTATCTGATTTTTTTTTTTTAAGGAAATGATTGAAGTTAATCTAAATACAGCCAAATACAAGTTTATTTAAAAGTTTAGTATTATGCACAATTTAATTTTCTCAATTGCAATAAAGTACTTTGACTATTGAAAATTTTATTTTAAAACAAGCTTTTTTTATAATTATTTCATATATGTAAATTATATGTTTGATTATTTAGTTCCAATCTTTAATCTTTGTGTATGGACCTCCAAAAAAAACAGTAATCATACATGTATAGGGGCCTTCTCTAAAAACTCCTAGATCCGTCAATGTGTCAAACATCTTTTTTTCTTTTTATGTGGTCAAACTATATCTCTTTAATATTAAAATTCTTTTCTTTTGAGCCGAATCACAAATTGTTTGTTCATTGTTCATCCGCATCATATTTTTTCTTCTCCGTTGCATGTTTGCATTTCTTTTGGTTTTGTTCCGTCATAATCATGAATGTGTGGTTTTATATTGTTTGATTAGTCACATGCAATGGTAGTTTCCATGTCACTATTTCTTAAGAATCTCACGAAATACTTCAGTGCCTATTTTCTTCACACCGCTATCCTTTCTTTTTTTTTTTTTCTGCTACAAGCCGTCCCTTACTTTTGCATAGACTTTGGCCCCATACCTCTACCAAAAAATATATGACAACCAATCAATAGCTACTGAAACATTTTGTGGGAGATCGTGTATTTTGGGTGAAGCACAAAATGCTCATGCCTTTGTTCCAGGCTTCCAGCAGACTCTTCTCAGCCATTCAGACATTTTTTCTGCAATCTTTGCATACGATTCACTCCATCCCTATTCTTTGTACGGTTTAATTTTTTTACATAATTTAATTTTAATTTATTTATATTAATATATATTTAAAAAAAATATTTAGAAACTATATATCTTAATTTATTACTCTTATATAAATTTTTTTTATTTATATATTAAAATATTAAAAATAAAAATTATAAATTTATTACTGAAAAATAAATAATGTAAAGAATATGAACGGAAGAAATATAAAACAATACCACATTTCACCAAATTTATACGCAGCAACGCACGAACTCCCATGAGGAAAAGAGAGACAATTAATAAAAAAACTGAAATTTCTTACAAAATGCTCCCATCCCCACGCAGGCGCAGCAATGCACGGACTCCGATGATTAGTATCAGAAAAACAGAGTTGTTTCGTACCATGAATATCCAAAAGGCACGGACGGGCAGAAACGGTGAACGAGAGATTTATGGACCAAATCATTTTATTAAATTATAGAGCTTTCAAATAAAATAATTATTGCCATAGAACTCAATGATAAATAATAAAATAATATGATCAAAACATAAAATTATATTTAATTTATGTTAATTAATTAATTAATTAATGATTTAATGATTAATTTAATAAAGATAAAAAAATAAAATAAAAAATTGACTAAAGTTTAATCAATAGAACTATAGTGAAAAGTAGGTAAATTATAATGATTAAAGATTTATTTTAGAAAAAAAAAATTAAAGAAAAGCAACAAAAAAAGGTTCAACAAAAAAAGAAAATAGAAAAATTTTAGATATTAAGGGCTTAAAATTGATTTAATAAAAGTAAAAAAGCTGATTTAACTAAAAAATAAACAAATTATTGTGACCAATATCTTACTTTAGAAGATAATATATTAAAAAAAAGTTTGGGAACAACTACTAAACTTGGGGACCAAAATGGAACAAGGATGAAACTTTGGGACCAAAATGGAACAAGGATGAAACTTTGGGACTGACATAGGAAATAGTAGAAGCTTAGGGACTGAAATCACATTTAACCAAAACAAAATGTGAAACAACATAAATGGGTAAACTTGCAACATGAGCTCAAAAAAATGCGAACACCTTGCGAAATGGAAATCGAACTTAAAAAAGGTCAATTATTTAAATAAAAAAAAGACAAAAAATTAGGAAAAAGGAAAAAAAAAATGGGTAAAATCTAAATTTAGTCCCCTAGCTTTAAGGGTAGTCCTAAAATGGCCCATTAACTTTAAAAGTGACTATTAAAACTCTCTAACTTAACTTGTGTGTCTTCTTTTGATCCCTACAGTCAATTCAAGTGTTATTTTAGGCAGACATTGCTTGCGTGACACTTGCCACCTCTAATGTAGGTTCTAAATTGCCACATAGATGACTATACTATAGGAACAAAAAAATTTAAGTTAAAATTGACATAAATAAATAATCATAAGAACTTAAAATGTAAATTAGTCATTTATAAATCAACTTATTTCTCTATTTTTATCTCTTAATTCTTCCTCTTATTCTCTTAACCTTTGACGTTCTTGGTCTTTATCTGTTTTCCCCTCATCAGTCCTCTAATTGTGGCCCTCCCGGACATTTGCCATATCTGTTGCTCACCTCCTCAGTCGTTCAACACTACCTTCAGCTGACCCAACTTGCCCCCACCTCCGATCGGCAACCCTCATTGTGAATCAAAAAAGAAAAAAGAATATGAAGTTTGGAAGGAGAGTAGGTCAAGAGGGTGTTGATGACGATGATGAACTGTGAGTTTGACTCACTGGATTTGTCAGTGTTATGGCCTAGTAGTGTGGGAGAAATTTGATAACAGGGGTGGTGAAGTTGGCCCAGGCAAGTTAATTTGCTATGGCCTCATAATTTGCAAGGTATGAAGATGTCGAAGCAGCAGGTGTTGGAAGCTGCCCTTACCCTTAAAGCTTTAAGTGAAGCAAGGCTAAGATGGATGTTTCATTTGATAATTGAAGGAGACTGGCTCAAATTCATTGCCAAGGTTGCTGGCTTGTTGATTCTTTCTTAATTTCTTTTTGTTTTTAATATTTAGAAATAATAATGGGGATGACAATTTCAATCATTTATGAGAATTGCGGGGATAGAATAAGGAGGTGTGGCAAATGGTGAACGAACAATGGAGGAGATGTTACGAGAAGGCTGATGACAAGGTGATTAGGAAAATCAATAAGAAGGTCTCCAAGTCCAAAAACTATTAGCACATGTCTGTGCCTATTAACTCCTTCAACTTTATTTGGCCATTAGTATGTGAGTAAGCTCAAGTTCTATATACCAAATATGAAGTAGCATTTTTTATTGGTTGGTTTTCCTGATATGTTTGTAAGAGTTATAAGTATGCATTGGCAGAAATGTAGGCACGCTATTTTTCCTTGTCATCATTTAATCAAACACCTTATGGGCATTGTCCTTACTGTTGCATTTTGCTCGCTAATCAACCTCAGAATCACATTTCATTGTCAACCTTCCCATGTAATTGATTTTGGCTTGCCTGAAGAGTGCCCACCATTATTGGAATGGAAGTCTAAACGGCATGAAGCTTTAGGGAGGAAGAACATGATAAGGACTTCATGGAGAAGGATGGTAGCGATTTTGTATGAGATAGATAAGTGGTGGCGGTGTAGACTGAGAGATAAGAAACAGAAAGATGATGAGATGGTGGCAGGCGTAGACGGTGGCGCTCCTTGCAATGGCGCACAGTGAAAAGTTGGGGAAGAGGATGAAATTTGGTTTAAACAATTTTTTGAGTTCATAAAATTATTTGTCTTTGTTAATTATAGCTTGAGATTTATTTTTCTTTCATTATTATCACTTATTTTCATGAAAGATGATGTTACGTGGCAATTTAGGTGTCACTTAGATAATTTTCATCCGAAATAATGTTTGAACTGACGACAGGAACAAAAATAGGATACCTGAATTGAGTTAGAGGACTTTAATAGTTACTTTCTGAGTTAGGAGGACACTTTAGGATGACTCTTCAAATTAAGAGATCAAATTTGAATTTTACCCAAAAGGAGTGCAGCATTGTTTATTTGCCGTGAAAATTACTATAGATAAATGGTGAAAACCCCCATGGCTTTTTGAAGTAAGTTAGTAATATATAATTATTCCCCTTTCGGGATCTTGGGGTTTCGATAATAACGAGATTATGTTTGACCCGCATATTGTAATGGGTAATTTTTTCAATAAATTTATAATTAAATTAAATGTCAATAATAATAATTTAAAAATTCTAAGTCACAAATTTATGTTCATAGATTAAAAATTTATTTTATCTTAATTTTGAGTTAAGATTTTTTTATATTATGTTATTATCATTAAAATTATCAATTATGATCAAAACATAAAACTGTGAAACATAATATTGTATATTATTTGAAATAATAGATATTTTTTTTTGTGATTAAAGAATAATTGACTAAATTTTTTTTATCTATTATCAATTTAAATTCCAATTTTTAATATAGATGAAAAGTTTATTTAAAAAAATTTACTTTTAATTTTAGAAATTATTGACCAAATTACTTCATTAAACCATAGAGTTTTTTTTAACCTTTACTACGTTAATAGTAACCAATGTTTTACTGTAGAAAATAAGACATCATAAAAAAATATAAAATTGTGTTTAATTTATGTTAATCAATGAATGGTTTAACCATTAATATGGTAAACGTAAAAGAAAAAGAAAACAAATAAATTGACTAACGTTATTTCATATTAAATACCAAAAGCTGGCACAGAAAGCGAAAGTTGGGGAGCATTATCTAGGGACCAAAAGAAGGGTCTGGCCATAGTTGGAAGAAGCAAAAAAAAAAAAAAAAGCTAGCAGCGGATGGGAAACAAAGAGCAAAGTGGGAATGACACTGTTCTGGTCTGTAGTTCAAATAGTACTGGCTCATGGCTTTTAGAAGTTAGTTTAGGGTTTAGGGTCATTAAAATTATCAATTATGATCAAAACATAAAACTGTGAAACATAATATTGTACATTATTTGAAATGATAGATTTTTTTTATGATTAAAGAATAATTGACTAAATTTTTTTATCTCTTATCAATTTAAATTCCAATTTTTAATATAGATGAAAAGTTTATTTAAAAAAATTTACTTTTAATTTTAGGAATTATTAACCAAATTACTTCATTAAACCATAGAGCTTTTCTTTTTACCTTTACTACGTTAATAGTAACTAATGTTTTACTTTAGAAAATAAGACGTCATAAAAAAATACAAAATTGTGTTTAATTTATGTTAATCAATGAATGGTTTAACTATTAATATAGTAAAGGTAAAAGAAAAAAAAACAAATAAATTGACTAAAGTTATTTCATATTAAATACCAAAAGTTGGCGTAGAAAGTGAAAATTGGGGAGCATTATCTAGGCACCAAAAAATGGGTTTGACCATCGTTGGAAGAAGCAAAAAAAAAAAAGCCACCGGTGCATGAAAGATGAAGAGCAAAATAAGAATAACATTGTTTTGGCCTATAGTTCAAATAGTACCGGCTCAAGGCTTTTATAAGTTAGTTTAACGAAGGGTAAAATGAAAATGACACTGTTCTAATCAACAGTTCGAACAGTATCAGCTCATGGCTTTTAGAAGTTAGTTTAATAGGGTTAAAGTTTGGGCATGGTTTTCTTTAGTCGGAGCCCATGCAGGAAAGCCCTAAGGCGATCCAGAAGATATCTGGGTAGCCAAGAGACCCGTTGCCCGAATTTAGCGGCCCTCTTTCCCTTAGGACCCTTGCCCTTCAGTCTGGCGCGCCTTTAAACGGATAAAGTCTCAATACTCTCCCTCTCTACCTCTCTCTCTCAATGAAGCATAGGCGCTGAGCTTCAGCTACCGAGCTTCAGAATGCTAGCCAATGCCGCTGGAATCCTCCGTGTGCCATACAATCCTCACCCTTCGCACTTTTCCATCTCCAACCGCTGCAAGCTTTCTTTGTCCTCGACTTGCCCTCGCTTTCTCACCTCGAGAGGCTCCTTAAATTTCTGCTCGCTGTCTCTCCTTCTCTTCAGACATGGCGGTTCCAATCGGTTTGGCGTCGGAGTTTTTGAGGAGCCACAAGGTTCCGACTCTGTACCGGCCGATGGTGCTTCGGGTTTCTCACAAGCTGTCTCTATCAAAATCCCGTTCGGGGATAGGGAGGTAAGCTGCCTCTAATTAATTTGGAAGCATAAGGTTTTAGCTTTTAGTTATGCTTCTTTTGGGTGTCATTGCAGAGCAATTCCTTTTCTTTTATTTGTATCTATTGAACTTGGCCACTAGATGATTAAGGCATTGTGAGTGGAGCCAAGATGAACTGTCTAATGCTGGGATGATGCCTTTTGCTTTTTAAGCATGTTTGTTTGGTGCGCATTGCAGATTCTGGTTGAGACAGGTTATATTGGAAGACAAGCTAGTGGTGCTGTAATGGCAACAGATGGAGAAACTGTAAGTCCTTACTTGCTTATTTCACATGTATCAGGTCATTATGGACACAATAGGGTCAGTGAATATGGTTTGGGCGTATGGAACTGTTTTGCTTCAAAGTGGTGCCCAAAAGAAAGTAGTGATCAAGAATATGCTTATTAAGTTTAAGCCATCAACCAAAACACCATGTTGAGTTTCCAGAGTATTTGTTTTTCTACCAAGTAGGATGGAAATAGTTCTGCCTAGCATTTGGCGTGTCCAAACTCAATATAAAAAATGTGAAACACAGTGTCTATAGTGACTCATCTTAGGTTTTCTTATTCGGCTGAATCTTATTCTTATCTTCCTGATAAGCTAGTGCCTTCTCTAGCCAGTTTTTCTGCTCATGCTGCAATCTAACTGTATATATATTTGATGTAGAAAACAAAAACCATGGCAGTGTTAACTCCCTAAGTGATGCTTGTTTTTCAATTTGCAGATTGTTTACACAACAGTCTGTTTAGCTGATATTCCAAGTGAGCCTTTGGATTTTTTTCCTCTTAGTGTGAACTATCAAGAGCGCTTTTCGGCAGCTGGTCGAACTAGGTGTGCCTCCGTTTAAATATTTGTTTTTCTTTCTTATGTATTACTCACATTGGCTCTTGACGTGCTAAATTTGTTCTTGCTTCAGTGGTGGATTTTTCAAGCGAGAAGGTAAGACTAAGGATCATGAGGTACTGACTTGCTTCTTACCTTTCCTTTTGATGCTGATAAGTCTTCCGATACCAAATATATTTTGGGTTACAAGGGATGCTACTGATAGGTTCTTGATGGTTGATGCTTTGAGGTTGTTATCTTGGAAATAATCTTTAAGCATCCTCTTGTTGCCTTCTCAATAAAGTTGTTTTCTCATGAAAATATAATCTGTCAAGACCTGGACAAGTGGACATGCAATATGTGTTTTGCATACAGTAATACTAGTATTATTTACTTCTAAATGCAATGATTTTCTTTGATTTTCTTATTTATTTTCCTTACAGCATACTTGTTCTAAATTGAAGGCTTCACACGCTCAAGCTAAACTAAAAGACCTATTACAGACCTATAAGATGTTTTTTGGATGGCCTTGCATCTATTCCTTTGTTGTGTGCAGGTTCTTATTTGCAGGTTGATTGATAGGCCTCTTCGTCCAACTATGCTCAAGGGCTTCTATCATGAAACTCAGATACTGTCCTGGGTATACTTCTCATTTTCCTTTTGAAGAATCTGGCGTTTGTTCCTTGATAAGTGAACCTTGATCTACATGCACAAGTATTTCCATGCTGTACTTGTTGGTCTATTTGTTTGAACTTCCTTTTGTTCAACGTGTATCAATAGTTTCTTGGAATTGTGTGTGATGTAATAGTTACTGTATTTTCTGTCCTATGTTATAAGAATTTCCAAAAGTTCCTCAGATTTGATTCATAATATCATCCACAAACAACTATTGCTAACTCAGTTGAAAGAAAAAAGTGCCATCTCCATGCATTGTTGGTGCCTAAAGTGCTTAACAAAAGAAGGACGCCAAAAGATAATTATGAGGTTTGACTTGGATTTTGACTGTCTTGTCTATTGGGGAAGAGTTTCCTTCTACTAGCAAAAAATTTACTACAAAATAAATATATTCACATACATGGAAGGTGAGTCAGGATTTGCCAACAGTTTGCTTGTTTGGAATTTTACAGTAGTTTGTGCCTGGCTTATAAAATATGTTTTCTACAGACAAAAGTTGGCCCCTCTGTTTGGTTTGTTCTCATTTATTGTATGCTACTTCTTCGTTTTAGTTGTCAGTCTCTCAATTCAAGTTCACTGATGTGTGATATATGCATTTCTTTTGTGCTTCATCTTAAAACTGAGTGCCTCCTGTTTGTGCAGGTTTTGAGCTATGATGGTATTCATCCTCCTGATGTTTTGGCAGTAACTGCTGCTGGAATAGCAGTGTATTTCACTCACACCTTTTCATCTTCCCTTCCATGATGGTCTGCACACTGTACTTTATGGACATCTTTCTTCCAACTTACAATCAACCTAATACCGCAGAGCTCTCTCTGAGGTGCCTAATTCAAAAGTGATAGCTGGAGTTCGAGTGGGATTGGTCGACAATAAGTTTGTTGTGAATCCAACCACAAAGGAGATGAAAGAATCAGAGCTAGACTTGTTTTTGGCAGGCACAGACAGCGCAATATTGATGATAGAGGTCAACTATGTGTTTTTTTTTTCCAATTTGTTTCTATTGTTGCATCTTTGTGAAAAAATATTTGTACCAAAATAAAATATTTTTCTTTTAAAAATTCATGATTGCGGAGGCTTTATTCCAATTGTGCATGTCTTTTAAGTTACATTATGTTATATCTTTTTAATGGAAACTCTATTATAGAATAGAATTTCATCTTAGTTATATTTTGATCTGGCTTCATCCCTAATGCTTTTATGTGGAGCAAAGGAACTTTTGAGTTTTGTGTGCACCTTAAGAAGAGTGAAGAGAGGGAATTTTGTGGACAAAGTAAACAAGGAGGAACATCTATTTGTTGTCCTAACTTTTTTATTTGCATAAACTTTTGAATTTTGAGATGGGTTTGAACTCTTATATTCTGATTTTAAAGAGCTTATGATATTTGAATACATCCTTTTGAAGGAAGATGGTAAGAGGAAACAACAGTTGTTAGTTTGGTTCTTTTTTTCTTCTTTTCCTTTTCCTTTCTTTACTATTTCACATGGCATCATGCTTAGGTTCAGAGTGACTCTTTTTAAACTCAGGTGATTTTTTCAACTTATTATTGCATGATGTGTAAGACTAAGTGTAACTAGCAATCTATTATTTATTTTCTTCTAACGTGCTAAAATTGGCAGGCCTATAGTTACAGATTTTTGCATCCAATCATGTAGGGTTACTGTAATTTTCTGTGCGAAGAAATGTTGCTTCAAGCTGTACAAGTTGGCCAGGTTGTTTTCTCACCCAAGTATTTGCGTTTGTTTATCTGCTCAAAGGTTTAGTAAATTTCTGAAGAATTTGTTAGAACAATGACATGTGCAGCTCCTTGAAATTTTCCCTTTTGAATGCCAGGATGCCGTGCAGGCAATTTGTGAAGCAGTGGAGGTTTTGGTTAAGAAATGTGGAAAACTGAAAATGACTGATGCAATCAAATTTCCACCTCCTGAACTATACAAGCATGTAGAAGTATGGTCCTGTTAGCAATACTTTCTATATTAATATCTTTTGGATTAATATCTCTCTTTCTATCGTACAACAATATGTTTCATCCTGTCTAAAGCTTCTGTCTGGAAATCTTTAGCTCTGAACTAGTAACTGTTAATCCAGTTGTCTTACTGTATCCATCCATATCATTAATTCAAATTTTAAATGAGGTTGATCATATGTAGTGTCACTGAAAAAAGAACTTTGCAGCTGTGCTGAGTTTTATTCTGTGAATTCCACTTGAGTTGTGCAAAAGGCACCACTGTTTGGTCCAGGTCGGAACCACTAATTTGTTGCCTAGGTCTCTCAAAGGTCGAGCTTTGAATTGGTCTTTGTTGGGCAGTTGGAGAGCTTCAAAAATCTTCAATAAAATTGGATGGCAAGTTGCTTGCCTAAAACGTATTTTATGCTTTGTGAAGAAATTGTATCATTTTTCTCTTCTTCTTTGTCAGTGTGAGACCTGCCACTATGTTGAATTTTAGTTAGGAAAAGGTAGTCCAGAATTTGGGAAGTTTTATGTTTTCCTCAAATACAAGAGCATTGCGTCAGTTATCACAAATAATGGACAGAGTATTTAGAGAACATTTTTTCAGCACTATAGATGTTCTTCCCTTTTTTATCCTGCTTTGGGTGGGGGTGGGAGATTTTAGAAAGGAAGAAAACGAAAAGAGGGGTTGAAGAGTTTAAGCTTTCTCATTATTTACATTACAAAAGTGTCAAACACTGTAGTTCCCTGTTTATTTGGTCCTTCATCAAACTTGATCCTAGAAAGCCATCATATATGTAGGCATGACCAATGGAAAAGAGCTGTTGATGCACCTTATTCTTGATTTCATATCAAAAGGGCATGACTACTTAGTTTTTGTGGTATAGTTTTGTAATGGGTCAAATATTTGAAATTTACAGTAATTCTTTCTGTATCATCTTTACAGGAAATTGCTGGAGACGAGTTATTGGAAGTGCTGCAAATTAAGGGCAAAATACCTCGAAGGAAAGCAATTATGGCATTAGAAGATAAAGTTATTCACATACTTACGGAAAAGGGATATGTGAGTAAGGATGATACTCAAGGCACTGTTGAAGTGTCAGAAGATCTTTTTGAGGATGAAGATGAGGATGAAGAAGTTGTTGTAGATGGTGAAATTGATGAGGGTGATGTACGTATTAGGCCAGTTTCACGAAAATCTGCTCCCATGGTGAGTTTTGCTTTGAATTCAATCATGGTGTTTAAAGGTCTAGGCTGCTGCTTTTTCCTTATAGATGCGAGAGTTTCTTATTTATGGTGTTTGAAGTCTAACTTTTACAATATTTTTTTTGTTTGCTGACTTTGCTTATGTTCTTTTCTTGTGCTTTGTTTTACAAGGTGTTAGGTCAGCACAGAGCAATATCATCTTAATTTGTAATTGAAATAGCTCCAGTTTATAAATGGTTTCATCATTACAACACTTTCTCTCTCTCTCTCTCTCTTTCTCTCTATCTTGGGTAAAAGAGGAATTCTCGTATTTAATTGTGGGAATGACCTCATTTGAAGTGACTGGACATGGTGCTGGATTACTATGGGCATCTCGTTTCTCTTGCATACATATGCTTTTGGAGTAACAGGACTTGGTTCAACTTGTGAAAATAGATTCTGCTGGAGCATGTTTTAACTAGAGGCATAGGCTGTGTTGACATTTTTTATGAGCTAAAATGTGATTTTTATTGATACTTACTAAATTATGAATTTTTAAAACTATTTAGAGCTCTCATATGATTCATCTGAAGGGCCTAGCAATATCTTGTTGGGAAAGGAAAAAAAGTGGCACCATTTTCCTTGTGTTTTGCTTGCTTCTTGCTCCTCGCAATATTTACATGTTTCCTTTACCTGCCTAGCATATCAGCTCTTTCTTTCTAACTTAACACCTTTTGAAAAAAAAAAAAAAAAAAAAAAAACTCATTGAAAAATAAGAAGTGCATTGTGGTATGTTCAGGTAGTTTAGGGAAAGATAATAGAAACTACTAATTAGATTTCAAGTATTCAAACTTGTTTCTGGGTTAATTGAGCTTTGCAATGTGAACCTGCTACAAGTTCTGCATGCTATTACGGCTGAATGTTTTCTAACAACAAGACCCATGTGAAAACCATGCACAAAGCTACAATAATTGTAAGAGCTTCTAACATGTTTTGCTACAATAATTAGCTACAGTATTGTAAAAGAAAAAAAAATTAGCTACAGTATTCTAATCGTTGCTCTTCCCTAGTATATCAGCATGTATGCATTGTCTTTTAGTTTTGTGTTCTCCTCTTACTCATTAACATATTTATTCCTTCTTGGCTTGGATAGTTGTTCACTGAGGTAGATGTGAAGCTGGTGTTCAAAGAAGTTACTTCTAAATTTTTGCGGAAAAGGATAGTGGAGGTATGAAGTATGAACCATGAACCTGTTTTCTACCTTTCTTTTGGTCAGGAAAGCTGAAAGGCATGTTGTTGTTAAAAAAATACAAAAATATCTGGATTTAGAAAAGAGTACTGGATTCTGTGGTTCTCTAGGTTGTATCTGTTCCTAACTTGAAAACTCATCACAGGGCATGAGTTTGTGTAAACCCCTCCTGAAAATACTGTTTACACAATGAAAACTTGAAAATCATTTATTAGTTCTCAGTGAATTCAAAGTATAGTGAACCAACTCTCAAAAGATGGCGATGCCTGTGCTTGAAAACCATTTAAAGATGTATGTTTTCCATAAAAGACTCCCTCTCTCTCTCTCTCTCTCTCTGTCTCTGTCTCTGTCTCTCTCTTCTTTTATCGGCAAAGAAATTGCTAATGGTATCTGTTGTGTTCCTTTTATCTCACTGCAACACTGAAGACTGGAGCCCACCCACATTCCTTTTGTCCCCAGCCTATCATTACCCAGAGAATGCATATTAAAAATTCAGAGCCATTTCCCATAATCTCTCCACGTGCTGGGAAGTGTCAGGTGGGAACTGTTTCACACCCTCTTTTTGCGCAAGATTTCAACTTCACCTTTACCCAGTCTAGTATTTAAATTCTCAGGCTCAAGCACATTGGTCTATAAAACTTAGCACACCCTTAGCAATGATTTGGAATTTGAATCTATTTGCTTTAGTGGATAAATGATAATGCTGCATTAAGTGGTAGCTCAAGCAAGATATGCTTTACTAGGTTGAGCAAAACCTTCTTCTGACCAAAGATGATGCTTCTATCTCTTCACAGTAATAAGTTCTGAAAGCTAAAATCTCCAGCAATGCTGCTGCTTTTACTTGAAAACAGTTACAGAGTTTCAAACCATCTCATGTGCTCAGGCAAATCCCTGCCTGAGCAGCCCAGAATTTGTCAATAGAATTAGTTGGAGTCCTCACTTCTGCTCCTTGAAATGCGGTGCATGACTACTAGCACATCCGTATTTTCAGCTAACTCAGCCTAGTGTAATAGTTGCTGGATTTGTTCACATCTTGCTGCTAAAATTGCTTTTTCTTTCATTTAATTTTGCTATTATTACAGGGAGGGAAAAGAAGTGATGGGCGATCCGCTGAAGGAATCCGTCCGATCATCTCAAGATGTGGATTATTTCCAAGGGCACATGGCAGTGCTCTTTTCACACGTGGAGAAACTCAGGTTGGAATCATGTGTTTGTAAATTGTAACACTTTGCTAATAACTTGCATGAGTAGTCCTAATGCTTCTATTAGATTCTCTTGTGCTCTCTTTTCAGGAGGTAGGTATATTGAAGCTCAATTGTTTTCCTCTTTCACTTAATAGTATCTGCAGCGGAATTTTGAAGTGCCAAAGACCATTAAAGCTTTTAAAGGAAACTTGAGCCTAACATTCTAGAAAAGGAATCTTCTGTTCATTTATACATAATGGTTCCTACTGAGGATTAGATATGAGATGAATAATTCTGCAATTATGAATATCAGTCTTTGTTTATTTCTATTTTTGCTTCGTTTATCCCCAATAAATTTAGTCCGTGACTCATTTTTTGTTGTTTAGTCACTTGCTGTAGCCACACTTGGTGATAAACAAATGGCACAGAGGGTAGACATCCTTGCAAATGAAGATGAATTCAAGAGGTTCTATCTTCAGGTCTCTTTGGAGAATAATTTTTAGTTTCTTCTCTCTATATTCACCTTTACTTTTTCTATGCATACATGAATGTGAAGCTACTCATCTTAGTGTAAAATTGTTGATCTTGGAACATAATAGCTCCTCTTTTTTTTGTTTTTCATCTTAATTTTGAAATACCAACCATGGGTTCAATTATAACACATTTCCATGTAAATGGGATGCTTAAAACTATATGAGTCAAGTCAATACTGCTAACTTAGGTAGTTGGGGTAGGATTGTATGTATGAAGTATGTAATGGATTTAATGGATTTGTAAAAGATTCTTGGTGGATTTGTCTTCGTCTCAGATTAGAGCGCTCCCTCTGTACAGTTTTGTTTTCAAATATACAATGTACACAAAACAAAAAAGCAGCTTGCAAAGAAAAAGAGTGCTGCAGCGGATGAGTGGACATCTGTTGAGGGATAGAGTTAGAAATGAAGATATGCTAGGCATGGTAAAAGTTGTCCCAATTGAGGATTAAATCAGGGAGGGTCTCCTTGGATGATATAATCATATCCAAATGAGACCAAGGGGTGCCCTAGTGTGTAAGAGTGATAGGATCAATCTAGTTGGGGATAAAAGAGGTAAGGGGATACCTATGTCCGGGTACAAAAAGATCTTGCCCTTTTAGGGCTTCTGCAGGAGCTTACAACCAACAGATTGGAATTGAGACACAAGATTCATGTAGCGGACCCCAACTAGTTGGGATTAAGGCTCAGTTAATTGATACGATGTACACACACCTATATACTAAGAGTTCTTTTGCATGCTCAGAAGAAGTTATTTTTTGTAAAATTACCTTTTCATCATTTCCGTTACCTGGCAGTATCTGAGCAACCAGTCTCTGTAAAACTTTACAAAATTTCAGTACTCATTTCCTCCATCATGTGTTGGAGAGGTTGGACGGATTGGAGCTCCTAGTAGAAGAGAAATAGGACATGGAACACTTGCTGAGCGAGCTCTTGCAGCAATACTGCCATCTGAAGATGAGTTTCCTTACACTATACGTGTTGAGAGTACTATCACTGAAAGCAATGGCTCCTCAAGGTGATTTTCACCAGCTCTTAGACTCAGTAGCCTGAACCATGTATCCGTTCACTGTCATATATTTTTTTTACATTTTTACTATGTGTCCCTGTATGTTAGAGTATTTATTATTTGAGTCTGCATAAATAAGGTTTTGTTGCTTGGCAGTATGGCATCTGTCTGTGGAGGCTGTTTGGCACTGCAAGATGCTGGTGTTCCTATAAAGTGCTCAATTGCTGGCATAGCAATGGGAATGGTTTTAGAAACTGAAGAATTTGGGGGAGATGGGATGCCACTTATTCTTTCTGACATAACTGGTGCTGAAGATGCATCTGGAGATATGGATTTTAAGGTTATCTTTGCACATCTTTCCTTACACCTGCACAGTCTGTTTCTTATATTCTGTTGAATAAAATTAAAGATCAAGCGTCAAATTCATGATTAATACATAGTAACTGTGAGAACAAGACATTGAGACAGCTATATCAAATTGATTTGCAGGTTGCTGGAAATGAAAATGGAATAACCGCGTTTCAGATGGACGTAAAGGTACTCTAAAATTGGAATTAACTATTGCATAACTGGTGTTGTCTTTTATTTGCTACAGTTTTCTGTTAAATGGGTGGCTCTGGTGCCCCAATGGCCCAACCTGTTTGTGCTTGTCTCTCTAAGAAACTTTATGGGAAGAACTGGTAGTTCATGACTATGCCGCCTTGTAGGTGGGAGGCATTACCATACCTGTTATGAGAAAAGCATTGCTGCAGGCTAGGGAAGGTCGCAGACGTATTCTAGGTAAAATCCTTTTTACTTTGCTCTCTATCTCTTTCTGTCTCTGCCTCTCTCTGTAGCTCTGTCTCTCTCTCTCTCTCCACCCATCAGCTCCCTCTCTTAATAATTGTTTTAGTTATTTGCATCCATGTAAAAAAGTTGGAGAAAGCTATTTGATTTATGACATGGATCCAGGCTTTTCAAGATCTCGTTTGCTGGCTGAACAATTTTGTGGAATGGTTGTTTGTTTTTCAGTGAAATATAGAACTAGGCTTGTGCTGCAGACATTTTTGCACTGCTTTTTCTGCTTCTTTCATTTTTCAAAAGATGCACAAAAGATGTACCCGTGAAATTTCAAGGAACATTCTTATTTCTGAGAACTTACAAGACTGTACTACCTGACTCCTCCTTTTGTCAATAATATTTGTAACTTGGATGATTCACTGTCAGCTTTAGGTACACACCTCAGCTGAAAAAAAAAAAGCAAATGTGTTATGGTGTTGTAAACACGTAGTGAATTTCATGAAGTTTGGTATTCAGTCAGAGAATCGAGTGAGTACACTGTTTATTTTGCACTTTTCTTTGCTCAGCAAATTTGTAAATCTTGCTATCTTCTGTTTTTTTTTTTCCTTCTATTTCTTTTATGACGGCTTTCCTCTGTCAACAAGAGTCAGCATTTACCATCTTTGGAACAGTACTTGCTTTCCAGATGCCGACCTGGAGGTCAATTGTCTTTTTTTATTGTATTGATCTTGAGAAGATCATGTTTTTCTCAAACAATAGGTTGAATTGAGATTTCTAAATTCCAATTCAGACTCTCTCTGGAAATTTTCAACAGCTAAGCTCTCCGTATTCTGTTTTATAGCTTGTTTTCTAGTTTCAGGAAACAGAAATTATTGCTTTTCATGTTATTTTTCATCAAGATTATGCACCTATGTGCTGTTGATGAATTAGTGCCAGTAGGGAAAGATGGAGCTTAAATGCTCACAAAGTTGTCTTCTGTTGCTGTTTATGTTTCATCAAATTGGTATAAATTGGCTTCTTCAGTTTCCATCCATTCTTAAAATTGAGAGCCTTGAGATTCTGATGTAATGGAACTCTTTAAAGTCTGTCATCTAACAATTATATGACGTCCCTGTTTCTTTTCTCATCTGACTCTTTTTTGTTTTTCTTTTTCCTTCTTTTTGATCTGGATGGAAAATGCAGCTGAAATGTCCAAATGCTCTCCTCCTCCCTCAAAAAGACTTTCAAAATATGCCCCACTCATTCACATCATGAAGGTTTGTTGGGCACTGTGAATGCGTGATGTATGATTTCTAGATCCCAATGCATGTAAAATGTTTCATGTTCTCCGTACTTGAATCAGGTTGACCCAGAGAAAGTTAACATAATTATTGGTTCGGGGGGAAAGAAGGTGAAAAGTATAATTGAAGAAACTGGTGTGGAGGCGATTGACACGCAGGATGATGGAACTGTGAGATCATACTAGCGCATATCCTTGTTGGATTTTTAGCATAACCATATGTTCAGTTTTAATATAAATGGGCCATTGCAGGTGAAAATTACTGCTAGGGATTGGACAAGTATAGAGAAGTCAAAATCCATGATTAGGAGCATGACTATGGTTCCAACTGTTGGTGATGTATACAGGTATCTGTTTCTGGAAAAAGTAACCCTTTTCTATTGCTGTTATCTTCCAGTGAAGGGAAGAGTTGAAAAAGTACTTCATTGATATTGCTAATTAGACATTTAGAAAGTTGGAAAACGAGAAATACTGGATTATATTTGGCAATTATGTAAATGTAGGATTGTGTAAATAATCCCTTAAGTATGGGGATTACTGTAGTTAGTAGAATCTCTTAATTATTGGGATTGAATCCCTTAATTATAGGGATTGATTTACAGAGATTTTTTCCTTGCTGATTATTCAGCAACCTGTATATATACGCTAGGCTGTATTGGAATAAAACATTGAAGTTTATACCACTGTTAACATGGTATTAGAGCTTTAGGTTTGCCTTGAGATTGTTTTTTCTTCTGGCCTTCCTTGTCGAATCATTGCTTTGTTTTCTGGCCTTCATTGCCAAGTCATTTTTTTTTTTTTGCCTCAATCTATAACCAGCACTAGTTCCTCATCCTTTATTCTCCTTTCCCACTAGCCTGAACCCTCCTCCATTGACAATGTCAAGACTGTACCAAGTGCTCCTGCCCAAGTTGATTCCCATCTTCCCACAGGTGATCTGCAGAATGTTCAGGCAGCCTACAGACTCAATGGCCAGAACTATTTGAAGTGGTCACAATTGGTGCGTACCTATTTGAAGGGAAAAGGAAAAATCAGCCATATTCTTGGAACAGGGCCTGAGTTGGACAACCCAAATTTTGATGCTTGGGATTAAGAGGACTCCATGATTATGTCATGGTTGTGGAGTTCAATGACACCCGAAATTAGTGACACTTGCATGTTTCTCCCTTCTGCAAGGGGCATTTGGGATGCTGTCCGACAAACATATTCTAGAGCTCATGATGCTGACCGTGTCTATGAAGTCAAAGTAAAGACACCAGTAGCCAAACAAGGGAGCAAGAGTGTTACAGAGTATGCAAATTTGCTGCAGACTTTGTGGCATGAACTTGATCATTATTGAGTTCTTGAGACTAAGTGCCTAGATGATGCTGTGATCTTGAAGAATTTCATTGAAAGGGATAGGGTGTATGATTTTTTGTTCGGACTGAATGCTGAATTTGATCAGGTCTGAATACAAATTCTCGGCAAAGAAGACGTGCCTCCATTGAACGAAGTTATAGCCCTTGTTAGAGCTGAGGAAAGCCGCCGTGGTATCATGCTTGAGCCAAAAGATCCTGAAGGTTCTGCTATGGTGGCAAGGGAAGGAAATTATAGTGCTTCAAAGGGGCGTGACACAACAAGTTGAGACTCTAAAGATAACCTCTGGTGCACCTATTGCAAGAAGCCCATACACACAAAAGATCACTGCTGGAAACTCCATGGGAAACCTTCCACATGGAGCAAGGAATGGGGCAATCGGGGAGATCAAAAAACAGTCCAACAGGCCCACAATGTCTCCTCAACTCCACAGCAAAGTCAGGGGTTATTTAATGAGGAAGAAATTGAAAAAGTGAGGATTGTTGGGATCTTTGAAACTAGAAAGTGGTTTTGCCTCTATTGCTCTCTCAGGTGAATCTCTATCCTTAGGATTGCATGTCTTGACTAGTGTTTTTCCATGGATTCTCGACTCTGGAGCCACTGATCACATGACACCTTTCTCACTACACTTTCTCACCTATACACCCTGTCTTAGTAACAAAATTTTTTTTGTTGCTGATGGTTCTTTCACCACAATGGCAGGAATTGGGAATATTCAGATTTCTCCATAACTAATGTTTAAAAATGTGCTTCATGTTCCCAAGTTATCTACTAGCCTTATTGCTATAAATAAACTCACCCAAGATGTGAACTGCAATGTTGTGTTCTTCCCTTCTTACTATATGTTTCAAGACCAGGTTTCGGGGAAGAAGATTGGACTTTCTAAGGAAAGGAATGGACTTTACTATCCTGAAGAAACCAGCAAACCATCTCACAACATTATGCATGAGTCGTTCTTATCAACCTCCAATAAAGATTTAATTTGGCGTCAGCATTTTCGTTTTGGTCATCCTTCATTTTTTGTTTTAAAAACAATGTTTCCTTCTTTATTTAAAGATATTAATGTTGAAACCTTTCATTGTTATGTTTGTGAGTTTGCTAAACACAAAAGGGTTTCATTCCCAGCCAGCAAAAGGAAACCATCAATTTCTTTTTATTTGATTCATTTAGATATATGGGGACCTTCTCAAATTCCCGACATTATTGGTTCTAGATGGTTTGTCACTTTTATTGACGATTGCACAAGAGTCACATGGGTTTTCCTTCTTAAGAACAAATCAGACTTGAGCACCATTCTTCCCAATTTTTATACTATGGTCAAAACTCAATTTGGTGTGAAAATTAAAAGGTTTCGATCTGATAATGCAACAGATTATTTCAATTAGACCTTGTCATCTTTTTTCCAAAAGAAAGGCATTGTGCATGAATCCTCCTGTGTTAACACACCCCAACAAAATGGGGTGGTTGAAAGGAAGAATGGCCATCTATTGCAGACCACTCAAGCCTTCCTCTTCCAAAATCAAGTCCCAAAACAATATTGGGGAGAAGCTGTACTTATAGCTGCATACACAATAAATAGACTACCATCTAAAGTTTTTGACAACCGAACCTTATTGCAAACCCTGTCTCAGTTTTACCCTGCCATTCGAACCTCAAATAATCTCACAACAAGAACTTTTGGTTGCCCAACCTTTGTTCATTTTCATAATAAGGGAAAAGTAGATCCACAAGCAATCAAATGTGTTTTCTTGGGATATTCCCCAACCCAGAAAGGTTATAAATGTCACCACCTAGCAACAAGAGAATTCTACACCTGTATTGATGTCATATTTGAGGAAAGTAAATCCTTTTTTACTCAACCTTATTTTCTGAGGGAGCCTTCATCAATAGAAGATAAGGCTTCAGATCTACTCTGCCTGGAGGCATTACCCTCTTTACAGCCATCCAACCTCCAGCAATCACAACATTTTGAGTCCTCGGAGCCTTGCACATCTAAGCCTCAACAAGATTTAAACAACCCAATCATTGGCCATGCGAAACCCACCAATGATGTGCATAATGATGTGAGATATATGTAGGTTTACTCAAGGAGGAAAAATTCAGATCCTGAACTTGAGCAAGTCCGAGATTCAACTCCAAATCTTGGAACTGAGATATGTTTAGAACCTATTTCTTCAAAGGATGACCTGCCTATTGCCCTAAGAAAGGGAACTAGAGAATGTACTAAACATCCACTCTATCCCTTAGCCAAAACTGTGACGTTCCAAAGATTTTCTCAATCTCATAGAAGTTTTCTAGCCAGCCTTAACACCATTCCAATCCCTAAAACTCTAGCCAAGGCACTTTCCAATAAAGAGTGGAGAAAATCCATGAGAGTGGAAATGAAGGCATTAGAAAGAAACGAAGCATGGGAACTTGTGGAACTACCAAAAAATAAGAAGGTAGTAGGCTGTAAATGGGTGTTTGCAATTAAATACAGATCTGATGGGTCATTAGAAAGGTACAAAGCGAGACTGGTAGGCAAGGGATATACACAGACTTATGGGGTGGATTATCATGAGACTTTTGCTCTAGTAGCTAAAATGAACACAATGAGGGTGTTGTTGTCTTTGGCTGCCAACTATAGTTGGGATTTGTAATAGTTTGATGTAAAAAAATGCGTTTCTCCATGGTGGTCTAGAAGAGGAGATATATGTGGACATTCCACCAGGCTTTGGAGAAGGCATTAAGGCGAACAAAGTGTGCAGGTTGAAGAAAGTATTGTATGGTCTCAAGCAATCTCCAAGAGCATGGTTTGGTAGATTTACGAATGTGATGCTTGGTTCAGGCTACAAGCAAAGCCAAGGTGACCACACTTTGTTTATTAAACACATAGCTACAGGGGGAGTTACTGCTTTAATAGTCTATGTGAATGATATAATTGTTATTGGGAATGATGAAAAGGAGAAGGAAGCTTTGAAGGACTGCCTTGCCAGAGAATTTGAGATAAAAGAGTTGGGGAGACTGAAGTATTTCCTTGGAATTGCAGTTGTGCATTCTAAACAAGGGATATTTATCTCTCAACAAAAATATGTGGTTGATCTTCTGAGAGAAATAAGGAAAATGGCATGTAAACCAGCCTCTACACCTATAGATCCCAATCATAAACTTGGAGAAGCCAGCGAAAATGCAAGTGTAGACAAGGAGATGTTCCAAAGACTAGTTGGAAAACTAATTTATCTTGCACATACACGACCAGATATCGCATATGCTGTAAGTATAATAAGTCAGTTTATGCATAATTCTAAAGAAGTTCATCTATAGGCTGCCCATTGAATTCTTCACTATTTGAAAGCCAATCCAGGGAAAGGAATTCTATTTAGAAGAAATTGGGGGCTAGCTCTTGAAGCATATATAGACACAAATTATGCAAGATCACCGGTTGACAGATGATCTACCCCTGGTTACTACACCTTCTTGGGAGGAAACTTAGTCACCCGGAGGAGTAAGAAGCAAAACGTAGTTGCTTGGTAAAGTGAAAAAGCAGAATTCAGGGCTATGGCACAAGGGGTGTGTGAATTACTCTGGTTGAAAATAATTTTAGAAGACTTGAGGATTCCACAAAAAGGGCCTATGAGACTATATTGCGACAACAAGTCAGCCATCAATATTGCCCACAATCCAGTTCAACATGACAGGACAAAACACATCGAAATTGATAGACACTTCATCAAAGAGAAACTGGACAGCAAAGTGATTTGTACTCCTTATGTGTTTACAAAAGGACAATTGGCTGATATATTTACTAAAGGGCTCAACTGTACAAATCTTCATAGGATTGTAGCCAAGCTGGGAATGGAGGATCTCTATTCACCAGCTTGAGGGGGAGTGTTGGAAAACTAGAAATTAGTGGATTATATTTGGCAGTTATGTAAATATAGGATTGTGTAAATAATCCCTTAAATATGAGGATTACTATAGTCAGTAGAATCCCTTAATTATAGGGATTGATTTACAGAGATTTTTTCCTTGCTAATTATTCAGCAACCTGTATATATACGCTAGGCTGTATTGGAATAAAACATAGAAGTTTATACCACTGTTAACAAGAACAATTTATTTGGTACATGGAGGACTCGTGAAACTTAATTTCATCATATAGATTTTGGCTTCAGCAAGACTTTCGTACATCAATTACTACTCTATATCCTTAAGAAAATGTCATAGTTGGGGTTAACAGGGCCAGAGCCAAAAATATAGTCAGTGGGTTCAAGAATTAATTACTCATAGGATGTGTGTGTGTGTCTGTGTGAAACCTAAAAGTTGTGGGGTCAAAAATATTTTATAATAAGTTAGATACTCCCTCCGTCTCATTTTGGATGAAATGTTTGAGTTTGGCACAGAGATTAAGAAAGAGAAAAACTTTGTGTTGTTTACACATTTACCCTTCACTTTTTACACATAAATTAAGAAAGATGGGAGAATTGGATATTGAAATGAAAGTTTGAAGGGTAATATGGTAGACTAATTTATTAAAAATGGAAATGTTGCAGAGTTTTGGGATGACCCAAAATAGAATATGTTGCATCCTTTTTGGGACGGGAGTACTGTATGTATTTTTTCCCTAATCGGATAGGTCATTTGACCCTGCTCAGGATAATGTGGCAATGTCTCTGGGTTTAAGGTGTCTGGTTTGGGTAGTTAGAAGTGGTAAAATTGATATAAGTAACAGGTTGAATGATTTGTATGTCTACGCAATTAATATTTGATACCTCTGCTCTGAGGCAGGGCTGTTATCAGCTTCATTCTGAAGGAGGATGAGTGAGTTGTGGGGTCTGGCATAGTCAGTTTTCGGAGTTTTCATGAGTGAAGGTCATTTTCATTAATGAAGAATTGCGAACGTGGTATCAGCATCCAATGAAAAAATAGGAGTTCAGCTTTATGGTTTCATCCCTTGAGGCCACATTGGTGTAATTTTTAACTAGGGGAAGAATGCTTTCAATGGATGGGATGCTTTCTGATAATTAGTGGGCAACTATTCTGGGTTACTAAAGTTTATGTGCATTTTTTTAGATGATTATAGTACATGTTGTTTATGCCTCCTAAGTGCTTCGAGTTTCCCCCAGAGCGGACGTTCAAGGTGGTAATTAGGAGTCTAATTAGTTCATTAATCTTGAGAAGCACCTAGTGGGGACTAACTGTTTGGTTCATCATCTTTTAATAAGGGTCAAACCTTTGATTACCAAAAAAAAAAAATAAGGGTCAAACCTAGTTACTTGGTACCGACATGTCACAAAATAAATGCTAGGGAAAGGTATGTAATTTCAAGAAAACTTTGTCAGTTCAAAAGCAGTAACTAGTTTATGTCCTAATTGCCAGGGACTCTGTAATCAAGTCAATCACTCCTTTTGGAGTTTTTGTTGAGATAGCACCTGGTCGTGAGGTATATACTGTACACCTTCATTTTCATGCCTGTCTAAATGTTGAATTTTGGTTGCTGTGTTTAGAATTGCATCCATAAATCAGTCAATTGCTTATGTCGGTTCCTCTTTTTGATTTGTATCTTTTTCCGTTTATTTAGAAGTATGGTTATGTGAGAAAAAAATGAATATTTAAAATATTTAAAATATTATAATGCTTCTGTCTTCTGTTCTCCCAACATTGAAACTCAGACTTTTACTTCTAAGGTTTATCTAAAATGGACTTGTCGTTTCAGCTTAATGAAGTTACTATGTACCAAGTCAGGACTTTTGATCAGCCAGAGTTTTAGAGAGTGTACAAATGTACAGGGATTGTAGAGTTAATGCAGTCCTTCTGATGATGTATAGAGAGAATAAAGGCTTAAAATTTGTGTGTTTCTATCTCAGGGACTTTGCCATATCAGTGAATTGACTTATGAGTACTTGCCAAAGGCAGAAGATGTGAGCACTGTTTTTCATCCTCTACCTTTCTTTGTACATGACATTCTGATTTTATACAATTATCATGGAACTATTTTCTCCTGTTTCAGGTTTTTAAAGTTGGTGACCTTATTGACGTTAAACTTACTGAGGTTTGTAAATAGCATTTACATCTCTTCATACATGATTATCAAACATGTGCACATGCACATCAAATACTGTGAATATGTTTTCATTTCTTTAGAAAAAAAGGGTTTCCCGTGATTTTAAGGAAGTAGCGGCTAATGATGCTTGTTAATATAGCCGATAAAAACCTTCAATTTCAATGTTATGCCAAAGTCTGTATGAATCATGCTTTACCTTGGGAAAAAGGAGAGCTGCCTGCTGTGTGCGTGCCAATAGTAAAGGGGGAAGAAAACACAATACTGAGCTATCAACCTTAACATTCATCTCAACCTTAAAACATTTATGGTACACTGTTAGTTTTTTTTTTTTCTTTTGTTAAAAGAGGCTTTAGATAACAACTAAGAAGCACAAAAAAGAGTCTACAACTTTACAATCCCAGGGATTGAATACTCCCCAAGTCTCAGATCCATGTTCGGGCACTGCATCATCTGCATCATTGGTACTTGCTTACTGATTCATGCATTTCTTTTCGATAGTTATCAACAGAATTCTAGTCCCTTGAAAGACATTGCATCTGCACTACATTGCTAGCATTACTAATTCTTTCTGATATATTATGTGAATTGGGATCTAATACAGGTAAATGATAAGGGGCAACTTCGCCTTAGTCGTCGTGCACTTCTTCCTGTTCCTGAAACAAATGAAGATAAAGCTGGTGAAATGGAGACCACTGGAGAGCCGAACAAAGATATTGCGGCTTCTCCTAAAGCATCTGACAAGAGTACAAAAAAGAGTGTGCGGAAGGATGGTTCAGCTGAAGAGAAGGTTGAACTGTCCAAAGATACTGTTAGTTCTACAAAATTGGTGACTTCATCCAAAGCTAACTCTATGGACAGTCCTGAAATACTACAAAAAAAGGTTTTCAGAAGAGTAAAGAAAATCAGCAGTGAGGCCGTTAGTGGTGTCTCTGGCGAGGATGAAAAATAGTGTAATAGAAGAATGAGGTGTAATTCAAGTGTAAAGTAATCGTGCCCATATTTCATCGAAGATGGATTTCTTGTTCTAGAAACGGTGGAGAAAGCAGGTGGCTCCACTAAGAAGTAAGGTAGGGCCAACCCACTTAATAGTCACTCTCGTCATTCCCGTGAGACTGCTTCTACATGTAGGCTTTTTGAAATGGAGAACGGCTTGTGGGGTTTACCTATGCAGGTACGTAGGAACTTGCTGATAATTGATTCTAACCAGAAGGAAACTCGGATTTTGCATACTTGGATCTCTGGAGATGAGAGAACATAGTTGACAGGCAGCTTCTAATCAGCAGTGAATGTGCTACCATCAGTGTATTCTGCAGTGAGTGGTAAGATCAGTAATGCTCAAGTTATATCCCAATTCTGATGCGGGGGAAACTGTTAGTGTAAATTACTGGGAACAGTATTTTTAAGCTACATTGCACCAGCTTCCTTCCTCTTGTGTGTGTGTGTGTGTGTGTGTGTGTGTGTGCAGTATACGAGTGCTTGTACAAGGATCATTCTGATTCATCCTCCCATCACATTTGCCCTTTGTTCAATTTAGTTCTGTAATGTCACTTTACTGCTAAGTACAGCCAACGACCACGTTTGTTCATAAGAGAGAGGGATAGCATCTCATTTAAAGAGATCTTAACCTACAGTTTGACTAAAACTGTCCAGTCACAGATGCCATAATTGGCCCTTTTGTTTTCTCATGTAATCAAATGTGGCTAGTAATTTCTCTTTCGGGAAGTTCCGTCAGGTCATGATGGTTTTTAACTACTTAGAATAACATTTGCGTAGTTATATGATAAACCTGATCTATGTGTTGTATTCATACTTTTACAGTATTTATAAAATTGTTACTGTATCTTGCATAACATAAATAGAGAAATGGATATCATTCATACAAGACGAACACCACATTTTAAATAACATATCTTATAAAAAGAATACAACTACGTCGAATAGCACCTCCTATAGAAAAAAATATTACATTATACTAAGCTAAAAACTAATTTATACCTTGATATTTTTAAACTGCAAACTCGCTATTACTATTAAATTATTTAAAACATATTATAGAACAACATATCTTATTGAATGAATCGTATATAGCACATAAAAAATTGCAATGATTTTTTTGTAAATAATATGAAAGTGAGTTATACATAAATAATTTAAATATTGTTAATAAATAATGTTATTCAATTTAGACAAATATATTGTTCTATAGTATACTGTTTATTTTGTAAAATATGTTGTTCATAAATGACATTGTTCCTTTAAGTAAGAAGTGCTATTTCATTCTTACAAATATAGTGTTATGTAAAATATTATTAATTTCAAAAGATATATTGTTCGTAAATAATATTATTTGATTCATTAAGAAATCTTATTCTTTATAAACAAATGTGCTATTCTATGAGGTGTTCTCTCCAGATAAATGTGTTGTTCAATGTGCGATGACAATTTTATAAATAATACTATTATTTGTTTTATTAAGAAATATTATATTGTGTGATTCATTAAGAAATATTATTCGCACAAGACAAATATGTTATTCTGTGAAGTGCTATTTCCTTCAGACAAATGTATTGTTCAATATGCGATGACAGTTTTATAAATAAAATTGCTTGATTCATTAAAAAATATTGTTCTCTCTAGACAAATATACTGTTCTATAAAGTGCTATTTCGTTCAGATAAATGTGTTGTTCAAAGTATGGTGCTAGTTTCATGAATATGACAAAAGTATGAGTGTAGTGTATAGTCCAAGAGTATTTTATCTTATTCCTTGACCTTTGACTAATGTCAGCAAAACTCTAAAGGCACTTGATCATGCTTTTTATTATGAACGCGTTGCTCTGTTTGTTCAAGTTATGTAGTTATGAATGAGGTATTGTTGCTTAAGAGTACGGTGAAAGTTGAAAGAAATATAACAAATACCAGTTCACATCATAATACCAAAGCCAAATATTCAAGTATAAATTTTTTTCCAGGATACAGGGAGTATGTCCTTTTTGTTCACTCAATATAAATTTAAACAGCTCTATTATGTGGGTCTTGATTTTTTCAACATCTGTGTTTGTTGAGTGGAGTCTGAAGGCTTTCAGTTGTAGCAAGTTTCATTTGAAAAAAAAAGAAGTACATGTAGGCAGGGACATAGCTATGTAAGGATAAGGAGGGACAGATTTTTCAAAATTATTTATTAGTAGTAGTTATGATATAAAATTGTAAAATTTTTTAATTTGGGTACTTATTTGTAAATTATAAACTAAATGATGGGCTTTGGTGGATTTTATCCTTTTTAAATGTCTTACTCAAATCAGAAATTTTAGTGAGAAAATTACAAAAATCCTCATGTAGTTTGGTCTAACCTATACTTTGTTCCTTCTATTTTCAGAAACCTACACTTTATACTTTTCTTCCTTTACAGTGTCTACCAACAACTTCTAAAACCCTAACTTAAACTGGCAAACGTTAATGTTCCAGAAATTTTAAGATTTTTGATATTTTTTTACAGCTAACTGACCATAAAAAAATACTGATATGTATTTACAGAGAGAAAAATATATTTACAGAAATAAAAAACTGATAAATTATAGTGTCTATTAATTATAAAAAAATAGTAGAGAGATTAAAATTACTAGAAGATGATTATCGTACAGTTTAAATTATAATTTTAGAAGTTGTTATTGAATAATATAAAAGAAACATAGGGTAAAGTGTAGGTTTTCAAAAATAAAGGAGAGACAAACTATAAATTAGGGTAAATTATAGGGGTAATTGTAAGTTTCTTAAACTTTAATAAAGTGAACGGTGAGTGAATAATATACTTACATACATGCCTTCGCCCCGCCCCGTAAGGACTAATCCTAGCTACGCCCCTACATGCAGGAACAAGGTTCTTTAATTACTCCCCAACTTCGTTACAACAAGGTGCTGGATCTGCTGGATTATTTCCTTAGGATTGTATAGTGCCGCGTGGGTTTTTACTGAACAATTCTGCCCTCTCTATAAGCAGTATATTGTTGTTGCCAACAACCAATTCTATTACTATGCTGAGATTTGCAAACTGCGATGCTGTCAGCAAATCTAAAAAACTCTTACCTGCTCCCCCACTTTTTTGGAAAACCTGCATTCTGAAAACAGGTGATCTTGTGCTTTCGGTTCTAAATCAACAGTGCGAATAATCTTCATTATCAATAACTCAATGACCGAAAGCATCATACAGTTATGTTTAGTACTCAATCTTCTTTTACAAGTTAGCCAGAGGATCATTTTGTACTCTGAAATAATAATGCTGGCCCAGATCGTCTAGTCCATCTAGTAAACCAAATAAACACGCTGCAACATTTGAAAAACACCGGATAAATGTATTAGGAATATGCATTTTGACACAGTAATTGAATAATTCAATTTTTTTTTGTAAAAAAAAAAAAAGAATAATTCAAATTTAAAAACAGGGGATATAAATACTGTGGCTTCAATTGCCCATATAGCCGCAACACAAATAGAGCGAATGGATGAGTCAACTTTTGTACTGACAAGTAGGTTTATAGATTCCAAAAGTTATTCAATAGATCGCTGCCTTCACACCACAAGTTACAACAGGCACAGGCACCAAACAACATTAATTTGGTTCCTTTACACCGTCTCTCTGACTCTAGAGCTGGTCTGATCTTTTCTGAAGCTGTTCCTTAGCTGCAGAAGCACATGAGTAAGAACCCCACACACAAATCCTACAGCCGCACCTGAGCCGACAAGTGAAACAGCTGCGCATATCAGCATAACGAAAGACTCTTCTTTCGAGTTCATGTCCCTCGAAGCCATTGCCAATTCAATCCCAGCAAACAGCAGCAAAACCCCTAAAACCCCAACCGGAAACTGGTCCAAGATCATCACCAGAGAGCTCCCCAGAACCAAGCCCAATACCACTTTGGATGCACCCAAAATGGCCACGCACCCACCACTCCTCCCTCCAAACTTATACTGACCTGCTAGCCCCCCTGCGCCATGGCAGCAAGGCATGGCCCCGAACCAGCATCCCACCAAGTTCATCAGTCCCACCGTGAAAGAAACTGAAGAGGCTGAAAAGTCCTTCCCTGGGAAAAGGTCCGAAGACAACTTGCACACGGCTATAACAGAGTTCAGAACTGACAAAGGCAGTTGAGGAATTGTGCCCTTGATGAACCCTTCCTTCCAAGCATGCTTGCTCATCTTAACAACTTCAATAGAAGATGGCCCAAATTTGAAGTCTTTCACAACATTAGGCCTTCTGATAAATGCCAAAATCACACCCAACAGAAAGACGATAAAGGCTGAAGGTACTGTACCGATAATTTTCCTAAATCTCTTTCCTTTTGTAGGTCTCTCCTCCTCCTCCTCAGGTTCCTCTCTTCCATTTGTTTCTTCTCCGGCACCATTTACGATAACAATAAAGCAAGCACAGACAATAGCCAGAACCAGCCCATCCAACCCAAGCCAATGCCTATCTCCAGCTGCTTTTGACTTGGAAAAGTTTTGAACTTTTCTGATGTACTTCACAGCAGTCATAGCAAATGATAGGCCTTGTGACAGCTGAATCCCTCTAACAACAGGCAAAGGTATGAGCTTGTAAACCAGCTGCATCAACCCGGTCACACCCAGAACCAATAATATCCCACCGGTCAAGATTCCGGCAGCCATAACTTCCGGAATGTCAAAGCCCGACCCACTTGAAATGGCAACTGCTGCGATCGACTTCATTGGCTGGACAGGCATGGGGACGCCATATATGGCGCCTGTGACTATGTTGTATATGCCGGTGAATATTAGGGTGGTGCCCAAATTGAGGTCCTTGGCAAGGGTTAGGGCCAATACAATAGGGATGTACGTGCCTAAATCCCCAACAGCACCATTCAGTTCTGCCCATTTGGATTTGGGAACTAGGTTGTTCTTTAGTTTCTGAAAGATGGAGACTTGGTGAGAATCTGGCGGTTGGTGTGTTTGAGAATGAGAATCCATTAAAGCTGCGGTGCGACTTGGGAGTTGGGAGATGGAGGCTCTATTCCTTGTGGATGGTTGCGTACATAAAACGATCGGGTGTAGGACCTCTAGGTGTCTCGTTTGCTTGTGTCCCAACCCCTCGATTTATATGCATTCGGTGGAGAAGCGAATCCGTATGTCATGCTTGTTTGACCATCGAGTTAAATTGATTTTAAAACTCAACTCTTTCGCAACGGGAAAGCCTGAATCTGATTCGGATTTTATGCCGTCCCTTCATCAACCAGAAGGCCCGCCGTTAATGGATTAAGCATATGGAAAATTCCCGAACCCCCTTGGTTTGACCTGACCTACATTTTATCACTCAATTTTTAAAATCTTGCAATTTACTTCTTACTTTCTCTATATTATCTCATAATATTTTTTTAAATTTTAATTTGAATTGTCTAATAATTAACTATGTTCAAGTCATGTTCAAAATATTTGATACTTTTTTACAGTTAATTATTATTTAAAAACTGATTTGCATACAAGGAGGAGAATATATTTATAGCAAAGAAAAATTGATAGTTTAAAATATTTATTAATTATAAAAAATGTTAAAGAAATTAAAATTATTAGAATATGATTTTCTTATGATTTAGATTAAGATTTCAGAAGTAGTTATTGGACATTATAAAAATAACAGAAAAATAATGTAAGTTTCATAAAAAAAAAAAGGTAAAATGATGGTTAAACCAAACCATATAAAATTATTGTAAGTTTTCCATTAAGAATATGTGCTAGTGTGCTGGTTTATTGTCGTGACTTAGACGTGGAGCATGATTCTTTCTCCGTAGGGCTGGACCATCCTTGCACTAACTTTTCCACTGTGCACAGAACTGCAAATGTAGCATTAAGTCAAGGGCAAAGCAAGTTGAATTGGAATGAATGAGTGTACTGTTTCAGACTCAAATCCTTTAAAATATTTAGGTTTCACGTGAAGATGAAGGAAAAAAAGTGTTTATTGATTATCCTTTTATCCTTTATTTTTCACACATAAATCATGAAAAGTGAAAAAAATAAACATTAAAATAGCAGTTTGGATGGTAATATGAGAAAATAATTTACTAAATATGAAAATGTTGTAAAGATTCCCCTTAAAATAAAAGATTTCCATTTCCATTCATAGTTTTTGTGTATAAAAAAGAAGTTATTTGTGATGGATCCATAATTTTACATCTACCTCTTACACTGCTTAAATAGATCTGTGCTTAAATGATATTCCAAGTACAGTCAAAAAATGGTGAATGATGAATAATGTTAAATTTAAACTTACAATTTCCTCTAAAAAAATGTTAAGTTTACAAAATGATGATAATACTAGACCAGTTTTATGAGATGAGATGGTCTATTGAGCTGTTCACTAATTTTTTGACATAAAAATTTGTAAAAATCCGCTTCTATAAGATTTTTGTTAACTATAGCAGGACTCATGAAGTAATAAATAAAGGAATGTAGGATCGGCTGACAATTTGATGGCAGAAGCCTGGGTTTTAGAGAGGAGGGTTGGCATTGGAGATTACCATCGCAAACAAGCACATTTTTTGTTGAGATTATGGGTGCACGTTATTCTCATAAAGCTGAAAAAACTGAAAAGACATATTTCATTTAATAAAATGGTTTGGTTCTTTTCTATAGTTCAGTCTGTTCGGATCAAAACTGAATTTAATATTCAGTTATCAGATCAGTTATTGGATTATACATTTAAAGGCAAATAGACTGAATAATAATAAATATTTTACCATTATCTATAATGACACTAGATATATAAAGTAATTTTCAACTAATTTTTACTATTATCCATATTGATCATACATATATAAAGTTATTTCATACTAATTTTGGACAATATGTTGTTTATCTTTCTTTAATTTTATGCATAAGAAGTAAAAACTAAAATATTTTTTTTTTCATTTACTATGTGTTTATGTCTTAAAAAGAGGACTGAATAAACTGAAATATAATTTGAATGTATCGAATTGATTCTAATATGTAATTCAGATAATTCGGATACACTTTGTAAGAATAAAAAATCAATTTGATCATTATATTCGGATATATTCCAAATCGAACGGACGAATGCTTACTGTCAGTTGAGATAGACTCATGCACTAGATGAATAATACATTTTAATACATTGGCTAAACTAATACCTATACTTGATGAATGTATAGTCCTACAGGGACATGCATTATGAGAGGAGGTAGATGTGTGCATTTTGTTCTGTACAAAGTTGTTGTATATATAGATATTGTAGTTTTTTTACTAATTTGTCATTAACTGTGGGATATACTTTAGTAAAAGTAGCAATGATTTGTACATTGATATAGGGCTATGTAAAACACTTAGGTAAAACTTAAAAGCTTTATATACTTTTAGGCAAAATTATTGTTATGTCTTTTCCTCGTTCTTAATTGTTGAATTAAAAATTTGCATAAGAAACACTTAGTTCTAGATTATGTCAAGTTGGTAGGAAAAAATACCATATTCAGCCCCTCAACTCGGTTACAAGGACATTAACCTCCTTGAACTTTAACCCTAGTGAACTCAGCTTTTAAACTTACTTAAGTGGATTGGTCAACTCCTTTGATTGACCCGTGTCTATCACATGACTAACATTATTTGGCCCTGTTTGCCAACAATATTCACCCATTTTATCTCACCATAATCCCATTATTCATTTCCTCCACTACCATTATAATCGCACCATTATCATCTTTCCTCCACCTTGAAGTTCGCCCCATAAATCTTCCATTCCCCTCTGTTCTCGAGCTCCAACTTGGTCGTTGTCTTCCCCGCACTTCCAATGCTAAAACACGGCCTGAATTGCCTCACATTCATCACCCATTTCAGCTTTCTCAGCAAACTAGTTTGGTTTTATTGTGCAATTTTCTCAAAATTTTCACAACCTTTCTTATTGTGTACAGTTCCACCACATAAAGAGCATGCCATTTAACTTCATATCCATAGTCACCATTCCAAATATCTTGCCATTTGTAAATTTTATTAATATTTTTTTCTAGCTTTACCATGATTTTCTTTTTATAATCCCCTGTCAATTTGTTATAATTTTTTTTTCACTTGCCTTTTCATAATGTACTATCTAATCTCCTTAAGTATTGATATTGTAGACTTACTCCTAGCCCCAATAAGCACAAAGTTGAAAGCCTCAAAACAATTATTATTAATTAAGTCACATTTAGAGTTACAAGAAGTAGGCCTTACGTCATGACTAATGGATCAATTCTAACTACTGCTACACTAACATATTCCTTCAACTTTTCCAATTCCTTAAGGTACATTTTGAAACTTGGTTTGTTGTTGACTCGACACATGCATAAGAAGCATCTCATTAAAACTTAAGAGTACTAATTGGTGTACATGTGCCTCGCACATAGACTATGCTTCACTCTAGGAAATGTATATGCAACAAAATGTATTAGCTTTTACTAACACCAAAATACTTGACTTGTGAGTTGGCACCCTATCCAAAACTAGCTAGCTTCTAATAAAGTTGAACAACCATGACACACTAAACAAAAAAAGTAATTGTTTGTTTTACCTTTTGCTGATTAGACATAAATGCCCAGTTTTCAAGTATCATTTGTCTGAATGTCACCCTTTAGTTGTTTCAAAAAAACATAACCATGAATCTTTTCATTTGACTTCTACCATTGCCAATGGCAATAAATACATTTGTCTATTTGCATAATTTCCTATTACAATCAATAGCTAACCTTTGACAATCTATTTCAAGAAATAGCCATCACACCCTATATAAGACCCACAACCTTTTAAAAAGCCTTTTTTAATGCTGCCATACATATATAAATTCTCTTGAATATTGAATCATTGGTTTTGAAACTTGAATTTCAATGGTGCTTTCTGGGTTGGCAACTCTAAGTGCATGTGCATGTTCCCCTAATTTGGTATATTCAAAATAAACATCTTTAGCGTATTCTTCATTTCTCTGATAGCTCCAAGTGTTTCCTGGATGCCATGTTATTAACTCATTTACCTCATTGTCATCTATAGAGAAATAGCCCTTAATATATTTTGCACTCAATAACACGTGTACCCATGATTGAACAATTTCACTTGAAATTAAAATCTTCCCCTTTCAAATGATGCATATTTCTCCATGGACATATGGCTTTGTGTATTATTTTTATCTTTGTTGATTCATTCCCCATGTAAGTAAAATCACACTTGTTTTGAATTGACCACTTAATGATAGGTCTTTCTGAATTAAAAGTGACTCTTAAAAACCATATTTAGCTCAATGTAATAAGCTTTGGCATTTTCATAGTAATGTGACCACATAGGTTTTCTCCTCTTATAAGTTTGGTTGCCATTTTCATCATTGGTTATGTTGCAGCTACATGGATTAGAATCTACCAATGATTCATTGTCAATTTCAGATTAAAATCTTTCCTCTTTATTACAAATTATTTTTCCATTTGTTATTGTTGCTCTGTCAACAAAATTACATTTTTCCTGAAAACCAGCCTTTATTACTACCTTTTTGGCCCTCTCAAATGCCCTTTTTTTTAAAAGCTTGATGGCTTCATTGATCTCTTTAGCATCATCCACTTGAATTGCAATGTCAAGTCTACTTAGCCGTGTAGCATACTTGACTTCTTGGTCTACACCATAATTTCCATTGTCACTATTACCACCACCTTTTTCTTCTTTTTCTTTTTCTTTAATGTTATATTTTTTTTATCAAGGAGATGATGTTTTGTTACTCCAGTTGATGCTTCTCAATCAATTAGAATATGATAAAATGCATCATCAATTTGAGAATGTGACCAACTCATAGTTACTTCTCTTTTCAATCAACATTAACTTCATCATTTATTTCAACCCAACATGGTAGCTTGATATTTGATCTATCATCTGTTGTCCATTACTCAATGCCTTTCACCATTATGATCTATATATAATTCAATATGTCCATTTTTAATAGCATGTTTCACCATGTCTCTAGTTGACACATCTCAAACAACAATGCAAAGCCATTAAAATGAGGATTGCAATTTTTTTTTGCTATATATACCTTTTACATCTGTATCATCATAGCCTATTTCTTTCAAAGTTTCTTTCACAGACCAATCCAAAATCATGTCTTTGTCAAATCTCCTTCTGCATGTACTGTCATCAATGTATCTATTCTTTAATGGCCCAACAAAACTTGCATCATAGTGTACCAATAATGTAAATTCCACCATTTTGAGCTTGTATCTTCAAACAAAATATCACTATACATTACTCATAATAATGCCATTTTATTGTTTGTGTATGAAAAACAAAACTAGAAAAAGCCTAACCCCATAAATGCCTCACAATAAATGCATTAATTTATTGCTCCACCCACTAACAAGCACAAAACAATCTTTTCAACAATATGCAATGGGAACATATACCTTGTTTTCTTCCCCACCAACCTTGATGGTCCCCTGGCCTCCTTTATCTACCTTAGTTACTATTCTATTCTTTTGAATAAGTGAATAAAGAAAGAAATGACTAAACATATAGGATCAATTTTTTTTTTGTTTTTTTTACCTAAACCTTCTAACCAATGGGAATTGGTCTACTTTTTCCCTCCAGTGACACACAAGCAAGTCACAACCACCTCATTTTATATTCTAATGATGTTGGTCAACATCAATGGACTAATAGAGAATGGACTAACTCGCTAACTTTCATAAAATTTGTAAATTAACTTTTACTGAGTACTGAGTTATGGACTAACTCGCATGAGTTGTGTAGGTTCAAGGGCTAGAAGTATATTTAGGCCTTTGCAAGTTAGCCTTTTATCAGTCCTTAAAAAACCCTTGCCGCCATCACCTTCTATTTCCCGCCACTTCTCAGTTTCTCTCTGTTGGTCTCGGAGCTAAAGCGAAGATGTTGTGGGTGGACAAGTACAGGCCTAAAACCCTAGACCAGGTGATGGTTCACCAGGATGTAGCTCAAAATCTGAAGAAGCTGGTAACGATTCCTTTCGACTTCGCACTGATGATGTTCGGAAGCGTCCAATTCTGTGTCCATTAACCCTCTAATTTCTAGGGGTTTGTTCGTTTTCTTGTTTATACCTTTCTCTGAAGTAATCGTATTTCTTGAGTTTGGCAGGTGACGGAGCAAGATTGTCCTCATTTGCTTTTCTATGGGCCTTCTGGTTCTGGCAAGAAAACCCTAATCATGGCACTCTTGAAACAAATTTTTGGACAGAGTGCCGAAAAGGTCTCGCATTTTACATCCCGCCTCTCCCACTAAAGCATGCAACCACATTCTGGATCATGATTGTGAATATTTAGTGAAGTTTTTGCAAAAGAATGTACCAGTGTTTTTCTTTTTTTTTTTTTTTTTTTTTTTGGGGGGGGGGGGGGGGGGCACTCTATAGTTGATGCGGTTGATCGCTGGCTGTTTCCTCTGGAAATAGATAAAAGTTTTGGGTCTTTTATAATCTTCCCAATGTGAGTTGAGAAAGGAATGCCGTTTTGACCGGCCTTTAAATGCAATTTAAGTTTTCAAAACACTTTTGATTTAATTCCTTAGTAGCTGAGCTGACTGCATATCTTATCTGTTTGTTTGCAGCTGAAAGTGGAGAATCGTAATTGGAAGATTGATGTAAGTTTCAGTATTACTCGATTTATGTTGCCTTTCTGGAGAACTGACATAGTTTCTTTTATTTTTTTTTCACTTAGAAGGATCTTTGTCAACCATATCTCTAACTGATATGCCTATTTTGCTTTTTATTATTAAAATTTTGCCAATAGAAATCACTGATGGCTTTGGAAGAATTGTATTTTTTTTTTTCCAGTTTTATATAGTCATCCTTTTATGTATTGCATCTTATCTAAAGCATGGCAAAAATATATTAGGATCTCCATGGTTGTATTCCTATGTTAGATTTGAAATACCTCTTTCCCAATTGTCTAACTGCGCTTCTTTGGCTTCCCCATTCTTTCTGATTACATTACAGGCTGGAAGTAGAACCATTGATCTGGAGTTGACAACATTATCAAGCACCAATCACGTGGAGTTAACTCCAAGTGATGTAGGCTTTCAGGACAGATATGTAGTTCAAGAGATAATAAAAGAAATGGCTAAAAATAGGCCAATAAACACAAAAGGGCAGAAAGGGTTTAAAGGTAGTAGTGGTCATTGCTTTCATTTATTAATCCCCCCACCGCTCCTGTTTTGATCTAGAAGTGCTTCCTTTTTCAGCACTTTCTCCCATATATCTTATTAGGTATTGTGCATTGTTCAACACATTTCTTACATCCATAAATGGTTGAAGTTCACCTCATCACAATCCTTGAATTTTACTTCTGAAATACAGATGATCAGCACAAATAGACTCCCCCGTTTACTTTAGTACTTAACTAGAGATTTCAAGTTCATGGAATCATAATTTTATGATTCATAAAACTTTGATCCACTGAGAATGTTACTGGTTTTCTGTTTCCTTCATATCTCTTCTAGGCCAGGAGCCCTGCATTGTTTCTATGAATCTTAACCTATTAAATTAGCTTATTTAACTGTCAGGAGTTGCGTATGATGCTTACTTTTCAATTTGTTTCCCCACTTCTTTCAAGCAGGAAAATCCCTGCTTAGGTTAAAATTGGGTCTTCTTAAAGCATGCATGCACTCATACTTGTTCCATGCCATATGAATAGGAGTTCCTAGACATACAGGCCTCTCTCTTTCTCTCGTTCCTGCACTTGCTTTGTCCTTCTATCTTCCCTTAGGTTTGGGGGAAGGGGAATCCGAGTTAAGTATTTGTTCATTTCAATCAGCTGTAATAATTTCTTCTGATGACATGTTCTCTCCAACTTTTTCAGTGGTGGTGCTGAATGAGGTTGACAAGCTATCAAGAGAAGCCCAACATGCTCTTCGAAGAACAATGGAGAAATATAGTGCTTCCTGTAGACTAATTTTATGCTGCAATAGTTCATCTAGGGTCACTGAGGCAATTCACTCACGCTGCCTCAACATTCGAATAAATGCACCTTCAGAGGATCAGGTATATAAGAATCTTATCACCTTTGTCTTGTTATTCAAAAATACATAACAGCATAGTAACAGCTCTATCATTGCAATCTAATGCTTCATCTTCCTTTACAATGTTACATTGTCTTCAGAAATAATCTCACCTTTTGCCTGAGGTACTTTTTTAGAAGTGAGCTAACAAAACTTGTACTTTGCACTTTTAAAATGTAGCTGGTTTTTGCATTCTGAGTATGTATCTGGGGGAACAATTTTTGTTGAATTTTGACAAAAATGTATATCCAGCATCTTCTACTTCCCTAAAGTTTTGCAATGACTAGAAGGAAATTGCTAACCATCTTATACTCAACCTGTATGATTAGGCATGTTACTTCTTTTAGTTAGTTGAGATGGATAGTGCTGGTTTTCTAGACTTCAGACTGCCTTCCTTATATATACTTTTGTACTTGAGTAACTTGACAGATTTGTGTAGCTTTTCATATGTAAATTGACTACTGGAAGTAGGAGGATGCTACCTGGCAAAAGTAATTCTTTAATAGTCCATCTAGTCCTGTATTCTGTATTCCCAGATTGTAAAGGTATTGGAGTTTGTTGCCCAAAAGGAAATGCTGCAACTCCCATCTGGTTTTGCTGCTCGGGTTGCGGAAAGATCAAATCGAAATTTACGAAGGGCCATATTGTCTTTTGAGACATGTCGTGTCCAGCAGTTAAGTTCTACAGTGCAATTATTCTCTCAACTTACTCTTTACTGCTTCACTGAATATTTCGAATTACTTACATTTATATTTTCACATTTCATCTCCCGAATAGGTATCCTTTTACAGCCAATCAACCAATTTCATCAATGGATTGGGAAGAATATATCATTAAAATAGCAACAGAAATAATGCAGGAGCAGAGCCCGAAAAGGTTATGTTTTTTATGCTACATAAGATATCTCATTATTATGATAACATTTATTAGTAACTACCCATCAAATACTAAATCATCTACTGTGAAATGTCATCTGCTATTAGTTTTGCTAGACCTTTACTTGGGCATTAATAGTGTTGTTAAGCAATGTCTTTTTTTCTTACTTTTAAATTACTATTAATTTCTCCCATTCTTAATAGATGTCTATACAACTTTATATTACTACCTCTGTTTCACAAAAGCTGACCTCTTTATTATTCACAACAATTAACTTATGATTTTATTTCTTTCAAAATTTATCATAAAAATATGAACATTTTATATGAAAATAGAACTTTAAAGATTATAATTTCTAAATATTGTTTTTAAGAATTTTTTCAATACATATAACTATGAATATATTCAAGTCAAATGTTAGTCAGAAAAGATAAAAGAACCAACTAATGTGAAATGGTGGGAGTATCAAGTTTTCACTCAATAGAAAGATGGACAACTTCCGATGATCACTGATTATCATCTGGTCAAAACTTTCCATCTAAAAGACATGAAGGAATGTTCCCCTGGAAAGATCAGAAAAAGGGCAACTAGAGGAAGAAATAAAAGGAGGCTTTGCTGTAGTTTTATCTGTACCTGCTTCAAACTATATTATTAAACTCCCCTCTATGGTTTAGGTTGTTTCAAGTTCGAGGGAAAGTGTATGAATTACTCATTAATTGTATTCCTGCAGAGATGATTTTGAAGGTAAATAGTGCTGGCTTGGATTACTGTGTTCTGTACATCTTTATCAATTGTAAAATGTTTATACCTTGCATTCTCAGAGGCTATCTCATGAGTTATTGAAGAGAATGGATACTGAGTTAAAGCATGAGATCTGCCATTGGGCTGCATATTATGTAAGCTAACTTATCTTTCCCCAATTCATCTGCTATTATAATGCTTTCTTAATTATTCCTTGACCCCTGATATGATATAGTTCCTGCTGGGTGTTTCTTGTGAATTTCCTGTGCACAAATACTGGATGAGGAATTATGAAGAATTCTGGAAGTTGGTCATAGTTATAAATCTGATATTCCATGCAAAATGGCTAAATGCCTAATAGTTTTGTCTGTGAGTTGGATGAGGACTAATTTGCTTTGGACCTAGGGTTTCATTGGGCTTTAAAGTGTGATGCACCAGTTTGGTGGACAGATAAGCTTCTAGAGAGTATGAGAGAATAGAAGGATCAAATATGATTCTTGGGGTTTGCAGGTTTGGCCATTGGTGAATCTGTTAAATAAGTCTGATTCATTGCAATAATTGCTGATTATTCTTGTGATAAAATCTACCAACAATCTTTCATTCCTTCTTGCTGGATTCTGATTTCCATCAAATGATTTGGTTACTCTAGAATATGCTGGTGATGTATATTTGGGGAGTATGGAGGCATTCTGGCTCTTGAATATTATTTTAAACAGCAAAATCTATGCAATGGACGTGGAACGTGGCTAATTCATCATTGTAATTTTTTTTTGGCTGTCAGTGGTGATCGTTACTATTACTATCTTGAGCTGCTCTTCTTGTCAGCGCTGAATCTTCTTTTCTCTTAACTTGCATCATTTTCTCCATACTTTCTCACAGGAACATAGGATGCGTCTTGGACAGAAGGCCATATTTCATATCGAAGGTATTTGAGAAATTTTTTGTCAAAACTAATAGGATTATGTGCATGCATATGCTTTATGAGGCTAACTTTAAATCATGGGTTCTAAATTCGAAGCATGGAGTCAATGAATATGCTTATGTGTTAGTAATATGGCAGGCTGTGTGAAGGTATTGGTTCAGTTTTTAACAAAATCATCAAATTCACTCTGATGAATAGTTAGATATATGTGCTGAGCAGTTGAAGTGAAGCAAACTTAAGATTTTGGTATGTCAAGATGAAAGAGACTACGTATGAGTGTGATGTCCTGATTCTTTGGTTAGCTGAAATTTTAAGATGAAAATTCAAATAAACTTAGGTGCAGCCAGTTTTTGCATGTGTGTTTCTGAATGTGCCTCCAGGAAACATGTTATTGACTTAAGGTCAAATTTTTTGCAGCCTTTGTGGCCAAATTTATGAGCATCTACAAGGCTTTTCTCATTGCAACCTTTGGCTGAAGAATTGACCGACAGGGATAGGGCTCGGCTCTTGTCATGTGTGCGTGTAAACATTGGCAGACGGTGTTAATTTATCATAGTACTATGAATGCCAAGGGGGGGCGTGATGGATATGTCTTGCTTAGCATCTACTTCTAGAATAGTGTTTTGGTGCTTCGTTGGACGCTGCACTGATCATCTGACCACGCTGCCCTTCGTTTTACTACTACTGTGCTTGTGGTTTCCCTACTACGTATCGTATGCCTAATTCCGAAACATCATTAGTTTGTAGAAGTAGAATGAACCAAGTTACCATTTTTTCGGGAGCAAGGATAAAAAAAAAAGAGAGAGGCTAAATCACTGCTGGTCTGTCATCTATAACCATACATCGCAGAACTGTTCCCGTACAAAGGAATGTTGTAAAGTGGTCCCTCAAGTTTTCATTAGTTGCAAGAATGGTCCTCCCATGGCCTTTTCTCCATTTGGCATCAAATTGCCAAATACTTCCTCCGTTTTATGTTATTTGAAAATTTGACTTTTTAAATATTTGGTTTTTTTAATAATTTGACCTGAATTTATTTATATTATTGTTTGTTAAAAAAATAAAAATATATATATCTTGAAACTATAAGTTTTTATTTGTCATTTATATATAAATGTTCTTCATTTATATATTAAAATATTAAAAATAAAATATCGTAGATTAATTGCTAAATAATAAATGTCACAGAATTTAGAATAGAGAGAGTATAAAGGGTTAAAATAAAGTGTAATTTTATAAGGACATAGAAGAGAATGGAGTTCGTTTAATATAAATTTTTTATATAAGAGATTTACTTATTAGTTTTCAAAACATACTAGATACTAATTTGGTGATAATTGCTTGTTATATACTTATATTAAATAAATTTAGTAAAAAATATTTTTTGTGCTTTTAAGCAGGACATCTAACAAAGAGACGTAGACTATTCATGCCACCTATGGATAGTTTATGGATCACTTTGCAACGTTTCTTAGTTCAAGGCTAGGTCTACAACATTTGTTATAGATTAAGGATCAATTGTGTGATTAGCTGAGAAAAAAATATTGAGAGGGGAGACTCCCTCGTAGAGGTGGGAGGTGGGCTGGGTTGACCCGGGCCCAAATTAGGACCGGATAGCTAGTCAATCCCGGCCCGGACCGGTCAAACCTGCCCCAGCTCGCCCCAGAAAAGCCTGTTATTTTGTGGGCTAAGTATGGGCCCAATAGGAGGAAGAGACGCAAAAAGAACTGGCCAAACCAACCCAAAACCGCACAATCGGACCGACCCGGACCAATCTGCCCCACCAACCCGCCCCGAATCAGACCGCCTCGCCCCCCAACGGCTTTCTGCCAACAACAGGAACTTGCAAAAATTTTTTAAAAAAAGGACTAATGACACAGCAGGCCTTTCAACAGCTTTCTGCTCCATTTTCAGCCCCCAAATTTTCATTTTTACCACTCCAAACAACTAAATTTCAAGGACTTTTTGTTCAAACTAATTTTTTCCCTCCCCTATAAATACCAATGTCATTTTCACTCAATCCTCACACAATCATTCAATCTTTCTTCTTCATCTATTATATTCTCTCAAGCATTCTCTTTATTTTCTTAATTTCTTCCAAATTTTTTACTAATTTCTCTCTAATATCTTCATAATCCCCTCTTGATTTTGCATTAATCACTACTATTAGTACGTGAGGTATGACTTCAAAAGGAAAGGGCAAGTCAACAGAGAGTTCATTTTCCCGCACCATCGGCTTCTGAGCCTTGTTATGTCGCCGATCTTGGCCCGCCGATAAAAGCATTTTCATTCAAGAGTTTCACGACGATGATGCTGAAATCGATATGATGAATTACGATTTGGGTCTCGATGATCAATTATCCGATGATGAAGTGGAAGAGTTGGATGCGATAGCGTCCAGGAATTCGTCAACAGAACCGACGCCTACAAGTCATGAACCCACCGTGGAGGAAACTCCAGCACAAGGTAAATCCATGAGATTAATTGCTTAGGTTTGGGAGCATTATGAGATTATACACGAAGAGGAGTCGAGGTATGGGAAATGCAAACATTACAGGAAAAAATTGGTGCATAGAAAGAATTCTAGCACTGGAACGCTGAAGCAGCATATTGAAAATCAACATCCTAACGTCCTCCTTAGTACCGGGACTAATTCTGGAGGACAAACACAACTTAGGTTTACAACTAGTGCCGACAGACCAGGTATATTTCATTTTAACCAACAATCTTGTAGAGAATGTATGGTAAATTGGATGATGCTTATCGAAAAACCTTTTTCACAAGCTGAAGATGTCCACTTAGAATCTTGGATAAAATCACAATTAAATCCTGCATTTAGAAAAGTATCTAGAAAAACTACTAGGAAAGAAAGCTTTAGACAATTTAAAGCCGGAAAATCAGATTTGCAAGCATATTTTTCTGCTCTTGATCATTGTGTGGCATTTACTTCTGATATGTGGACATCACCTATAGGTTAATCATTCTATTGTGTTACTTCCCATTGGATTGATTCTGATTGGAGAATGCAAAAACGAATTTTGTCATTTAAGGTTATTGAAATAGATCATACTGGTTATTAAATATTTAATTGCATCTTAGAAACTTTACGTGATTATTTTTGTATTGATAAAATTCTGTGTATTTCATTTGATAATGCTTCAAATAATGATATTGCCGCTCGTCTTTTGAGTCAAAACTTAAAATCACTTCTCAATGGTGCATTCTTTCACGTTAGATGCATGTGCCATATTTTAAACATTTGTGTAAAAAAGGGTTTAGAAGTTCTCCAAAATGAGATTTTGCGTATTCGAAACTTGTTAAAATATTTTATATCCAGACCTGTTGTTTTTCGTGAATTTAAAAGCTTTTGTATTGAAAATAAAAAACCATTTTCTTGGAAACGGTTTAAATTGGATTGCCCAACCCGCTAGAACTCCACTTATTTGATGTTGCAAGATGCATTACCGTATGCAAATTTGTTGTCACATTTCATGAATTTAAAAATGGGTTATGAATTTCTTACGACTGAAATTTGGAAGAAATGTTCTAAAACCGGTTAATTGCTTAAGTTTTTTTACAAGGCAAGTGAGTTTTTCTCTGGTGTTTACTACCCAACAAGTCATCAAGTTTTGTTTCATTTAGTGAACATCACATATGCTTTACATCAATTTAAAGATGATGAGTTGTTAAAACCGACTGTTGAAACTATGCGGGCTAAGTAGCTTCAATATTTCAAAAACATTCCACCTATCTTTTTAGTCGCTTTTTTACTTGACCCGTATGTCAAATTAACGGGCACAACAACACTGCTTGAAGGAATTTTTCATACTTATTTAGAAATGTCTCATATAAATATTTTGGCTTTGTCTACTTCTGCTTCTGCTTTCGAGTACTTGCATTCTTTATACAAGTTATATTGTGCGCGGCATTCGGATAAGGTAAAATCCGAAGCTCCTCAAACCGAGCCTCCAAGGAGATCAATCTCCTCAAGATTTAACTCGGCCCTCTAAATGCTCAAACGACCTCGACCGATGACATCGGGATTAGCTGAGGTCGACGACTATCTCAACACATCGTTCAAGGCAAGTGACCTCGATATCTTGGAGTGGTGAAAACAAAAGAGATCAAGATTTCCGATTTTGTCGATAATCGCACAAGAGATTCTTGCTGTTCCAGTATTGACCGTCTCATCTGAGGCAGCGTTTAGTGCCGGAAAACGGATGATAACAGAAAAACGGTCAAGATTGACACCTGATGCTGTAGAAGTATGCATGTGCAACCGAGATTGGAGCCTCTCAGCACTCGGCAGCAAGACCAAAAGAGTTCGGATGATGAGGTAATATCCGATACCGAGACTTGATTTTTTTTTCCAATTATACATGTAGTTTGTATTTGATCTGATTATATATGCTGTTCAGCACAGATCATAGGTTTCTATTATTTATCATTTCTGAAACGTTTTTACCATTTCAAAATGTAAGGCCCGTTCCGATTATTTGTAAGTGTCATTTGGTTTTTTAACTTAATAAAACTTACACTGAAGATGATGTTTTTTCTTAAAAATATTTATGACTTATATAATTAATAATGATTCTATTTATATATATATATTATTAAAAAAAACGAAACTAGCTCCAAGACTGGCTCGGAACCGCCCCGTCTATAACCGGCCCGAGCCCGGTTCTCAGGACCCAGGACGAGGACCGGACAGTCCTAGGCCGATCCTACCAGGTTCCCACCAGTCCCTGGGGCGACTGGGCCGCTGTTTCAATTGTAAGACAAAATTACAATCACAGTTCTCTTACCGGTAAACGTTACTGGCAAACAGAATTGAGCAGCCAGCATTTTGGTTTCAAGTGGGAAATCATTAGAAAGTCTTTTTCTCTTCGATCATGTGGATTTGCTGAATGTTACAGCAACAATTCGTTGCCCCGATGGCTGATTGTGAGGGAGCGAAGTACATAGAGTAGGAGGGAAAAGAACCATATTTTTCAGGGACTCAAGTGTGGCAAATTGGGGAGTCCATGGGCAAAAATGACGTTTTAAGACCAGCTAACAAAGTGCAAGATTCAGGGAACTTCTCCCCGAACTACCCATTTCTTTGTTCTGGACATCTTCTTAGACTAGGCGCAGTACTGTTCATTTTCAGCAGATCTACAGTATTTTGTAAGTCATAAGTTGCGTGCGTATATAAAGTCTTATCTCTTATAAACAATTTTCATGCTACGTGGCTGTATATATAATTTTCATCCTTGAAATTAAATTCTGAATTTTAAGCTATATGACCTTTCTTCTCTTTTTCGATGGAGTATATAATGAAGTGCGTCCATTTTTTTTTTTTGAGTTTAAATAACTTGTATTTTTTTTGTATTATTTTTATTTTTAATGATATTTATCTACAATCAATATTATTTGAGAACTAATACTCTATCCACTTAATTATGATTTGAATAAATTTCTTAATAAAGTTACTAATACTTTATGAATTTTATCCTATATCCAGTCCAATAAATGTAAAAATAATAAAGAATACTTAATGTTTTTTAAAAATATTTCAAAAAAAGTTTTTAAACTTCTTGAATTGTGAAACTCTAATTACTATATGATTAAAATAATAAATGCGTACTAAAAATAAATATGATTTATTAAACAATCAATTATTTATCACATACAAGTATAGTTTCATGCTACTTGTTCGATGTTATAATCCGCGTTGAATCGGACTAGGCCTGAGTTTATGTCCAGAGCGGACACGGATAGTGCCAGGTGTGGGCTACTAGGCCCAATAGATTTAGGCCCGTTTAGAAAGAAAGAGCCACTGAAGTCTGAAGCTCATAAAAATTAGAACAAGCCTCCTGCAAGGCTGCAATATCGCCTGGTTTTTCTGGTGTCTAGGAGTAGGGAGGCCTACCCTAGTTGCTTCGTGTAATCTGATTTCCCAATTCGTTGCGAATTTAGGGTTTAGAATTGAGAGACACCCTTCCTTCACTTGGCAAGCATGTCGGTCACAGCAGGTGTCAGCGATACAATAATCGCCATTAGAGACAAACTCAGAGGGAAGATCGGCCAGACGAAGGTCAAGAGGTATTGGCCCGGAAAAGCTCCCGAATGGGGTATCGAAGCTGGCGAGGACGACGATCTTCGGACGGCGAGAGCGGCAGCAGTAGCGAAAGCTTTCCCTAGCCATGACGATTTCGAAGACGTTCGAAAAGATGACCCTAGGCTGCGTCGGTTAGCCGAGAGCCGGAGCGATAATCGCGATGAAATTAGGGCTGATCATCGGAGATTCAGGGAGGCGGAGATTGTGTCCACGGAGGAAGAGGAGAATCGGAGGGCAGAAGGGTTGGATTTAGAGGAAGATGATGATGATGCTTTGGAAGAAAAGAGGCGTCTGCGAAGGGAGAAAGCGCTTCAAAAACTGCAGCAGGAAGCTGAGGAGGCAATTCCTGAAGCAGAAGAAGAAGAAGAGCCGGATGAGGAAGATGAAGAGGAATCTGAATACGAGACTGATTCAGAAGACGATTATGGCACTGTTGCGATGGTCAAACCGTTTTTCGTCCCAAAGGCTGAGAGGGATACAATAGCTGAGCGTGAGAGACTTGAGGCTGAAGAACGAGCCCTTGAGGAGGCAGAGAAGCGGAAACTTGAGCACAGGAAGGTGGAGACAAGACAATTGGTCGTGGAGAAGATAAGAGAGGATGAAGAGGTCCGGAAGAATATGGAGCTGGAGGCGGATATTGGTGATGTGGATACAGATGATGAGCTTAATGAAGCAGAGGAGTACGAAGCCTGGAAGACGAGAGAAATTGCAAGGTTGAAGAGGGATAGAGAGGAAAGGGAGGCGATGGTGAAGGAGAAGGAAGAGATTGAGAGGGTAAGGAACATGACTGAGGAAGAGAGAAGGGAATGGGAAAGGAAGAATCCGAAATCGGCTCAACCACTGAAGAAGAAATGGAAGTTTATGCAGAAATATTTCCACAAAGGCGCTTTCTTCCAGAACGAAGCTGATGATCCTGCTGCAACTTTTAGAACAGATAATATCTACAGTCGTGATTTCTCTGCGCCCACGGGTGAGGATAAATTGGACAAGACCATATTGCCGAAGGTTATGCAGGTCAAACACTTTGGTCGAAGTGGGAGAACCAAGTGGACCCATCTTGTTAACGAGGATACGACTGACTGGAACAATCCGTGAGTTCACTTTCCTTTATAGCCTTTTTTAGCTCTGGTTTACGTTACTACATGTTTTTTTTCCCTTTCCTTAAACATGTTTGATGTTTATGATCTGCTTTTGCAAATGCCGATGGATGCATCACTCTTACAACTTGTGTATGCATGAGAAGAAGGAACTTACATCATCCTAATTGGTTTGAAAACAATTAGAAAGTACTGTTGTGAGTTCTTCAGGCATTTGGTTTAAACAATAAGTATGAAGCACCAATTATAGTAGCCTTGGAGGATTTGAGATAACAGCTTGTACCATTCAGAGATGTTGGTTGTCGAATAGAGAAGAATGATCGTTACTTCTGAAGGTGGCCCTACTTAGAGGTGTTAAATTAAATCATCAAGTGAGAAAAAAAACTTTTTAGTGAAATGGGCGCCTTTAATGGTGGGTTTGCTCTTGAGCTGTCTTATCGTCCATGAGAAGGGGAAGAAGAAAGGTGGAAGGAAAGGCAAGGTTGGGATTTAGCAGTCTTTGTGCGCAAGGTAGATTATGGGTGTTGCCTAGGGCATAAATGAGCTTGCCGTAGAGGGTGAAGTACAAGTCACAGCCCTTGATTTATGTTGGTGCCCTGGTAATTTAGTGGGTCCCACATTAAACCAGTATTGTCGTCATTTTATGTTTATCCTGCTATTAATCAGCTCTCTCTCTCTCTCTCTCTCTCTTTCTCTCTCTAGATACACACACGCACACACACATGTATGTATTTATGTTGATCTCTTGCAAGAGGGGCTACTCAAAGATTCTGCAGACTTGTTCTGGAAGTTTTATCTACTTCTCAACCAACACTTTTTTGGGCTATCTGCAGATGGACATACAATGATCCCCTCAGGGCTAAGTACAATGCAAAAATGGCTGCTTTAAATGCTCCTATAGCGAAGCCCAAAGGAAGCAAGAAGTTGAAAGATTGGGACTTGAGATGAACGATTGCACCTTCGGAGGCTCAGTTCACTATTTTCATCTGGAAAGGGTCATCGTAATGAAAGCATCTTGTTACCTCGTTAGCCTATTCATGTTTGTATTCGGATGTGCCAATCTGATCATGTATGATCTTCTCTATCAATTCTAGAGTAGAAGCATTTTGAAAATGTTGCAACTTTGAATTATGTAACTACATCTTGGTTATAGCAGGTCTTAAGCCGTTATGCTGCAGTCGTATCTCGATTTTAGAAGTGAAATTTAGAAATGTAGATAAATTAACTCTGATAATTTCAGCTAGGTAGGCTGGTGACACGGATTTTACATCTCAATCTTGCTTTATCGGTGGCAAGTTTCTTAGGAAGCCCTACAGGGTACAAGAGCATGACTTTCCTTGGAAGGCATTCTTTCTATGCCCTCCGCAAGTAATTGTATTACTTTCTTACAATTTTTTTTTGTTTTCATATATTTATAAAAAAAAAGAGGATTATAAAGAAATTATTTATGTAAAACAAAAATGAAGGAAAGAAAAGAAAAACTGACCAGTTTGGGCCTCCGGGGTGTTGGTTTTGAAATGGTATAGAATATTGACAAAATATAGGTACAAAATTACAGTTACCTGGATACACAAATACAAAGCTCAAATTGAAATTTTGACATTGAGATCTTCAGTTTATTAATATATATACATATTGAATTAGAACTTGAGTTCTAATCCAACCTTCAATCACTTGCATGCACTAGATAAAGAAGAACGATTCTAATACACATGAATACTACAACAAGATCGCGCGGAGCTGTATAATGTAACAGGGATGAAACTTGGAGCTGGAGCAGGCATTTTCTCTCCTGCATTTTGCTTTTGTTTCTATCCGACATCTCCTAAGCTAACGAGTCTTCTGAGGTTCGGTAGATTTCATTCACATGAACCGCAGGCACATACACCGCACCAAGCAGTGAGCTGTTTTTACGCCCATAGAATGCGTAAACAAACACTCCGATGGCAAGCCAAACTGATACGCGGGCCCAGGTATCAGTCCTGAAAGTCGGCAACAGATTGTGTGAGAGCAGATGGTGAAGAGGTTCCAAACAAATTCACATAGAAACTGCAATAACAAGTTCTCTTGAGACTTACCCCAAGTTTATGAGCAAGTAAATATTGATGAGAATGCAGGTAATTGGCAGGAGAGGTACGAAGGGACACAGGAACCCTGAATAAATCATTCACAAGTTCATCAACAAATTGAGGATGTTCAAATTGATGGATTCTCCAATTCATGTTCTAATGTTTTAAAGCCTATCTTACCTCCTGTATGACCAAACGTATGTCTTGCTTCGTCCTGATCTATAGAAGTCAACACAATCAGACCAGATAGAATAAGAACACCACCAATTCCACACATTGTGAACCGAAGGACACTGGAGGAAATAGAAAAGAAATATCAGATGAGATCATCTCTTAAAAATAAAGGAGATATTTGGTTCTGGTGTTAAGGTACATGGTGGCAAGTAAATTGGTCTAGGTTCCAATTCCACATCCCTATCCTAGACATCAAAAGAAGAATTGGAAAATCACAAAATCTAACATTCAGGTGTTGCACTCGTCCAACAATACAACTGTAAATTACATAACTTCCTTGCTTCCCCTTTCTCAATTCATAGTATAAACTTTACTGCCTACTTTTCCCAAGGAAAATATGTGAACAAGGGGAAGGCCTTTCTAGGAATGGCATCTAAATCAGAAGTGAGAAAGTGGAAGGCGGGGGGGAGTTACATATAAAACTGACAAGCCTCATGATTGAATGATGTTATGTACACAAGCAAGGAATTGATCCAGGTTTCAAGAGTTAAAAATTTCAAACATGACTACACTAACCTTGGAATAAATAAATTCGTAGCTGCAAATGTGAGGACAAATGCCCCCACAGATGTTAACATAATTGTCCAACCAGCAACTTTTCTCCTGTTCTTTTCCCTGAGAATATCTGCAGCAACCACACACACTTCAGAAATGCGGAGAATCAAGTGGCTTGGAATAGCTGCCGCATTTTGATAATTTCACAATCTTACAGCTTCAGTTTTTTATTATAGACAAAGGTTAAATTCAATTTCATAGGTTGAGCTGCAAGATATGTTTTCATTTATGTTAATACTCCTTCCTTCCCAAAATTCATGTCCCCTTTCCAATTTTTATTTTTGTCCCAAAACATATGTCCCTTCCTAGGATGAACGAAGTAGCAGTATTTCATCATGAATTCTATTTCAAAAGACCCAAGAATGCATCCTTATGTCTACACCAGCTTCCTGAAACATCATATTACTGATATGACTTGGTGACAAGTAACACCTATTGCACTGCAAAGAAAATTTGAGGCTCTAATCAGGCATCCCGAGGAGACAAAAGGCAATGAACTTACACCACTTGCTTTCAGTTTCTTGTTTTTCAATGAGAGGATAATCAACAGCTACATATTTTTCACCAAACAATGAATGGGCATCAATCCTGGATGTACTCCCTTTAACCTTTCCCTTTGAGTTAGCCTTGACATTACTGTCATAGCGTTGTGCTACAGAACTTATAGACTCCTGAAGTGATGATGGAAGGGGCACCTCATCTGGGGGGACATATCTGAGTATTAATACACAAATTGCCACCATAGTAAAAGCAAGAAGTGTACCCACACTGACCTGCAAAAGAACTGAAAGGCTTTAGGATTTCGTATTTTTATTAACATTGAGGTTCCATCTAGTTGCGGAAAAGGCTTTTATTTTCTTTTCCAAATTTCCTTACGGTAGAAGTAGGTAAGTATAGCATGTTTTATTGATGTGGAAAACTTTGTTTTCCAAGATTTTAAGAACTCCTCTGATGAATTAGAAAACAGAATTTGGTGGTTCTCTAAATTCCCTAGAAAACTAGGAAAGGAAATGATGGTATACCTGCATTTCTATGACTAACTGGACCCTTGGTTGTTTCATCTTTTCTCTGCCTCTCTCTCTCTCTGTTTTTTTTTTCTTCACAAGGTGATAAGAATATTAAGTGCGCAAAAGGACTACAGATAAAAGAAACCACGTCCTCTCTGTTTGGACTTTCAAAAAGACCACAAAACCACAAAATATGGTACTGTATTATATTCTAATATTCCAATTACCAAATGGATTAAAGCAAACAATCAGAGAGATTTCCAGCAATCAGAGACCGAAACTGCAATATCATGAACTTACCATCCCAGCCAACTGAGAAACATCCATGAAGAATGCCAAGATTGCAGCACAAATGCCAGTAGCTATCGTACTCTTCACAGGAACTTGAGTATGTCTGTTAACATCTGAAAAAAATGATGGCAGCAAACCATCTCTAGCCATTGCCATCAGCATGCGGGGCTGAAAAACAGGAAAGCAAAAGCAGGTCTCTATCAATAAATGAATCAGACTACTGAAGAGAAGGCTTCTCAAAATCCTCACAACAGAACTGAACAAGAAGATGATGACAATCATGTATAAGAGGATTTTTTTATTACTTGTGGAAGGATTGAACCCATCAATGTTGAGCAAAGAGCCGTAACAGCTCCTACAGTTATTATGTAACTGCAATCATGATACACAAAAGTGAGCTAAAATTTCCTCAGAAGAATGATTTTGAGTATTAAATAGATAGAAACTTACGCTGCCCACTGCATTCCATTGCTAGCAAAGGCAGAAGATATGGGGGTATCAGGATCCATAGCATAATACGGAACCAGCCCAACAATCACAATGGAAACCAGCATGTACAGTGCACAACAGAGAGAAAGCGCAAAACCAATACCCATTGGCAGGTCCCTCTGAGGATGCTTCACCTGCCAAAGAATGAAATAGTGTTACAATGATTTCATGCTATACGAGGAGACATGAAAACCAGATTCTCTGCTTTTGAAACTATTTCAGGAAGTAAAATATCCATACCTCCTCAGCTGTGCTTGCAACAGAATCAAAACCAATATATGAAAAGAACACTGTTGCAGATCCAGCAAGCATGCCATCTACCCCAAAGGGAAAGTACCTATTGAAGAAATGACAATCATCTAGCTACCCAACTTAATAAATTAGCATAACAGAACGCATAAACTACAAAGATTGCCTTTTTACCCTGCGGGAAGTTCATATCCAACCCATCCAGTCTTGAAGCCCAGATAACTACCTGCTACTACTACAAATAGCATGGCACACACGTTTGCAGTAGTTACGATTCCTTGTGCAAATGTGCTCTGTCAAAATGAAGACCATAGAAGCTTCAGTGTCAAGCTCATATTATGAATCAGTGAAATTAGTCATGAAAAAGCTTTATCCGGCTAAAGAAATCAGAAATACAAAAAATATTGTCATACAATCACACAACAAAGACAATAAACTTGCCTCCTTGATTCCAACACATAACAGCCCTGTTACAATACAAACTAGAATGGCAGCACATGGATCAACCACAACACCAAGTCCAGGGATAGTTTGGCGAGCTAGGAAAGATGGCAAACTATCTTCACCACCAAACAGCAACGCCTATATCAGTAAAGCAAGGAAAAATTAGAATGAAACATATGGGGAGTAACAGAAATACGCCCCCTCCTCTTGTCTAAGATCTGAAGAAGAACAAAATTTAAAATAAGAACGCAAGAAGGGGAGCAGAGGAAGTAAGGGAATCAGTAAACCAGATTCGGAGATATGCCACGAGCAACAGCTGAACCACCAATTGTGTACTCCAATATCAGAGCCCAACCAATCAACCACGCCACTCTGCAAAACAACAATTCTAACATTAGAGGCCTCAAGAAAATCCTGATGTGCAATAAGGGGTGAAAAGAAATATCTGAGTATATGACCAACTCCAGCATAAAGGGTTTGAAAAGAGCAAAAGCAAGATATGCTGTCAGAGTTAGAAGTCCAACGAACTAGAAATTACCCTTCACCGACGCATATGTATGAATAGTGATAAGCACTGCCTGCAGATGGGCAACGACTAGCAAGTTCAGCATAGCAAAAAGCCGAGAGGGCAGCAGCGATTCCAGCTATGAGGAAAGAGAAGGCCAAGGCAGGTCCAGAATGCTCTCTAGCAACTGTTCCAACAAGAATATAGACTCCAGCTCCAATTGTTGAGCCAACACCTAGACAGACCCAGAAACGGTTCAACAATGAAGCGACAAAAAGCAGAAAGATAAAACCAATGATAGGATCAAATTCACAATGCACCACACAAACATATTCGAGGTCAAGGATATTATGGATGAAAACCCGAAAACCAAGATTTTTTTTTTTAAGAGATGGACAAATAAACAAAAATGGAAGGAAGATTACCGATTGCAATAAGGTGAGGAACAGTCAATTCCTTGGCCAACTGATGGTGGCCGGAACCCTTGGAATTTGCAGAATCCACCTGCTTCCTCCTCACCAAACTCTTCAAACAACCCCATGAACCACAACGACTATCTTTATTCGAATCAACTAGAAAACCCATAAACGAAGACAACAACTTCCCCTTTTTTGTTAACCAAACAGCAACACAGGACAGCACTGATCAACAAGTGGCAACGATAATTCAGAATGCAGGTACTTGTAATTTCGTCACTAAGTTATTTTTAACAAATTTGGATAAGAAAAAAACAAAGATCGCCCTTGAATTGTAGAGAGAGATTCGTCCTCCGCTTCTAGGTTATGTTGACGCGCTAGTTCCTGTTATCCTGGGAGAAGGGAGGAGGGATTTACAAGGGAGAACGGAGTAGAAAGTGGTTCTCTCCTCTCTGCCTGCGACTTTTGTATTGTCAGTCTTCACCAAGCCGCCCAACAAAATAAAATAGGCCATTAACCGTTTCCCTTGCTCTGGGAGCCAATTAGCTTGCTTCTCTGGAACAGAAGGGCGCAGGAGTTTGGACTGCCTACAGCCAGGTCTTGTTAGGTATTTTTCGGCTCCCACTCTTTTTTTTTAATCATTCCTAAAATTTAAGTTAAGTTAGTTTTTTACTTATTGCTTGGTAATATGATTTATAAAAAAGTAATTATTTAAATAGTTCATTAACTGTTAATAAATTATAGTATCAATTTAATAGTTTTTAATATGGTTAACAAACATTTTAAATTGTAGTTTTTAAAAAATGATTTCAAAAAAGTGATCCTTTTTTAGGACTAATTGTTTATGTTGTCGCAAAATTGAAGGTCTCATATAGAAAAGTAAAGTTTTAAGGCTAACTTTTTATACTTGCAGAGTTTTATGGCTCACTAGTTAAAGAGCTCGTGCTACGTAGAGAGTTTTGATTACATAGTAGTAATCTACGTTGTTATCATATATTTTGTTCAGAGAAACATTTCTAAAAGTATCTTCGCCATTATAATAATTTACATAACTGTAGTAATTTATAATATGTGATAGTTGAATCATAATTATAGTATCTACGCCATTAAAGTTTTATTTTGCACAACACAATAGCATATATTGTGGGTTTTGTTAGATATATGTTAGTCTTAGTTTAGAGTATATCTTTGCTAGCATCTTTATTATTCACTTGATTGATCATTGAAGGTCATGATGATAACAAAGTTGTGAGAATAAATGTGGAGATAGTTTTCTTAAAATATAAAAACTTTCTATGAAGAATCTCATAACAATTTTTTTTTTGTAAATCTTAATTCTAATTAAGAAATTTGATACCATTAATTGAAAATTAAAAGCTACAAATGCCATCAAATTAAAAAAAAAACTATATAAGAATTTTTTAAATTTTAAGTTATGTAAAAATCTTAATATCCAATAATGGTATTTTATACCCTAACTGAAAATTAAGATTCATAAATAATTTCAAATTAAAAAATTTTATAACTTCATTCCTAATTTGGGAAACAAAAAATAGACAAACCAAATGCACCAGCTTCAAAAAATGGCATTATTTTTTGTAGTGTTCAATAAACGGTAATTTGGGCCACATCATTTTATATATAGTAATAATAGTAATTAAAAAATATAAAAAAAAACCTTTCTAGAAAAAGATAAAGAGAAAAAAAAATTTTAAACAGTGTGACTGAAACCATGGATTTGATAATCACATAGAGGAGTTCGTGGACCAAAAGACCATAAAACATACTGAGACTGAAAGAAGGATTTAGCAATTACTTAAAGAAAAAAAAAACAATCATTTGTGCTACTGTCCAGTGAATAGTAAAATCACCTATGATATTTAATGGCCAAAATGCGCATATGGTTCTTCAACTTGGCAAATTCGAGCAAGTTTGTCCTTTTTGTTTGACTCAGTGTGAGTTAGTCCTCTAACTTTCCAGATTAATCGTGTTAGTTCCTAAAGTCTGCTAAACTAAACAATTTAGTTCATGTTTGACGGAAAGGGTCCAGCTTGAAACGTTGTGACTTGATGCCATTTGTTTGAGCGGCTTAAAAACAGAGGTCTGGCGCTGGCGGCCGGACAATCGTCGACGAATCGACTCCAACTCTCGGTCAATCGACGAAATCGACCTCGACACTCCCACTCCCGGCTAGAGAATCGATCGATTCGGCGGAGATACGACCCACGGTCTCATTCCTCCTCCGGCGATTCTTGTAGCTTCACATTCTCTCCTCCGTTCGCGAAATCGAGCCAGATGCTCCCACTTCCAGTGCTCCACTCGGCTCCTACTTCTGGCATTCACATCGGCTCCCACTCCGGTGAGCTAATCGGCGAATCGGCTCCAACTCCCGGTGAAACGGCTGCTCGAGTGGCGAGGGACCAACGGGAGGAGATGCGAGACCAATGGGAGATGAGAAACTAGACCGACGCGACGAAAGGAAAGGCGAGGCTGACGGCGAAGGGAAGAAGGAGACTGGTAGGAGAAGGAAGTCAACGCCGGCGGGAAGAGATTAGGCGGCGCTGGAGCGAGAAGCTAACTGTGAGGAGACAAAAGAAACGCCGTTCGTCATTCCGTACACCGAGGGACTAACTCGCTCAATTTTTCAAAGTTAAGGGACTAAGTTGCACTGAGTTGAAATTAAAGGACTAACTCGCTTGAGTCAACAAAGTTGGAGGACCATATGTGCATTTTGGCCATATTTAATATATATAAAGAATGGAAATCAACAAATCCAACGCATCAGCCCCAGACAAATAGCATTATTTATTGCAGCGTTCAGTGAACAGTAATTTAGGCCACACCATTTTATATATAGTAATAATAGTAGTTAAAAAAAATATAAAAAAACCTTTTTAGAAAAATAAAAAATAAGAAATAAAAACATTGTGGCTGAAACCGGGATTTAATAATAAAATTGAAGAGTTTATGGACCAGAAAAGTAGAAAAAACATTCTCAGAAACTGAAAGAAAGACTTAACCATTACTTAAGGAGTAAAAAAAAAAAAGAGAAAATACATCGTCTTGTTCAGTAAAATCACCTATGATATATATATATATACATATATATATATAAAGAATTTAAAAAAATAAAAAAGTTTTAGAACTGAAATAAAAAAGTAAGTAAAGTTTTAGGATGAAAAGTCACCTTTTCTAGTATTATAAAATTTCATAATATTACATTTCATACCTAAAACTAAAAGTCAATTCGTAACATCTAATCCAAAATTAAAGAAAAAAATGACTAAAGGGAATTTCAAATTTTGTATTTTATTTGGTTTGTTTTTGCTCAAATTTAGAAACTAATAACTGATCCAGTAACCAAATATATAAATTCGATTTTGAACGGATCAAAACAGAAAAAAAAACTGAACTATTTAATATATCTAAATAATCAGTTTAAATTTTTTGTTCAGTTTTCTGCAAATAATAAATATCTCATAACTTTTTATATTTTCAGAAGAGAAATAAAGATATATTGTTCGTAAAGGATCTAGTGTTTTGAGATAGTTGGAGTAGTTAGGAGTACATTTATTTGTTAATTTTAGAATATATTTATGTTTAAGCACTATTTTTTTTGTACAGGCTTATAGAGTATAAAATTAGTATTTAAGAATCTTATGAAGGAATCTGCCTTTCTCCTTGAAACCTTAAAAATTTTAAGTTATAATTTTAACAAATTTTAGGCCTTTATTGTGTTATCGGGCTCGAAACATTTGCATCCAGCCCAGCAGGTGTCTGCATTTTCCCCTTACCACCAAGCTACCCTGGCGAAGACGTTTAAATAAGATTAAAATGATAGTAGTTTTGTCTTTTAAACACATGGTAATTTTATTGACCATTTTGGATCAGACTCATAGAACGGGAACCCCTGAATTCGCTATCTTGTTTTTAGGAGGCAGCTGTGGTGCTGCTGATGGTCATCAAACTATATGTTTTTGCTACACTTTGGTCCCCCAAGTACTATAAGTGTTGCCTAAACTTACGTGTAACATTGTAATTCGCATCCTCCCAATTGTCCCTAGTAATCATCTTCTCTTGCCTTAACTCACATCTCGGAACAAAATAAATTCAAGGCTGGTCCTATTGCTATTAGTATCCAATATGTGTTTGTAAGTTGTAAATAAAGGCAAATAGAGAGAAATTCTTGTTTTGTTTTTGTCTCTTTGTATCTTGTAGGGGCAATGGCACATTTTGTAGCAATACTAAGGTACATTATTGTCCACATCATTAACTTGTTCGTATCCCTCTTGAAATACTTTTGAAACATCTTAATTTCAAGTTTAGGGTTTCCACTTACCCTGTTAATTGCGAAAGTGCGACATAGGATGCTCATGCTGCCGTGTTCCTGACATCCGTCGACGGCGAAAGGCATCAAAAGATGTATTGACCGCAACATCACCTGTAGTTCAAGACCAATCACATCATCATTTATAGTTGAGGGCTAGAAGTGCAACAAACAAGACAGGCTGGTGACTGTTAGTCTGAATTGTCCGTGACCAAAAATAAGAATGACGGACCAGCCAGTTCGGTGGGCGCTGCCGGCTGACGTTCGAACTTGGAAGTTAGAACTCAGAGAACCGTTCAACTTCGGCGCAAGTTGCCGGAGGTAATTATTTTACAAGTAGTTGATGTTTCCTATAAAATTAAAAATGCAGGCAAATTAGAAGCTATATTAAAATACTATGAAGCGAAGCTAGGCAGCCTCAAATCTATGAACCAAAAAGAAGAGAAAAATATAGCAAGCTGCTGTTGGAAATTGTAATTACAGCCTCTCCGGGACCGGGAGCCCCCCACCACCCAATTTTGTGAGTTATTTTTCTATACTGGCTGCGCAAGAAGAAAAAAGGTCAAAGCAAACCTCACAAAGGGAGGCATTATGGATGCGTGAAGGGGTGAAACTGCAACCCGCCAATACCTAGAAGAGACGTGCTCGCGCTCGCACATGAATCATCGGTCAGATGTTGAATATAACATTTTTTAATTGTCAAATCAAATTATTTTATATCGTTCTCTCTACAGGCTGAGTCTCGTTCTCGCCTACATGAACGAATCAATGTGTGTAGCTAATTACTCATTTGTTGTTTTCTAAATAATTTAGAGCCATTTTTTTTTCTCATAAAAGGCTTTTAACCTCAATAAAAATAAGTTAAATAGAAATCTTACTGATAGGTAATGAGCACATAAGGCTCAAATCCTGAAGTCTTGAGATTAGTTCGTTTCTAGGGTCTAATTAGACTCTCAAGAGAACTCATTTTTGGAAAGAAATTGTATCTCGTAAATATAGGATAAGCTACAATATTATTATCTTAAAGCCGAATTACCCAGAATATACCTTAACTATATAAACTCATCACCAATCTTGGGATACGATATTCTGACTCTCTTCTCATTTTTTTTTTATACTCCTAACCAGAAAACTAACTTGAGTGTCGGAGGGTTTCTTTCGGGAACATATCCCAGGACTTTGATACTGTCTTTGTGCGTAGAACTCTGATCTTCCGTTCTTCAAGCTCTTGGGCCCAACTTACCCAACCACTTTACCCTTTACTTAGAAATCAACAATGTAAAATTTTCAGGTTTAGAATTTTAAACAATCAATAGGGCTATGCACCCATGTAACATGAAATGAAAGAAAGAGAATTAAATTCTGCCAAATATTTCTTGTGAACCAGAATAACATGAGATAAATAACACATAAATAACTGAGAAAAAAAAAACATTAAGAATGACCAAATAATAAAAATAAAAAATAGATGATCTGAAAAATAAAAACAGAACAATGCCTAATAGTAGATTTACCAACATAAAATCTAGGGGAAATTTAAAAAAAAAAATCTACGGTTTGCTTTAACCTATACTTACTCCATATATAACCTACATCACGCTGATTTGTAAACTTTGTCATTTTTGTCTACTAAGTGGTGGACTTAAGTGCTCTTATTATTGTTGAATATTTAAGAATCATGCAAATCAATCCTAATGTTTATATTGGGTCAACTCTAAGCCAATTATCCTAAATATATAATATATTTATAATAATTTATTTACATGGATCTCATTTCCTATATTTATTCCATTCATTGCCTAGAAGCAGGAGCATTTTGCTTAGAATTCATCCATGTTTTAGCCATTTGTCATATGCTCAATTACAAGAGCATTACATGTCATATCTGCCACCAATGAAGAGGTTCAACTTGGGACCAACTAGACCCAACTCTTTGGTGGGGGCAAAGATTCCATTTTTAGGTTCAGGTAAGAGCTATCCCTCAGGCTTTATTAGGGGCAACTTCATATGCTTCAGTAGAGGCCTAGTAAGTTGAAAATAGGTGAAGAAATAATGAATCAATAGCTTTAGCATGTGATAGTACTTGAGCAATTGTCAAGGCCTTAAAGCTGGTAGAAAGTGAGAACCTGACACTTGATGAAAGGATATTGGCTAAGCTAAATTATCAGTCCTCCATTATCATAGGCAAGAGTTTCTTAGGGGTTGCTTCTTATTTCAATGAGGTTATGCAGCTAGTTGCACAGTAATTTGCCACTAGTTGCGCCCTCTAATAACTTACTTTTCTTCAAGCTTAGTGGTTACAAATCATTCTCTAAGATCTCAAATGTTGTCTAGTTTGTGAATCACTTGCAATTGATCAATTATTTAGGATCTTGATACTTTTGATCTTGTTCATGTCATTGATTATGATATTGGTTATGGTGGGTAGTGGGCTTCCCAGATGCAATAGTAATTGTTATGAGAAATGAAGGCGCCCTCTCCCTAAAAATCACTACATTTTCTCTTTTTGAGTGATTTATTTGATTCAATTTCTTCATCTTGGAGAAAAATAAAACTTGAGATGAGTTGGAGTGATTTTAAGCCCAATTAATGTGAATTTGATGCCTTATTACCACTTCAGTAGTTACAGCTTGTTATTGTATATCATTACCACCATAAAGCTCTACTCTCGAGCAACTCATTTACTAACAGATGAGATCCTATTCTTTTTTCAAAGACTTATATTTGTAGTAATAAAATAAGAACGCGATGCTTTTATGAATGGTTTGGATTTGAATCGATAATGGACCATTATAAAAAGGCGATGGTGTTTTACAACTTAACAGAAGGAACACAGATGTGGTAGCATTGGTGGTGGAGGCTATTTACAACTACCTTATGTTCAACATACAAGGAGTTTAGAAGGAGAGTGCAATAGTGGAGGTTACGATACGAGTAGTGATGGTGGGTGGTGCACTTAGTTGATACAACATCATCATCTATATGAGGAACAAAAAAGACTAGTTAAGGATGGAGGCTATATTTTTAGATGCATAAGTTTGAGGAAAAGTTTTTTAGAGATATCTAGGGTAAAAGTAGGTTTAACTTTTCCTTTTTTTATCTTAATGGTCATTTCACAAAGCTAATGTTTTTTCAGGCGTAAGTGTATGCTTTTCAAAATAAGGGGGTAAAATTATGGGTTAGGCAAAATCCTATGGAGGTCCTTGTAAGTTCCGCTAAAATCTAATAAAAATGATAAAAATCCTCTAAATTTATTATATATAACAAAAAATTACAACCTCAAACCCGATCTTTATACCCTTCATTGATTGATCTGTAAATGACGCCATTGATACGAGTCACATATATTTGTTAAGGATGATGACCAAATCAAACAGCTTACACCTAAGAAGTAACCATAAACTTCATGGTGAGCAAACAACACCAAAGAAAGAGCCGAGAACGGGAGATTTGGCCAAAAAGAGAAAATTCCGAATGACCATTGGCCAGAATTGCTCAGGAGAGCAATTTCGGCTGAAACTGCCACTAATTTGCTAGAACGAAAGAGGAGGGGAGGGGGGAGAGCCAATTTGTTTGGCATTAAATTAAATTAATCTAATTTAAAATGGCTTATTTTAATTTTTATACTTTTTTTATCTGAAATCAAGATTATGTAAAAGTTAACAATATGCAGGTATAATAATTTATTGCCTGCGTAGGAATGATAATCTATTGACTAACATTTTATAACGTAATTAATTTTTATTATTTTTTTACTTAATCTACCTAAACTAATAACAATATTATTATTAATAATTTAATTACATTATAAAAAATTTTATTCAATAAATTATTAAACCTAAAAAGTATTAGGTTTCAACTATTATTAGTTTCAGAGATAATAATAATAATAATAATAATAATAATAATAATAATAATAATAATAATAATAATTGCACTTTCAACTAATATTGCCTTCTTCATACAGCACTGCCGCTCTTTTTTCCCCACAATCGACCTTAAATCCTCATTTTTTACCACATTCCTCAATTTCCAGTTGCCAGCAAAACATAACTCTTACTTTAAACAAGAACTTTGTGACAACAATGCTTCTTCGCTAGATATCTCTACTGCCATAGCTGATGATGGAAATCCCTACCGTGAATCATAGAAACATTCTTGCCAAATGATGGGTGATGATCCCATATGGACGTTCCCGGCGTTCGTCAACAACATCGCAGCTTTGTATCGGGGCTCCATGTTTCGCTTCTTACATTTCATGAATTTCCCCATTTTGCTGGCACTCTTGTTTGGACAACAACTACAGAGGCGGATCCATATAGAAATTATGGGGGTCCATGGACCCCCTTTCCCAAAAAAAAAAATATGAATAAGATATATATAATTAAGTAATAAGATCCTTTAAATTTTTTAATGGATCCCCATAATTTTTATAATATTCATTGGAGCAAAATAATATATCTCTCTTATCTTAATAAAGATAGAAAATAAGTCAACTTCTTTTATTCTGACAATTACGATAATTGATGTTTGTGTGTTTCACCGAAAAAAATAATAATAATGGAAAAAGCACTATATCAGTCCTTTAACTTTCACACATTTTCCTATCTAGGCCATAAACTTTTTTTGACACTTTTTTTTCTCTTACATATATATAAGAGCTAAAAAAAGATTTTTGTCTTTTACATTATATACAACATGAATATTTTGCTTATATTCTTCATAGTTTATATATTTTTCTAATAGTTTGATCTATGATAGAAAAAAAAAGAAGATAAATTAAATCTTTTTTCAAATTTTCTTCTACGTTTTTCTTCATTACATTATAATATATCAAAATTTATAATTTTTATAATTTAATGTTAGAGATTAAGAATTATATATGTATTCGGACGCCTCTTTATAAAAATTTTAGATACACCACTGAATAACTAGGCTCCGGTAATAGTGGTGGTAGGGAAAGAGTAAAAGGCATTTGAATATGCTCCTTGAATTGAACCTGTGCCAAAAGGCATTTGCAAGTGGGAACTCCCAAGTAAGTGGGTTCCATAGTGGCAGCGGCGGTGGCAAGGATCAGCACGAGGTGACGAGCCATCACGAGTTTGTGAATTGAATTGCTCTACTTTCAAAAGTATGAGTCCTGAGTTGAATCCGTTAATAGTTGAGATCTTTAAGTAACTAAGCTGACAAAGTTCGAGACACTGTTCTGAATTTAAGTGAAAAAAAAAAAAAAAGATAAAAGTGAGACGTGTGAAAATTAAAATTAAGGCACAATTAATGGAGAGTATGGAACTGGCTGGCACATATAAATGATGACCATCCCGATAAATCAAATCCCAATTAAGCTATGCCCGCGCCCACCGGAGACGAGGCATGAAAGCAAAACTACTTTATTATAGTATTTGCTTTTGTAGTAGCAGTGAAACTGAAACAAGGTGGCATTTCTGGTCTGCGGGATCTTCTCCACCACACGTATAAATATAATTATCCATCTTGGCAGTAGTGTCTGTCTGTCACATAGATGGAAATTTAGAAAGGACCTTCCAGTCATCCCAAGACAAAATAATCACCACTCCTCCTACTTTTCATGTCTGATATCAGCTGGAATAGGTATCGCCATCAAATGCACCTCTTCCGTTCCGTTAATAGTCTTAATTTTGGATGTGGATCAAGAGTACGCATTGCTTGTTATATTGAATTGCAACAACCACTTACCTTGGTACTTCGAAGCAAAGAGTAGGATAAAATATTGAAGAATTGCAATGCAAAAGAGTGTATTTGACCGCAAATACTCGATAAATTTTTTTGGTAAACATCAACAAGGGCTCAGCCACACACCAACATTCTTGATGATAGCTGAATGCTCTTTCGTCTTTATAGTAAGAGAACTTCTGTTCTGTTAAACATGGTAGCTCGGGTGATATGTGCTGGCCGGCTTCAAGTTGTGGCAGGAAATGGTTTCCTGGTAATATCTTTGTTGTTGCCACTGATGTGAACTTCATTTACCCATGTTGATTCCGCAATAAAGTATGTTGTTTTCGTATAGGAGGTAGGGGGACGAACTAGGTCCTAGGATTGCTTTTTTTGGAGTTCACACCTGATGACTTGATGATGGCCTGTGAAAATTGTCTTCAGGTGGCATGGGTGCATAGATGGCGCCAACAAGTATGCTGTGGGTCTGTCCATAGAACAAATAGATCAATGCACCTATGCTCAGCCATATCAAAACGCGGACCAATGTGCTGACTCTGCGTTCAGGTTTCAAACAAACAGTTAGAAAAGCCATATTTACCTTGCAAGAGTTGCTACTCGACAAAGCAGGTCAGTACTGGTTACCTACCCGAGACTGATGAGCAAGTATGTGTTGATTAGAATGCATGCACAGGGCAAGAACGGAACAAATGGGCAAAGAAAACCTGCACAACGGGAATTTTCGCAAGAACTGAGGTCCTTGATGTGCATTTTAAATCTAAAATAGCGTTTGAGCAAACAAATAAGTGAATGACTGAACAAGCTTAGTCTGGAAATAACAGACAATGGTAGTTCACCAATGTGTTTCATTTATAATCTTATCACAGACAAGACTCACTGACTCTTAATTGGGAAGGGTGAAAACGAAGAAGCCAAGCTCAGAGCTCCATGACAATATTAATAAAAGACTGATGGACCATGTAATACAGGCTACAGCTCACCTCCCGTATGCCCAAACCTGTGCCTTCCATCATCCTGATTTATGCATGCCAGAACAATCAAGCTGCACAAAAGAACAGCTGCACCTATTCCACACAAGGTGAATCGAAGAAGGCTGGTAAAATTACCATGTTAACGCATTAGCCAAGTATTGCAAAGTTATAATAGGCATGAAAAGTTTAGCTCTAAAACCAAACAGACCTGGGAAAGTTTTCAGCAGATGCAGCAGATGCAAAAAGAAGTACCCCTACCAAGAAAAGGGTTATGTTCCATGCAGCAATTTTCCGTCTCTTTTGCCTATCTTGATCATCTGTTTGGTTGTCAGGTAACAAGAAAAGGGTTATATTCCATGAGTCACAAAGTTTCATTTTACAATTTTTATTGTAATTGAAGTGGTATGCATTGCCAATGCATAAGATAATTTTCATGTTATGAACTAGAAAATAACAATAGCAAGATCAGTTCAGCACAGGTAAACTTATTGAGAACATTTCACATCCAAAATCCTTAACCACCTAATTAAACAATTTTTACTTGTTAAATCATATAACAAAGGCCAAGTTTCTATGATTTATTAGTCTCTGGAAAGAAGTTACAGATGGTTCATTTATCGAATAAGCAAAATTCAATGGTGTTGTAAACACTCCTAAAACAGGGATGCCCAGGAAGATGCACTAGAAGCATTTAGATAACCTCCTACAACACATACTAATACTACCTTCAATTATTTGCTTCTGAATAAGAGGGTATTGAATTGGTGCTGCTGGACTGTCCTGCAGCCAAATGCTTTCCACACAATTGTTAGAAGCATTGTTAAGAGTATTTCTCTCAGACTCCTGAACAGAGTTTTTGAATAGGACTTGCACCGAACCAGCAGACTCTTGATCTGATGGCACCTGTGGTAGATACGCTGGAGGGCAATACCTAAGTATTAAGACTGAAATTGCAACAGAAGTGTACGCAAGAAGTGTACCAGCACTGACCTGCAAGAAAGAAGAAAAAAAAATCATGTGCGATGCAAACTTACCTCATTTAATGGAATGCATGGCCTCCTAAAAGAAATTGCTTTTGTAAATAAGGGGAACTTACTTACCATCCCTGAAAGTTGTGAGACTTCCATGAGCAAAGTCAAGGCTGCAGCAAGCGCACCAGCAGTCAGAGTGCTCTTTACTGGAACTTGTGTGTGCTCACTGATATCAGAGAAGAAGGATGGTAGCAATCCATCCCTAGCCATTGCCATCAGCACTCGTGGCTGGGTGAAAAATAAAAAAGATCTTTACAGCTTGGAGTAACAAACAGGCAGAATTTGCAATGAAAAGGACTTATTTTGATATGCATCCTTCTCAAGTTCCGCGGTCAGTCCAGTGTAGCTATAGAATATAAATCATTTGATAATGAAACATGGTTTCAATTTTCAGGCCTTTGAAATCTTACAAAATCATGTGCTTGAAGCTGCTTGGGTATTGTTCACTATTTACCATTCACTAAGATCATTATGCGGTTTTAGTATTTACTATGAATTATAAAGTGGAAGCATGAAGTACCAGCGAACCTGAGGTAGAAGCGAACCCATCAAACTGGCACAGAGAGCAGTAACTGCCCCAGTAGTTATTACGTACCTGCATGCAGAAAAGAAGAACATTTGAATCTCATAAATGTGAGCTCTGGAGTTCAATGAGTAAAGAAGAGGTAAAAGTACAACAAAACTGACTGTTTTAAACGTATCATGCTTACGCAGCCCACTGCATGCCATTTGAAGCAAATGCCGAGGAAATGGGGGTGTCTGGATCAAGTTTGTAGTATGGTACCAATCCAACAATAACAACAGAAACCAGTATATACAAACAGCAACATAAAGACAAGGACGTTCCAATACCCAGAGGGAGATCATGTTGCGGCTGCTTTGCCTGCATGATTGAAAAATATTGCTGGTAAGAAATCTATTGTAAGTATAATGCAACTGTGATATGATTATAATGCTCATACAACCTTCCATGCACGGATTGAACATAGGAAGATGCATTGTCCTCAATAGTTGGATAAATTGGCAAAAAATAGGCAGGCAAGCAATGAAAGAGTGGCAGAGAGAGAGACAGAGAGAGAGACAGAGAGAGAGACAGAGTATATAAGACAGGAATGTAGTGGAATTCACTTAAAAGGGTAATGTAACAAAAAATACCTCCTCAGCTGCACCAGTAATAGCATCAAAACCTATAAAAGAGAAGAACACTACTCCAGCTCCTGCAAGCATCCCATTTACTCCAAAGGGAAAATACCTATGAATAAACAGAATGAGCAAGCATAACACCCAATTCGTTTTAATTTTAGTCAATTGACTACAAAATGACTTTTTCTTATTTTTACATCTTTTTTACTTGAAACTAATTTTAATTAAAAGCCAATATTATGTAGCTACAATAATCAATTGAAAATATAATTTTTATAATCTTACTAAATTTTTATGAATTTTTCTAGTTTCAAGTCTTAAAAAAGAAAAATTCATAAAAATTTAACAACATCCTAAAAATTTACTTCCAAATTGATTATTGCATCTACATAACATTGACTTTCAAATGAAATTGGTTTTACGTAAAAAAGATGAAAAAGTTAAAAAAAGTTAGTTGACTTTAGACAAAACTTTTGCTGTAGTAGATATATGCACTTAGTACCCGCTGGAGAGCTCATATCCGGCCCATCCTGTTCTGAAAGCCAAATATCCACCAGCTATTACAATAAAAAGCAAGGCACAGACATTCACTGTTGTGACAGTTGCTTGTACCAGAGAACTCTGTAACATAAAATGCTCAATTACCGAAACTGAAGTATACATACATGATTCATCGAATGAAGATCAGTAATACCTAAAAGCAACATATGTCATGTAAGAATCAGCTAAACATCACCAACTATGAGCCCAGGGAAGAGTTCAGAAGATGAAATAGCCAGGAAAAGAGCTTTTCTGATAGATCAACATAATTAAGGGAGCAGTAGGATTAAATGTCAAAATAGTATTCAAGAATTTCATATTAATTCACATATGCATCAACTTTTTACCTAAATTGTTATGAACCAAGTTTAGGATCCTAAGGATAATATATGTTGATGTAGATTATAATGCACTAGTAGATTAGTTCAATGCCAGGATAGACAGCATCCTTGAACTTTGAAAGAGTATCATGGAGTTTAAAAATTTTACTCCAAATAAACAAAGATACCAGCTTCAATCAACCAAGCTCAGAACAAGGGTGCTCAGGAAGTTCCAAACACAAGAAAAGTCAAGAGGAACTAGAATGAATATTTCCTTTTATATGTATAGAAAACAAAATACTATTTCCTTGGGGATCAGAGTTGGAAGATTTAACAGATCATGCAATCTGACTAGAACTGCTGCCCAACACGAATAGCAAATAACAATTTAAAAATTTTCTTTTGCATTCCAAAATGGATGGCACCAACATATATTTGTAATACTAAGTTTTTCCACTTCACCCAAAGTAACTGAACTACCAAGACACAAAAGATATAACGTATGTGCGCAAGGGATATGGGAGCCGAGAAGAAACCAACACCCTAGATTCTGGGAAAATGAGAAAAGGTGTCATTCCCTGTAGGATGGAGGGAGCATTTGTCAGTCCAACCTTAGATGTTTTGGAGAGAGAAAACTACAGCCCTTACAGCCCTTAGATAAATATACTTATGAGGAAGCTAAAAAGATAGCCATTATCATGGTATGCTAAGTTGTAATCCATAAAAGCAGTCATGTTAGGATTATAGTGCATGGAAAAGTAGAGCTTCACTTAGTTAATCAAGAGAAAATGGCAGCCTAGATGGTTTGCGCAGGTGCAGTGTAAAAATTGAAAGACTACAAAATGTAAGAGAAATATGATTCAAAAGATGAACAGAAAGTAAGTAAAGATATCATGGATGAAACAACACAAAAGAAATTAAACGGAAAAATATTTATCTGACCATCAAAGATGAAATGAGAATTAAATTTTTACAAAGTTGATTTGAACAACACTAAGCTACCTCCTTGATTCCAGCACACAATAAAACAGTGATGATAACTACCAACGCTGCTGCACATGGGTCCACCACAATACCGAGCCCAGGAATGGTGTGACGAGCAAAAAGAGCAGGCAGCCTTTCCTCACCTCCGAAAAATAAAGCCTGAAACAGTATCCAAAAGCTTTGATTAAATTCACGTCTAATTGAATCTGGAACCTAGTATCTCCCAAACATAGCAATAAACATAAAACTATATGTAAACAATTGGTTCAAAGCCTCACAAGATTTGGAGATATTCCACGAGCAATAGTTGAACCACCGATTGTATATTCAAGAACCAATGACCAGCCAATCAGCCAAGCAACCCTAAAAGATACCAAAAATTCTTGAGTAACCAACTGAGAGTATATGCAACCCCAACATGGTGGTACCTTTCATATCAACCAAACAATATTATTTTGAATCATTTCATCAACAAAGTACTCAGTCGCCAAATCAGGTGCAGTAAAATCAAAGGCCTAGAACTTATATATAAACCAATTAATAACCTTCAACTAATGGGGTGTGAATGATCAATGATCAGACCATTAGGTCAAAGCTTCTTGAAAGAATAAACCAGAAACCAGGTCCCAAAAAAAGGTCTAAGGTGATCAAAATTTCAGCCTTTGAAGATTGCACCAAATTTCATTGAAATAACTACACGAAAACTTGTAAGGGACATCAAAACTGGCAGCTTTTGTCCAAAATGCAATCTATTTCGAATACCCTTCTCCAATACATATGTAAGTATAGTGGTAGGCACTGCCAGCAGATGGACAACGTGAAGCAAGCTCAGCATAACAGAAGGCAGATAGAGCAGCAGCGAGCCCCGCAACTAAAAACGAAATTGTAAGTGCAGGTCCTGCATCCTCTCTAGCAACTGTACCAACCAGAATATAAATTCCAGCTCCAATGGTTGTACCCACTCCTACATTAGTAGCAGCAAAAAGTTCAGCGAGAGTTAATTGGCATACAAATATCTCGCTTAGCGATTACAGTGAGCATATAAATGTAGTGGCCGGCAGGAAGCAATATCGCCAACTATAGCAACTAAAACAGGCACCAAGCTCAAGTAGTTCAGTACAATCAGGAAAAGAGATGAAAACAGAATCCAAGTTCAATACAAGCAGGAGTACCAATGGCGATGAGGTCAACTGCGGAAAGCTTCCTAGCCAATTGATTGCCCTTTCTCATTTGATGAACAGAATCGACCTGCTTTCTTCTGAGAAAACACTTCAGGCCCCATGAACCCTTCGCCACTCTGTCATTGATCGGGCCAATCCTGTCCATCAATTAACTTCACCAAGATCAACCTTTTTCTGGGTTATTTTTCTTTTTCGGGCTTTATAGTACTAGTACCCTTTTGTGAGAATTCAAGTGGGAGGGAGCTCCGAACTTGATAAGCTTCTGCTTAATTGGGAATAAAAAGACAACCTTGGACGTAAAAGGTGAAACTGCCAGATTGCGACGATAAGCTGATAAAGGCAAACTTTTAGTATTCTTTTTCTTTTGTGGTCGTGGGTGTGACGTATCAGGAAGTTGAGAACATCGTTGCCCGCTAAAAGCCGGTCAGGAGTGAAACAGTGATGAGGATTCTATTCCGTTGTGAGGTTAATTGCATCATCGCCCTCAATCTTTGCATAAATTTACCATAAGCGCCTCAACTTTAAGTTGGAGCGATATTAACCTACAAACTTGGCGAGAAGCAGATTCATGAGATGACTGCTAGAAGATGATATGGGTTATGTTTAGGGATAGTGTAACATACGTGGGATGGTCCGGTAGCAGAATGAGTTTGAAATGATGTATGCGAACTTTGTTTGACTTTATAGAATCTGGACTGGATTTGATTTGGAGTTGGCTAGAGTTCGAGTAAAGATTACTTGTGTTACACAAGATGAAAATGCACATTAAGAACTAAGAGGGGGTAAATGTATGTACCTGATAGGAAATATAACTCTGAGTCGTGGTGAAAGTGAACAACTCCCGAGAGCATTCTAACTCTTATGCAATCTCTTGCTAATGAACTTGGACGGCAAATCGTCTACGTCTAGGGCTCTTGGATGAATCTTTCAGATATATGTATTTTTCTATTCTCCATCATTTGTGGTGAAAATACAGAAGAAACGAGACAAAGTAAGTCCCGTTGCCAGAAGGTTGGGACTTGGGAGCTCGCTTTTAAAGGAATTTGGGATTAGCTTCCATGTGTCGGAATACCAAGGAAAACGGGCAAATATTGTTCGTGCACATGCATATCAACCGTCGGATTGGCTTAGGTTCAGGCGTTGCAACCGCACTTGCTACCAATTGAACTGTTAAATGGAGGCACTCTCTTCAAATTCACAATTGCAATTTACACTACACCACACCGACATGGTTCTAATTCCATCTTTGGCTATTGTTTGTTACCTCATTGAGCAGAAAAAGAGCTAGTAGTTCCTTACAACTCCTAGCATAGCATGTTCAGAATATTTAATACTGATTTCATTCGACAACAGCCAAATTCGAGACTACTCATTGACGTTTGAAAAACTACCTCCCAAACGCTGATGACAAATGTTGTTGTTGACTAACCTAACCTTCTTTCAATCGCCCGAAGCCAACCTAAAATTACAAACCAGGTCACACTGAACACAAAAACAATCAGTTTGGAAAATCAGGTTATCATGCTGCGGTTCAGTGTACGGTAGATGCTAGGCAAAAGTTCTCCTTCAGACATACCCCATTCCGAATCCTGGAAAACTCCTGCTCTAAAATTCTCTGAGGAAGCATAATCCCTTCCTTTCAGTGGATTACTAGGTAATCGACTTGATGTGCCACAGCCGCCTATCCAACTGCACTCCACCAAGATAGTAGACTGAGCCCAGGCAGATCAGGATATCCGTAAGGATGAGACCCACCACATCAAACACAAATTTGGGAGCAAATAACCCCCATACCTGCAACAAACCCAACCAATCAGCAAAGGGCCAAACACATCTAATAATTTCCACACGCTTCTCCACCTATTTGAATGGTTAAATTCCATATAGGTCCCAAGTTGTTCGCTTATCTTCCTTAAATCCTTACTCTCTTCTACATGGTTCACATTGTTTCGTTTATTTAGAAATACAACTGCCAATGGAAGCTCCACAACTGTTTTTCTTTGTTCATTTGTACTGAGCAGAATGATCCATATAAAATAGTTTTGAGAAGCACTCAAAATGAGACCAACTGTACACTAAGACCAATATCAACCGATCTACAACCAAAATATGTAAACCATTTGCTATTATATGAAGAGCCTATTACCATCAGATGCCGTCTATGTACGGTAACACACAGTACAGTGGCAGTAGCTGTAGTTGCCGTAATATGCCCATACATCAGAAGTCCCTAAATCATAGACAAGGGCTGATCAGGATTTGCTTTAGAGGAAAATTAATACTAATTTTCTATTGATAAAAAGAATAATTGATATCAAGCTACAAATATTGACATCCAACCAGAAGAACTTACCTGGAATACTCTTAAATGAAGATCAATTTTCTTTTCTTTAGCTTGGCTGAACAAATATTTGCTTGCCACAACAAAGGGAAGTCCAAATACTGGAAGGATGTGAGAAAATCCATAAGTGTCAATAGTAAGAAGAATTGCCTGGGGTACCAGGATGAACTCGTCAAACCTGAAACATACAAGTTCATTAGGAAGAAGCATCAGCATGGGAAAACCTAGCAACAGGAGAGTTAACGAATACATAGAACGGTTGAATTGCCTCGATTCTTGAGCCTGCTAGAATTAGATTTGTAGTTGATGATTGGTAAAAAATGTACAAGCTAGGTAAGATGCTGGAGATTTTGTGGTTGTACCAATGTCCAAACATCCAATTTAATTGAGTAGGAGTAACGAGGGCTTAAAGAAAGGAAGCAATCATAAACACCTGTTTTTCACAAGTCCAATCTCCTACTAAGTTAAGATTGAATACATGCATATTGATACATTCAATTCTCACCCAATAAATGCAGCACCATAATGCAGGCCATCAAAAGCACACCTAAAAAACAAAATACACTTCAGGTTATTGAACATTGAAATTCATCATTGACAAGGCTAATTAATAAAACATCTAAAACTCTGCCTTCTTTATCAATAGAATTTTGTAGTTCGATGCATAACATCGGCAATATCTGCAATGTGCGTGAAACATAGACTTTAGACTGGGGAGATCAGTATTTAGACAAGATGTTAGATTTACTTGCCAGTGACCAGTAGCAAAAAATAAGCAAACAGCAAACAGGTTCCATTGTACAACAGAAAGAGGATCCAAATATGAGACTTCAGCAGTGCCACTGATGGCATCTCCAATATTCTCAAGCTTCATTATGCAATAACCTGTCAATAGAGATAATAATAAATTACAAATGCCATTTCAAGAGCATACCCGACAAAGATACAGAAATTATAATTACGGTCCAAAACAAAATAGCTTCAGCTGACAAGTTGCAGTCAGAAATACAGTGTAGTTATAAAGACAAGACATTATTTATTTATGTATTTATTTATTATTATTATTATTTGCACGGGGGGAGTAACGAATAAAGTCCAGACTCCAGAGGGCATAACGCACCTGCTATCACTGATGCCAAGGCAACCACGGGACCTTGTTTCCCCATAAGAAGAATAATAGTTGAGCTACATGCAGATACAATTGCCACTGAATTTACATACAAACTCCTTTCGTGATCTGAGAACTTTGTCTTGGTAAGCAACCGACTGAATGCTAACAACAGTAACTGCCCAAATCCAATGGCATAAATTGCTCGAGGGATAAAATTTCTTCCAACTCCTTTGAGCACAAAATCCATATTCAGTGTGTGACTTTCAGTAACCAAATACAAACCTATCAGCAAATAGCTTACAATTGTTCCCATTATAACATACATCTGAACCAAGCAACAAGAGCCGCTGGAACTGGTGTTGTAGAGCAAGTAAACCAACATTACTAAAGCAAGTATTGGAAAGATTTCAGCCATATATCTCCATAATGAGGGGGCTAGACTAATTCCAACCATCCATGAAGGAGATATGTCCATGAACTGAGAAGTGGCAGCTTGTTTTGACAACCCAATTTCAATGGCAACTCTCAAGCTGAAGATCAAAAAAGAAAAGATAATTGCCTGCAGGCACACCGAGGAAGAAAGAGTTAATTGAGAGGAAAGGTAGTGTAAGATGTTTCAGCAGCAGCATATTCTTTCATGGACAAATCTTTTTTTCCAAAAGAAATATAACAAGAGACGCAAAACAGGAATGTAATAATTACTTCAAGTTGCATTCTCCTCCTCATTAGTGAATACCGGAGCTTGATGATGCCAGTTGTCGCCAAAAGAAAGTTCGCAACTTTTCCTTCCTCCACTGTTGTTAATTCCGTTTTGTTAGTTATAACAAGGGATGTAAGAGAAGAAAATGGAGGAGCAAGGGATAGGAAACTTGACAAAAAATTGGAATGGATTTGAGGTACTCACAGATATAACTGTTTGAGAGGAAGCTGCATGCACGCACCAGGACCAAAAAGAAAGAAAAAGACAGCCCCAAAGAAATTCTAGAAGCTCCAGGTGAAATAAGAGAAATACCACATGACCTTTTAACCCTTTCAATGGCAAACAAGTGGATTAATAATGATGTTAACATAACCAAAAAGCCAGCTATCATTATTTTTAAATTAAATTGGGTCCACTTGGAACGGGCTAGCTCAGCCACACCAGAAAGGAAATTTAAATAGGCTCTAATCTGCAATTTAAGATATGGCAGGGATGCATGGCTACTTTCATTTCTGTCCAGTAGTTCATCCCTTGTATTGGATAACCACTTCTCCTCTGCTTTAGCATATAAATCCGAAATTTGGAGTAGGTCCTCTCCGGAAAACCCAATGACAGATGAAGCTGAATAAGCATCAAGATATCTCTTCACCTACCAGCAGAAGAAAAAGAATTAACTATCCAGCTCCGAAGAGAGTAGGGTCCTTACCTAGAAAATTTGAGCCTGATAAAGGTAGCAAAACTTCCCAGTATGATTACCCATTAATAGATCTAAACCATGCTAAAGAAAGCCAATATGGTGGAAAGAGAAATGATTCCTCATCCAGTGAATTGTGTATGTAGTTCATATATAGATATAGGTAGAAGCACCCTGGATGTGAAAATAATTACAAAGAAGAACAGTAATACCTGCCACGAATTAACACACAGTACATTTGCATAATTTTGCAACAATTCTTCCAATCCAGGTTGACTTTGATGCTTCCCCAATTTAGCACTCTCCAGGTTCCATGTGCCCACAACTAAAGCATATAGCTCTGGGTTAACACTCCCAATGCTGCCAAAATGACAAAGGAATTGAAAGGCATCAAACCCTGGATAATTATTCTCAGAAAGAATGTCAATGAAATACTAAGAGAAAACAAGCTAAAAGTTTATATTCAGAGTTCTCAAAAATCATTAAAATACATGGTGCATAAACTATATAATCAGTTCTGAGGTGGATCTAGGTTGACTGTAATTGGAAACTACATAATATCAGTTTGCTAAACTGAAGTGTTACCCTTTAGAAAAATACAAGAAAAGCAATAGCAGATTGGCCTTATTTGGTCAACCCAAAAAAAAAATGAAAGACAGAGAGAAAATGAAGCACCTGATTTTGACACAAATAAGTAAAGCTCTTTTTATTCCTAATAAACATGAGACAATTACTTTGCCACAGGGAAGGACGGTATCCACTGGAGGAAAAGAAATCCAAACCAAAGGAGAAAAAAAAAAATGAGAATTGTTCATAGGGGCTCCATTTCCAAATATTACAAACAAAAATTGATATTGATAGGATGCTTACACGCCACCTTCCAAAAGGAAAGGGAAGACCAAGTAGTGCGGAGACAGTGGCTGCAAAATCAAGCTGCAAGAAATAACTTGGATTAGATGTGTCTCTTGAGCTGAAAGAAACATAAATACCAAAGACGCTGCAAACTGCAAGTTTCCTAACCTGTTGCATGTTGCTGATGCATATCTTCTTCTCCTCAAACTAAAACAGAAAAGAAGTCGAGACAAATTACAATTCTAACAAAACTAAATGGTCTAAAATGTGATATCTTATCTAATTTGCACTGGCAGTAATTGGACAATCCAGAAAACCTGCAACTACACCAACAATGACATTTACTTATTTCTAATATATGTGTGTGTGCCTACACACACACACACACACACACACACACACACACATATATATGTATGTATACATACATACATACATACATATACATACATAAATACAATCTTTCTTTCCTACTTTATCAGGAAACTCCATAAAAGGCAAGCAGCAGATCTCCAGCAAGTCTTGAAGTTACCAAATATATTTAATTCATGCAAAGGAGAAAAAGGAAATACCCAATCAAGTTCACAAGTTGAATAATCAAATTCATGGGCCACATGTGGCGAATCTCTAAAACTCATGGCAAACATTGATGTTTCAACCTGCATGGTGTAGATGACTCAAGGAGTTAAAGTAAAACCCCGACAAAACAGCATACTTTAATCAATTCATTGTATTACAATTCTGTACTTTTAAGATACTAGATTAAACCTCAATTACTGCCGTGGATATACCTCTTCAGCACCACCTCCACCATGATCTCCATGCAGGGTTTGCCCATGGTCTCCCATCACAACAAGTAACGTATTCTCATGAATGCCACCAGATCCAGAGTGGCTTTGCAGCACATCAATTACTTTCTGAAAAAAATTTGTCACATGCATAACAGGGAAACAAATAGGATTAAAACCACTTATTTAAGTAAAACATTCATCTCATGTGTCGTTGTAAGCAATCCAAATGCCCATATAGGAAATATCAGGTGAAAATACAGCAGTGAGAGATTGCAAGTCCAGCAAACACCACTTTTCAACTAAGCTATTGTTTGCTATTATTGTAAATGAAACAAAACTATTACAAACACAAGTGAAATAATTCAATAAACTCACTTCCAAAACTGCGTTGTATTGTTCCAACTTTTCAATCATTGGAGTTGAATCAACACCAAAAATGTGCCCAGCATGGTCCTGAAACACACAGACAAACATGAAATTCACTTTCTCAAAATAAGTAACCTAGTAGATGGAATCTTAATACATACATGCAATCTTCAAGAAATATAAGAATCATCATCACAATGGAAACAAGTTATGACTTTTGATACAAATGCTGTGGCAATTTTTGCACTTACTACTTTTCAACACTCAACAGGACAGGCACTTAAAGTTATGATACTTAACATATTTGAATTATATAAACATATAAACAAATGACAAAGAAAAATGCATATCCTACCACACCAAGGAAATGTGCAATAAGAACGTCCCAATCTTCTAGGTACAATGATGGAAGCAGGTTTTCTATGCACCCGTTATCCACCTGAAAGGAAAAAAAAAATACGTGATATCACAGTGGAGCAGTAAAACATGAATAGTCGATAAAATATCTTCTCAAAGTAGGTGGTGAAAAAAACTAATGCAGCATACAGTATGAAGATCCTTGACATTGAAAGATGGATATGGGTACGATCTGTTAAAGTGATCTGGGAACAACTGTGTCCATGTATCATCCCCCATCATGACTACTCTCTTCCCACTCTGGACCAGCTGCAATGCAACCAAGTCCAAGAATGAAATTCAAAATCCGACACTAAACCAGCATTATCTTAAAAAAGACCCAAAAAGGTTCAGAAGCAAACCTGATGAATAAAATTGTCTTCAGCGATGGCTGGGGCTCCAAAGCTATTACCAATATCAATAAATGTGGGCAGAGCACCGGTGGTCAAGCCCTGATGGAATCAGAAAACAGAGAAGCCATCTATAAGTAAAGAGTTAACTGAGCAGCAGAAGTGAATTTTTTTTAAATAAAAGGACCTTTAAGCGCTGCAAACTCGTTGTAGGAGGGTCCGCTATAGCTTTAAAAATCCTGGCGGAAGATGAATGATTAACTGCCATCTTCTGCAGTACGGGCAATCTATCCATCCATGGTTTTCTTTCTGAGGAACAAATTCCAAATCAATAACATCCAGGAAAAAATATGATCGAGGAAAGAGGTAATAATTGTGTGTGCAAATCACCTTTGAAAAACGAACTGGGGGCGACGAAGTCGAACCTGGGCAATCAAATAAAGCAACAAATATATATATGTGTGTATGTATGTATAAATAAGGAGCACGAAATAGGGGCGAGGGGGAATTGAACGTAAGAGTGAAATACCGCAAGGCATCAAGAACGATAATGACGAGTCGATCGACTACGGGTTTCGTCCAACAAGTGCGATTAGTGTGGGGATCTTGGGATGGGAAGCAAGGCGATTGGTGAACATCAGAAGAATGGCTGTGATGAGGAAGCTCCGTTCGAGTGAGGAGAAACCCTCGAACGAATATTACGATGCCAATGATGTGAAGCGTCATCACAAGCATCGGCCACTTTCCCAGATTCCAAAAACCCGCCATTGCCTTCTTTCCGAAACCTCTGCTCGGTAGAGAAGACGATGCAGTGTAATGGATTGGGCACTCGCAGTCGCAGTTCTGTGCCAAGAATTGGATCGGGTTCAGATTCAGACCGATCAAGGATCCAGAATCCCGTCCATGTGTTTCAGTTCATGGGCCAAAGAAGTTGGGCATGTATAAATACTAGGGTTGAGCTGGGTCGCTGACTTAGTTTAATCCTCACGTCGGACTTCAAACTGATGCAGCTGCCAGATCAGCTGTTCGAAATTTGGGCCAGGTTTTTACTTAATGGGCCGAATGGTTGCCCAATTTTAATCAGGGTAATAGACTGGATACTTTATAACTTTTTTAAGGCTTAACTATATAAATAGTCCCTCAACTTATCAAACTAGTACGAGTTAGTCCATGACTCAAAACACAGTAAATTTAAGTCCTTGAAATTTGAAAAATGTCACGAGTTGGTCCATCAACTCAAATGCTTTGATGGAAATATTACAAAAGCCTTTATTATCTATTTTAATTCATCAAAAGAGGCCCTCTTAGTTCATTAAAATCTAAATACATTATCTTCTCCCCAACCTCTAGCGATTTCAAGACGGTCACAAATCATCACTTTTTTTCTACATTTTCCTTCAAGTTGGAGGGCCAATATATGTTTAGTCCCTCCCCCTTCAACCAAAAAGAGATGTTCTTCTCTTGGGGGGGGGGGGGGGGGGGCCCCCCCCCCCCCCCCCCCAAAAAAAAAACAAGAAACAAAGAAAGAAAATAAACATGCATTAGAGATACTTGAGATATCTTTTGTTTCATTAATTTTGGCAAGACTTTGAAGCAAATTCTATCAAATCTAGGTGAGCCATTTTTAACTCTTTCTAGTTCCAATCCATTTTGGTATATTTTTTTTGTGTTTTCCATCACTAGATGATATTTTTTGTGAGCAGAAATTTGACTTTTATCACATGGTCCATTCCCAATAACAATTCAAATCTTTGCCCTATACTCATGTTCAAGCATTATTTCCCCCTAGCAATTTTAATTTGGTTCATGATTTGAGGGCTCTTTTTCTAGTAGGTTCTAAATCAAGAATGTTCTAGGTTTCTGCCTTTAAATTGTTCTAATTTCCATTGGGGGTGGCGGTGTGATTTTCAACAACCAATGGCTATTTTTGCTATTAAATCTAGCTCTAGATCTTGATTGGTATCAAGTTTCACATGTGGTCAAGGTTGTATCAACTTGTTTCTTATTAGTGTGCATTAGGCTTTAAAGCAATAGGAAGAAATCCATAACATGAAATGCAAAAGAATTAAATCTTTTATGTCTTGGCTAAGATTATCAGAGGTTGATTAAAGAGATAACATATTTGTAAATTTTAGATTAAAAAGGGGCCATTATGAAAAGTAATAAGAGATAATGAAGGCATTTGTAATATTTACATATGGGCATTGGAGTTGATGGACCAACTCATGACATTTTGCAAAGTTTAGGGACTTGAATTTACTGAGTCATGAGTCATGGACCAACTTGTGTGAGTTGAGAAGTTCAAGGACTATACGTATAGTTGACACTTTTTTAAAAACTTGAATTTTTTTTTTAATTAGAAGCATTGTATAAGCATTATGAATGTCATTTTTATAAAAAAAAACAACTCGGATACTTTATACTTGGTAGTGTAGTAGTGCTTCGATCGAAACTCAAAATCCAATTTCTTTATTAAAAACATTGTAAATGCATGTATTAATTACTCGCGTGTTTATATATCACTAATACAGGTACTCTCATCAGGAGAAATATAAGGATTGCTAACAATTTAATTAGTTTTATCGGGCGAAGAAAGAAAAACTCACTCTCCTTCTGCTTGGAACTACTTGATCATTTGATTTTTACGCAGTCTTTGGAGATTATATCTTTTAATTTGTTTGGAAAAAAAAATAATAAATGGTGAATGGTTAATAATACTATAAAAACACTATTATTCACAACTGAACAAAATTTTTCATTTTTTGTGAATGAATTAAAAGATATCACTTCCTAAATCTATGAATTAAAAGATATCATTTCCTACAACTATGCAAAAAATAAAAGCCAAAATTAATTCAAAACAAATGAAGCGCATAATTAATCTTTTTAGGTTAAAGAATGGGTAAAATCCACCAAGGGTCACCTATCTTATTTTTTTGTTCTATTCAGGTAGCTAACCTTTATTTTATCCTAGCGAGATACCTTATATTTTATTATGTGTCCTATTTAGGTATTTTCCATTAATTTCAAGGTTAAGTTTGATAGAAAATGATGACATGACATTATATAATATCAAAATAAATTTAAAATGATGACATTAGTACTCAAATTTTTTTCAATTACTAATTCTAGCCCATAGACTTACACCAAATTAATTTTACCCCAAAACCCTAGCCCTCAAAAGCTCCTCTCCTACCTGTCGTCGCCGACCACCTCCACCCCAACCGTTGTTGACCACCCTCCACCCCAATCACTACTGACCGCCCTTCAACCATTAACCCTGTCGTTGGTCGCCCTCCTAAGGACTGACTTTCTTCTCCTCAAAACCGACTCCATCGGATACTGACCATCTCCCTCAAATCCGACGCCAACTCTGAATCCCTCATCCTCTCCTTCCCCAAATCCCTTGTTGGTCTCATCTTTCCCAAGCCCGCTGATAAAGCTCGATAATCATCCTAGATGTCACCCACGTAGATCTTCTCCCGATTCCCGATTTCACATGCTTGGATTTTCTAGGTTCAATTTGACATTTCATTTTTTGAGTTTGAAATTGTTGGTTTGATTCAACGCTTGATTTCCTGGATTTGATTGTGGCTCGGGTTTGATTCAACACTTGATTTCCTGTGTTTGAAATGGGAAATCAGAGATGACGGGGGGAGGAACATAGGAGGTGGCAGTGAATGGAACGGGAGGGCGATTGGACGGGTTGAATCGAGGTGTTGGCGGGGGTTGGTTGCGGGGTTGGTGGCTGGAGCGTGGTTGGCAGCTGGGCTGGTAGCTAGAAGGTGGTCGACGATGGCAATTGGGTGAGTAGCTTGTGAGGTGGCTGTAGTAAAGATGGAAGATTAAAAGGTTTGGGGGGCCGGTAAAATTAGCTTAAGTGAAATTTAAAGGGTTAGAATTAGTAATTGAAATAGTATGAGGACTGAAGTTATCATTTTAAGTTTATTTTAGTATTGTTTAATGTCATATCATCATTTCCCATCTAATTTAACAATTAATTTGACGGAAAGCAATTGAACAGGATGCGTAATAGGAGGAAAGGTACCTCGTTAAGACAAAATAAAGGTAAAGTACCCGGGTATGATAAAAAAATAAGCTAGATAACCCATGATGGATTTTACCTGTTAACGAAGCTAGAACAAAGGAGTAGAATTATCATTTGGGCGGGTAAATTAAACAATTGATCCCAAACGTATGAAGACTCTTCATTGCAAATTGGACTTCAACCTTTTGATATTGGTTTTAAGCCTTTATAAAGTGTCGCAAATCGATCCCATAGTCCCACAGAAAAATTGAATTAGCACATAAGCCTGATTCATTGAGAGAGAACAGATAATTTAAATAATTCATTAACATGAATGAGGCATTTAATTATTCAGTTCCTCCTGGGGGACAAGCTTTTGCGATTTACTGAACATAAGTGTCTTCCCTTGGAGTGGAAGAAGATAGAGTATCCTCCAATTCCTGTCCTTTGGTTTCAAGCGGAAAGAGCAGAACACAGATGGCGGAAAGAACTAATACAACCCCGAACACCACAGTGGCCGCTCCTTGATGGCAACCTCTCACCAATCCAACCGCAACAAGAGGACATACCATCCCACCGATTCTTCCCACCGCACTCGCAACTCCAGCTCCTGTTGCTCGCACCGAGGTTGGATATAACTACACGAGAATGTACAGTTACTAAGAAATGTACAGTTACTTGGATCATCCTATGCTAGCACAAGCACACAGCGCTTAATGAGCTATAGCGATCAAAGCTTTTGGTTGCCAATATTCAATCCCCTGACCTCCCTCCCGTCTCCCATGTACTAAAAGCGATTCTAAACTCAGCCTAGTGATAATTCCTACCCATGCTGAAAACTATAGGAAGAATAGCAATGGCATATGAAAGAGACCTACCCTGATTAAAACGACTAGTCATATTTGCGCAAGAGTGCATACCTCTGGGCAGTAGATGCAAGCAACTGTGAAGGTGCCGCTTGCACACATGCGAGCTCCAAACAAAAGCACTGTTGTTAACATTGTAGACTGGTGGGTAACTAGTGGCGCAAGGAATATCAACACCAACATAAGCATAAATGTCATTGAATGCTTGCGACCAATCCCATCCACGAGTACTGCTGATAGTAGAAGACCGGGAATTTCTGAGAAACGAACAATATCAACTGCTATACTTCCATAAGAAAATAGTACTTATATCACAGCAAATCTCAAAAGTAACGAACGACTGAACTTGCAAGCAGACAACACTATACCTGCCAAACTAGTGACAAAAACCTCAAGGTAAAGGCCAGCATCTTTGACATTAACAGAGTTCCAAATGGAAGAGCTGCAATCACTTTGCCCACTGCCCAGCTGAGATGTAAGTAGTATGATGCCATAATATGAAAATGAAATTCCGAAGTACAACACCCACAGGAGAAGTGTGGTTCGAACCAAATTTGATGAAAAAAGCATAAAAAAATATGAGAAGCTTAGCTTGGACCCCATCAACTTTTTTGTTCTCGAGGAGAATAAATGATGATCCATTAGTGAAGCAGATTCTTGATCCATGGAATCAGAAACAAGAATCCCATTGGGAAGCTTCGTTTGGTTCAGTTGAGCCATCTGCTCTAGAATTTCTTTTGCCTCATTATAGCTACCTGTTGAGCATAAATATCTTGGAGACTCTGGTACTAATGCATAGAAGATAAGCTGAGCAAATGATGGCACAGCAGACACAGCTAGTAGCCACCTCCAGTTTAATCTGGGCATAACAACCTACATTAAGAATGGTGGAAAAGAAGTCCTGAAAATATCAGGAGAGATGGTACTCATTCTGTCAGCGCAGATCTGGTCTATGATGCAACCCATCTGTATGAGCATGGATTTAGTTATTCTCTACAATTACATTGCAACTTGTTCGCCAATCTCCCATGACTACCAGACATGGATCAGAAATTTTTTTTTGAAACAAGTAGTTTGCAGCTAAAGCTAACTATTTGTGTGAAAATCTAAGGATAAACAGAAATTCATTTCGGGAAATGGTACTGCAACAGTTTGGCATGCATCTTTTTCCGTGACAATTGTGTCACAACCATCTGATAGATGTGGAGTCCCCTAAATTGCCAGAGATCCACATCCACCGGATGATTGTCACATGTTCATCATGTAAAAATGCGTGAAAGAGCATCAGGGTAGTGGAGCCCATTCAATACATAAAAATCACTTTTGATGAATATATAATTTAAAAAATCATAAATTCTGAGGCTAGCTGCCAATAAACAGTGAGGCAACTATAAAGATATTTAAGTCATGCTATACCTAGAAGAACTAGACAGAGAACATACCCATGCAAGTGCAGCCTCAAAAATTGTCCCGAATGTCCAACAAGTAGAAAACACGACCATCCACATGCCCCTATTTGAGGCAGGAACAAACTCTAAAAACCATGACAAGAACACAGGGCCACCTCCAAGCCCGAAACCAACCAAGCAACGTAGAATAACCATACATAGGTAATTTGGAGAAAATGTGCTCAATAGTCCAGCTCCACTAGTAACAATACCTATGCCGACAAAACTCCTCCTGTGGATAACACAAAATTGAAATGACTGAGTAGAATGGTTCACAAAATAGACTAAAAGATATCCAAAATTTGAATTTGCAACTACAATTTTCGGCATGCAAAGGATACACTTGATATAACAGCAAGGCCCAAGGAAGCAAACAATAAACAAAATGCAACAAACATGAGTTTAGTACAAAACAACAGAGGCTAGATGTTTCAAGTTCAGCCGCATGAAAAGTTGGTTCTAATGAATTTGATATTTGATAAGTTCAATTGCGGATGTTTACAAGCAATGTTCAATAGCCACCTAACTACACGAAAAAATGAACCTCCTTTCTGGAAGGTCCATAATCATAAACCAGGTAATATAGTTTCACACGCCTCGTTTCTCCACTCTATCCTATTTAAGGCCACTTGAGAGATCAAAGAATTTCAAATTCCTCTTTCTTTTTAATTTGGAGCCCAAGATACCCATTTTCCCTTTTCACAATCCTATACCATCCAAAAAGTGAATATCTGCCAAAACCACTGCACAACATTGGCTTTCTCCAACAACAGCTTCTCTACAACTCCATAAAAAAAGTTGGTTTCTTTAACTTTTGTCTGGGCCTAACACACTCCAAGACTTCATTCTTATAGTGCACTTTATCATGGTAGGTCATGATTGATTATAGCAACAGTTTCTGGGGAAAAAGTACAAATTCTATATATAGATTAAAAATAAAAAGGCAAATAAAATTAGAGGGAAAAGACCTGCCTCCTACCATAGTTATCGGATATGAGGCCCCATGAAAAGGCTCCAAGAAGCATACCAGCGAAGACAACGGTAGTTAGAAGACTCTCTTGATTAGAGGTCAAGGCCCATTGAGTCTTCAGAGCTGGTCCTATAAAAGACAGAATCATGACCTCCATTGCCTCCGCAAACGAGGCGAGCCCCGCATAAGCGAGCACAATTGCCTGGAATTTCCCAAACCCAACTGCGTCAAGTGCTTGATCCAACGAATAAACAAGATTTGCTTCATCCATCTAGAGTTCTACACATCAAATTCGGTAAGACTTCAAAATCGATCCACGAGGGCATATAATCAAACAGAAGATAAAAGCTTTAACGAATTTGAACAAAAAAAGACATGTGTTCAGACTTGTTCTGAATTCCGCTCCACTGACAGAAGGGAAAATGGAACAGCAGGTGAGTTTATGCTGCCCAATCCATTATTCACCAAATCGGGGCTGACCCATGTGGAGATTAATGTCCGAGTAAGGCACAGAAGCCGCCATAAAAGATTAATTACTTACAGTGCAAAATACGTAAGTAGGCGTCAGTCGTGTCGTCACCGGAAATACAACAAGAGGGACGCTGCCTGCCTTCTCTCATGCAGTCTCTTTCTTGCCTTCTCTCTTTTACCTGACACAACTTTCGCCTTTTAAGTTCTAAGAGGCAACACGTAACTGGAAAATGCAAGTAAACTTCTTGGGACTTACGTTTTTGTCCTTTTTGTAAATCTTATAGACATTAGGCTCGACGAAATCTACCTATCTCGGAATGGAGCCATCATGTTTTGCTAATCAATTTTGTAATACCAATAGATTCCCAAATGTATACAATAATTTTTTTCCAAGGACTGAACCATGGACCGTACTAGGAAGGCAAACGGACTCAAATTAGAAGAACACCAAAAATTTAACCACCATGCCAAACTCGTCTCTCGTTCACCTTCGAAGAGTACGAAACACGAAAAGACCCTTGCTCCATAATGCAAACAAATGCATAAAAAATACCTTTGCTTGGACCCTCTACAATATTCCATTAGCCATGAGTTCAGAAGAATGGCTCAAGGCTCTCAACAATTGCTACGCTGCTGTAAAAAATTTTACATGTCATTGCTTGTCTGGCACAGGTATGTACGAATACAACATCCTTCTCATTCCTAATCCTAGACAGGGTTCTTTTTTACCGCTACCAAATGAATCCAAATCTGCCATGGCTCACTGCTTGATCATCCTCTTCCGTCGTGCTCGACTTGCTTCCAACTGATTCATCCGAGCTATAAACTGGGAGGAGTTTTATCCTATCTGCATGTCTAATGATCCAATCAGTGAACTCTGGAGATGCCGCCAAGTCTGCTACAGCTTGACGGGTTGACTCTTTGGAGAAATCCTCCCATTCTTGCTTTGTGAATTTCCTCGGCTTCTTGGTCTTGTGGAACGTGGAATAGTAATTACTCCGGTCCACCATGCCCGCACTCAGCAATGGAACCACACCTAACAAGGCAAGGAAAAGGGGCATTCCTTAAACACCGACCAAAGATGACTGAAGCATTACAACATAACTCATTCTAGGGGAAATGGAACAGCAAAACAACACCTTTAACAGGAGAATCGGACCATGCCGGTGAGTTGTTTGGACTATTCCACAGCCTCCCTTTACTGTGCTTTGAGTATGACCTACTAAGAAACTCAGCACGACTATGCTTTGCCACTCCTTGCTTCGATTTGTATGACCAATAACTATCACCTGAAGAGTGCAATTGATGCCTGCATGGAACAGAACAGTTCAGCCTCCAAGGGATATTCAAATGCATAAAACAACGAGGAAGCAAGAGCAGAGGACCTATCAAGTCAAATTGGCCTGCCTCAACAATAAAGACAAACATCAATACCCATACTTTGGCAGGCATAAATACAAACATATCACACATTATCCTTAGTATCCCATATCATCTTCAATTCTACTCTTAACACAATTTTTTGTATTAGCCTAGCTAAGAAAACAATTATCTCCCATAGCATAAGACCTATGTTACGAGACAGAGATATTTCAACGACAGATAATTTTCAAGGACAATAGTTGCATTCCACTTACTTGTGACCATGCCGCCTGGGTGAAGGGAACATAGAGCAGATAGCACAACAAGAAGCCAATGCTCCAATTGATAGTAGCGTATCAAGAGTGCTCTGGAAGTGTGCAAAAATGTCATTTGTACACAGAAACATCAATTATCATGACAACATGTTGATTAACAGACTAATAATTACTTCATCTGATGCCTCACTATTTTTCAATATTAGAATCATTGAATACACATTGGCATACCTGGAATATAAAAGTTGCTGCAATAATGCGTATCGTCCACTTCACAAACTGTGCAATAGCATCATCAACACTACCATCTTTTGTGATTACAAATCTTCTTACAATCCAGAATCCTAAAGCAGCTCCAGAGATCATAATTCCAAGTAATGTGAATATGGCAACCTACAAGATCATGAGAAATTAGATGAACAAACATAAGTACACCATAACTCCAGGAAACAAAAAGATTCAGTGACTTTATCATCATCCATATTACAACTTGACCACAACTAGGTAGGGTACAGACATGAAGTTCATAACAGCAATTAGCTACAATGAGCCAGAAGGTGATTTAGCATCAGTGTTTGAACTGTCTGGACTCTGGCAGCACTAGTCCAAGAAAATAATCTAGTTGCTTGAGGCCCATAAGAAGGCTTATTTCCTCATCTAGCACTAGGATCATTTCATTATCCACACAGCCATAGCCGTCCTGATTCCATCAGTCGGAAGGAAACAATAAGTCATCAGTGAAGCAACAAATAATTAACATGTATGACTAAATTAACAACAAACTATGTGTTATTTTGCATTGATTTGACTGCACGACTTAGACTGTTCTATGTGACCCAAGTTAACCAAAAAAATATACTCCATATGCTTCATCTCATCAAACGGTAATGATATAGAGTGACAAATTAGTGATTATTCACATAGTAATAATAGATCACCAAAATATGTACAAATCACAAAATTAGTTTCCAGATACAGAAATAAATGCTACAAGCTATCAAATAATGTCAAATCTAACTGGAGAATAACTTACTGGAGTATGCATCTCTTCACTCAACCCAAAATTGACTAGAATGGAGTTCACCAGTACCGAGAATTGATGTAAAAGGAAAGATCCAGCACCAAGCTGCAGTACAATTAAATGATTTGTTTAAGATAACCAAAGGTTCGGCCAAATCCCTGTGAATTAGATCAGCAGAAACTTGAACTCACCACCGATCCATATATCGTAAGATAGAATAGATTCTTCCTTCCAGTTGGTAGCAATTTCATCCCCTGGAGTAACATAATTTCTTCAACTTGGTGAGATGTAATAATTCATGGAGCAAAAAAAAAAAAAAAAGTAAATTAAATAAAATAGAGAATGGTGCATATGCAGAAAGACCAATTTTGTAACAAAGTACAATTCTAATCTAAAGATGCACCTAAACACATTAAATCATTAGGTTCCACTGAGAAAACCAAGAGATTGTACTAAAACAAACAAATTAAGAAAACCCAAGTTCTATCCCTATCGACTCTTAAATAGACTTGAAAAGTGTTGCTGTTTTTCCCACTATCGACTTCTGTAATAGAAAGGAAGCATGCATATACCTGGAAGAGAAGGATTATAATGACAAGAAAAATCCCTATAGCCATTGAACTGCTGTAATAGAAAGGAATCCAGCTGCTGACAAATGGTGCCAATAGCAATAACATAAAACCTAAAGCAAGAAAAAATAGCCTCCACCCCTGATATTCTGCAAAATCAGAAACAACATGATAGAAGTAACCTTGCAAGGAGTTAAAGGAAACTATCAAAGGGGCCTGAAACATATAGAAATTCTCCCATGAAACAAGAAAGGGAAAAGGATGATACCTTCTTCAATGGCAACTGTGACAGTGCCAGAAACGTCACCACTAAACTTTACATCAATATATTTATTCTCATAAGGTGACATAACAGAATGCCACAGCCCTTTTTGAAGTGTTCTCCACTCATCCTTTCCACATTGGCAAAGTTCAAGTGAAGCATTCCTGAAAGTCTTTGTCAGTTAGTAGTGGACATTATAACTCTGAACAGATTTCTTCTTCAGTAATAATCATAGCATCGAAACATGATATAAGACGTGCTTGGCATGCAAATATAATTTCTTAAAAAATAGAACAAAATGCAGAAACCCAAACTTACCGGTGGAAGCAAACCTGAATTTTGGTGTGCAATCTTTCTGGGATTGCAACAGAAGGAGACAAAGTAACCCGAAAGGCAGAGGCATAACTACCAAGTTTCAACCTTGAGTGACCTGAAACTTGAAGTCGATCACAGGAGATAGCCTCCTTTGAAGAAAACCGGATTGGGGTGACATCAAGAACAGGATTTTCCGAGGTGATAGCTGCATTTTAGAATCAGTAAACACTTGAATGGAGTGAGGTAAAAACTTCTCATGAAAAGGTAAAACCACAGCCAAGACAATGCGATTTATTGTAAAACTAAAACAAGAATGTCAAAGACTATCCCTCCCATAATCTGTAACAACCTTGTCACTGAAAACCTGAAATAATTGTCTGTCTCAGGCCAAAAAGGAAAGGTTAAAGACAATAAATTAACTCAAGAAAAATGATGAGAAAAAGCATAATAACAGACTGAATGCTGATCATAGAACGCAAGAAAGAATTTTCTTGAACGAAGATCAGCACATGGCTCCACATCATACCAAAACTTCAAACCAGTTAATCAGAAAGTCCTTTAGGTTTCTTTCTTTTTCTCATAAACCAAACAAGAAATAGCCAGAAAACCCGAAACCCCAGGACATGCTAAATCTAATAAAAGGATGAGAGTCAAAGAAGTACCCTTCAGGCCCAGAACAAGAGCGGGACTCAAAAAAAATGAAACGGAGAAGAGGAACAGAAGATGAAGAGAATAGCTCGACATTGACCCCTGTTTCTGAAGTTGGCCCAGGAAACTCTTCACTGTTGCGCCTGCATCACTTCGCTTTTTTCTGTGCAAAGTTCTGGCCTTTCAGGAGAAATCGAATTCGCGAGTATGCTTCGGCCTGTTTCCATTTCCACCTAAAAGGCACATCTTTCTCAGGCTAAAAGGCACCGTATGCCACTGGCGTTTGATTTCCTATTCATTTTTACCATAAACTTTTGGTTTCTTCCTAACAGGTCATCAAATTTCTGTTCTTCTCACAACGACTGCTCTTGGGTTTTGGATTGAAAAAATAGCATTGTATATTTTTTTGTACTCAAAAGTTTACAAGACTAACCATATGATTTTCTAATCATGCTACTGCAATAGGAAAATTTCCTATCTTTATCACTTAAGGCAAACCCCCGCCTATTCCTTTCTTTCTCCCACCTTTGTTTTTGATGTCATTCTACTGATTGGGACAAAAACTGATGGGCCAATATTGTACATGAAGGAAGGTGTAAAATACACTAAGATGATGAGAATCGGCCTTTGCCTATGACGATCATCCTTCTCAGGTCGAGTGGCAGCACTTTTCCTTGAGAAGTAACAAAAACGACCTAAGCACCAAGACTTGTTCTATAACTTAACTTCACTACAAAGAGATGCACCATCCCTACCTAACTTAAACTCATCCACTAATTACAAAGAGAAGAAATCTTTACAATATTGAGTTTCAACTGTCAATCTCTATGGTTCAATTGTAAGAAGAGCTGAGCCCAATAAAACTGCACATTTTTTGTTGACATTCTTTGACGCGTGCGTCATGATTACTAAAAATAAGACTGATGAGTCGTGTGGTTGCAAGATTATTGAAGTTTCAGCGTGTATTTCACAAAAATAAAAAAGATTGATGCTGAGATTAACACTTAACGTAAACTTAGGACCAACCGGTGCACTTTCTCCCTTCATTTTATTCACAGTAGCCGAGAGGCCGGGCAGGGCAGTCCTCTGAAGTCCGAAGGCCCGGAACAGAGCAAGGGCCGCGAGGGACAAAAGTCAGGTGGTTTATCAATGTCGCAACAACAATCCAAGAAAATCAGCACACAAAATCAACTCGAACAACGAGACGAGGAATACACCCATCGGTTCTTTGAATTCGCTGAGCTCGTCCTCCCATGGCTGACTCCCAGAGAGCTCGCCTCCGTCGCTCTCTCCTGCAAAAACCTCCTCCGTCTCTCGAAATCCGTCGCTCTCCGCCGCTCACTCGACGCTGCAAGATCCTTGGAGAGCTGTCCCATCACTTTCCACAACGCAATCGATGAACGCCCATATGAGTACTTCATTTACACACCTTCTTCAATCATCTCCTCGCCACCGTATTCTCCACTCCGCCAGCCCTGGGGCTCGAGCTCTGAAACGAATCCCCGTTATCTCGAACTGGATCAACACATAGCCGGCCGTGTCATGGTCGTGGACGAGTCAGGAGAACTTTCATCGGGTTGCCAGTGCGAGAGGTGCCAGGAAGTGAGTGAAGAACAGGTGTTTGGGTGTCCTTGTAAGGAGTTGGAAGAGTTGGGGATAGTGGGAGAGTGCGGGCCGAGTTGTAGTTGCGGGTTGGACTGCGTGAATCGGTTGACACAGAGAGGAATTGGGGTGAGGTTGAAGATTGTGCGAGATGAGAAGAAAGGTTGGGGTTTGTATGCTGCTCAGTTTGTTCCAGAAGGTCAATTTATTTGTGAATATGCAGGTATTTTAATGTTAATTGCATCTGGAACAGCCATGGATTAGATATTAAAATGGATGGTTTGCTGGTAGTTTTAATTTTTAAGTTCAGCAGAGAGATTGTTGAGTTATCTCAGATAGAAGCTGGAACTTAGCCAATCTTATGTTATTGTTTCTATACTGATGATTGATGAGGGAATAGTCTGTTGCAGATTATGCATTTGGAATCCATTTCTTTATCTTCTAATCCTGTTCATTTATTCATCCTTGGCAGATCGTTTTTAGTCCTTGCTTGTATAATTTCTTGAAACAAGCGAGCAAGTTAGATTTGGTATCCAGGAAATTTGCGTATTTGATTTGCCTCTTAAATTTGTTATTGTGTAGGTGAATTGTTGACCACTGAAGAAGCTAGGAGAAGGCAGCAAATGTATGACGAACTAGCATCCAGTGGCCGGTTTTCTTCTGCTCTACTGGTTGTGAGGGAGCATCTACCATCTGGTAAGGCATGCTTGAGGATGAATATTGATGCTACAAGAGTTGGGAATGTTGGCCGTTTCATCAACCATTCTTGCGATGGTGGTAACCTATCAACTGCACTTGTGAGAAGCTCTGGTTCTTTATTTCCTCGCCTCTGTTTCTTTGCTTCAAAGGACATAAAAGAAAATGAGGAGCTCACTTTTAGCTATGGGGAAATTAGGATCAGATCTAATGGGTTGAAATGTTTTTGTGGTAGCTCTTGCTGTATGGGAACTATGCCTTCAGAACATACTTGAATGGTCTGAGCCAGGGTACCAATAGATCAATTAAATCATCAGTTTCAAATGGACGGGTAATGTTCTTGTGATGATTTAGAACAGGTCTGTATCCAATTTCGCTGTTTGTGCTTGGCTAGTCTGAAAAATTCTTTCAGGGTCTTTAGGTTCTTGGGCAGTATATAACAGAAATGACTGCTGAAATTCAGAGGCAAATGGGGCAAAAATTTTCAGTATATAGTAGTGATGATAATTATAATAGAGGAGGTACGTAATTAACAGCTTACATCTCATCAAACCTCTTTAACATTCACGTAATTATTAATTTATAGATATGGCTGCCAGTTTAATCTAGTTAAAGTTTTGGAAGATCTCATCACAGGTTAGTTTCTGTCCTAAACCCAGAAAACACAAACGTTATGGCTAAAGATTCGTAGACATGTAAGAAAGAGGTGTCCTTTCCATTATCATGTAATCTTAACCATTTTTCCAAATATTGTGGAATCCTGAAAATGATTCATAACTCTCTGTCAGATTTAACAACAGCTCCTCCATGTGTAGCGTTTGCATGTTCAAGGACACTAGATAGAGCTGTTCACTCCGAAAACTAATGCCATTTTCACTTGACTATGTTGCCATATTCTGTGAATACCGTCTTTCTTTTTCTTCTGCTGTGTGTTTTTCTGTGCGGTATGCAGATTTGTGCAGATGTTATATGTGTACGTGTGCGTGTGCGTGTGCGTGTGCGTGTGCGTATGTGTGTAAAAAGAAAAGGTGGGATCATATATGAATGAATTAAACAGGAGGGACTCGATCGTACCAAGAGATGGATTTGAGGAGCATTTGACTGGAAAGGTCAAGCAAGGTGTGGGGAATCACACAGCTTGCAACGGCATGACAGCCATGCACGTTTTGGTTGCTAGATACAAAGCCCACACGCCACGGGCAGCACAAATCTTGTGCCCTCCCACAAAGACAACCCCTCTTCAGTTCAACCCTTCTAGTCTTTTTCACACTAAAACCATTGTTGTTCCCCCAATAACACTCGAGCCTTTCATGTATATTTAACAGTGTAATTAATTAATTAACCCAGCACTAATATCATTCCCTTTGCACGTGCCCCTCACACCACCTCAGACTCTTCCCATTTCACTCCCCCCCACCAACCATAACGCACCCTTTCACTTCGCTGTTTTGTTTCCAATAAAGAACTGGACAGGAGAAACAAAAAAAAAAAAAAAAAAAAGGGCTGCCGCATTCACCCTGGTAAAGCAAGCAATCTCCCTTTCACGAGACAAACGTGCCCGGGCCCTCCATTTTCTCACATATAACGCCGTTCTCCACCACCCTTCTTATTAATTTGCTATATCAGATCGACCGGCTGCTAGGCTAGGCTAGTGCCCTCTATGGCCGACCGCCATGCCCATGTCACATCTGGGGATAGGCAAAAGGGCACGCGAAAGCACGTAACTGTGCTGCCCGAACCTGAGAGTGTCGCAGTGCCTCCACCATCAGCGCCATGCGGTGCATGCAAGTTCTTGAGGAGGAAATGCGTCGGTGGCTGCATATTTGCGCCCTACTTCGGGTCGGACCAGGGTGCAGCTCGTTTTGCCGCAGTTCACAAGGTTTTCGGCGCCAGCAATGTGTCTAAGCTGCTGTTGCGTATTCCAGTCAACCGGCGGCATGATGCAGTGGTTACAATATCTTATGAAGCTCAGGCCAGGCTTTCCGACCCTGTTTATGGTTGCGTCTCTTCAATTCTTGCTTTACAACAGCAGGTGATAATTATTAATTATTGCCTCAGTACTTGATCATTAATTCAATTTCACTTGTTATTCATACTTATGTACTGATCACAAGTTATTAATTAAATTCTGCGGAGTGGACGCATGCAAAACCTTGGCCGCCATCGGAGTAAATTAATGATCATGATGTTTCTCCGTGAAAAAAAAAAAAAAAGAATAAGTATATGTGCTGATCGAAATTAACAGTATCTGCTTGTTTCAGTTGGAAGCCGGAAACACTTTTTCCGACAAAAGTTATTTCTGATTTCTTCGCCAGCTATCTTTGTATATGGAGTAATTAATATGACATGTTGAAATTGGTTGAAACCATTTTTGGCCTGCACACGTATTCAAACAACGAAACTGCTAGAGGCTTCACGTTTTTGTTGCTAGTTGGTGCGGCCGGCCACCTTTAGCTATATAATAAGTATATATGCGTCATTTGCCTGCAGCATTTTGTTTTGTTTTTTTCGGTGCCATATGATGACTGTAATATATACGTAATTTATCTCTTAAGCCTTAAGACCAAAATGAAACACGAATTAAAGGTCCCCGTGAAATTTACCCAAATGAATGAATGATTATATATGTGTATCACGTAATTTGAGTAATAATTTGCAGGTTGCAGCCTTGCAAGCGGAGCTAGCTTTGGTTCGGAACCAGTTGATGAACAGCCGGTTCGCCATGTCAACCGCTCTGCAGAACTCGCAGCAGCAGCAGCAGTTGCAGATGGCCTTGCTTCATCAGCCAGCGTACTCCAACAACTCTTCTACTTCCAACAACATCGTTAACATAAGCAACCTCACCCCTACTTTCGACCTTGCCGCTGAGACGGCGCCGTCTTCTCACCTTCAGCTGTCTCGCCCCTCCACTCATGGCGGTGACGTTGATGACGAGGAAGAGTCCAAGGATATTCCGGCAATTTTCAGGACTGAAGACATGATTAGCCGGAGATAATTCATTTAATTACAGCCTTTTATTTTGACGATTAATTAATTAACCCTTAATTTGCTTTCTCAAGTCCTCTATGTTTATGGATAGAATAGTTAACGAGTTCTGTCTGTCAAGCTCCAACACAGAAAATTTTACTCTTTGGTTAAGATTCTCAAGTGTTTCTCTTTTACGTGGAAAATTAAGGCTTCTTCTTTTAAGTACATGAGCTCGAAAATGGTAACTTTAGGATAAGAACATCCATGTTGAATGATTTTATTTTGAACTAAGATAATGATATCCATTGCATTTGTTTTAACCTAAGTCTGTTTGATCCAAAATGACTTATTTTTATATTTACATCTTTATTAATTAAAACCATTTTCATTTAAAAGTCAATATTATTTAAGTAAAATAATCCATTGATTGCAAAATTTTTATGATACTATTAATTTTTTATGAATTTTTGTTTTCTCAGCATTAAAAAAGAAAAGTTCATAGAAATTTAATAACATCATAAAAATTTTATTTTAAATGGATTATTATACCTACATAATAAAATTGGTTTCAGGCCAAAATGATGAAAAAATAAAAATAAATTATTTTACATTAAGTTAACTTAAATTAAAACGAATTGACTCTTAATTTTAAGGCCAATTCATTTTAACTTAAACCAACTTAATTCAAAACAACTTATTTTTATATTTATATCTTTTTTACTTGAAATTAATTTTATTTGAAAGTCAATATTACTTAGGTGAAATAATCCATTTATTGTAAAATTTTTATAATACTATTAATTTTTTATGAATTTTTCTTTTTTAAACATTAAAAAAGAAAATTTCATAGAAATTTAATAATATGATAAAAATTTTGTTTCAAATGGATTATTACACCTATATAATATTGGCTTTCAAATGAAATTGGTTCTAAGTGAAAAAAATTTAAAATAATTTTAGATTAAATTGACTTAAGTTAAAACGAATTGGATGTTAAACTTAATATGCTACTATAACTGGTCCACAGATAAGAGGTGGGGCTGATATTAATGTACTTTTCTATGCAAGTTGAGTTTTTTATTTTTTTTTTGGGTCTGAAGTTAAGTTAAATTTTAAACTTAACATGTTACAATAACTATCCTTTGATGAAAATATTGCAAACTTTTGAGATAAATCGATTTTTTATTCCCATTGGGTTGGACCTATTACTGAAAAACATGTTAAATTTAGGTTAATAAATAATAAATTTGTTTGGAACTGGGATGCTAAAAGCGCGAAGTTGTAGAATTTAGGAAGATAAGTTAACTAATTTTATTTCTTCAAAAAAATTAAGTAGACTATGGCAAGATTTTGTAGAATTCTTTATGTATGAATTGTAATATGTTTAGCATAAGTTTTTTTTTTTTTTTGGTTTGGATATGTTGCGAGAAAAGGAACCAACGTGCACAACAAGCAAGCAACCTAAGCATTGCCTCCTCACTTGGTTTGTGGCAAGATACAACTACCTATTCTTATCTTTTATCTCCTTCTATATGTTTATTATTTGTAATTATTACCATTACATTTGTATTTATAAAACCCATGTAACGAAAGTTGAAGTGTGTGAAAGCAATATACAAGCTTTTCCCATATTTTTTTATGGTACCAGAGCAGTGATCTTTTACCCTTGAAAAATGTCTCCTCTCTAGACAGCCATGTCCAGAGAAAACTCAAACCCACAGAGTAATGTCAACAAAGATAGTTGTTGCACAGACAAGTTTCGCCGCCTTTTTAATCTTTTAGGATATTCTTTCACCTTATTTCATCACGTCTGCAGACTATACCACTGCACCACTTGTCCTGGTGCTCTTGGATGAAGATAACTACACAAGATGAAGGAGGGCTGTGGTGAATGTACTGTGTAGCAAGAATAAGGTCCACTTTGTCGATGGGACATTACTGAAGCCTACAAACAATAAAATTGAAGCTCTTGCTTGGAGTAAGTGTGATGGACTTGTGATTTCTTGGCTAACAAACTCTATTAGTGCAAATTTACATGACTCAGTAGCCTATTGTGAAACCGCCTTTGAATTGTGGCATGACCTACATGAAAGATACGAGCATACAAATGAACCACGAGCTCATGATCTATGAAAGAATATTGTGCTGACAAACTAAGGAAGTTCCAGTGTGGCTGCATATTACCCAAAGCTTAAGAGATATCGGGACGAGTTAAGCACATACACCTACTTACCCCTATGTACTTGTGACACTCGAAAAGAATGGGAGACAGACAAAGAGAAGGAACACATTCATCAATTCTTGATAGGGCTAGACATAAAGTTTCAGACAGTAAGATCTTAGATCCTTGCCATTGAACTTTACCTTCACTTAATCGTGTGTATGCCATGACTGTGGTGGAAGAAAAGCAGCTGAGTTTGACACAAACTGGTGGAATCGAGCCGGTTGGAGCGTTCACTATCAGAACCACACAACAAAAAGGGGGACAGGAACAAGAAGATCAGTCTAAGCCTCAATGTGAACACTGTAAAAAGATATGCCACACTGTTGAGAGATGTTTTGAGATCATAGGCTATCCGATTGATTGAAAGCCAAAAGGAAAGGCAAAGGGCAAAGGGAAAGCAAGCGGAGTGGTTGCAAATGCATGTCTCACTACTTCAAGCATAGAGAAAGAAGGGAAGGGAGCTTCACATCTGGTCAGCCTGACGAACGACCAATATAAAAAACTTCTTGAACTATTGTGCAAGGATCAAGGTGACGACACTGTTAATTTTGTTGGTAAGATAGACCTTTTGCCCGAATCCACTCATCGTTGGATGCTCGACACTAGTGCCACAGACCACATCACTTGTAACAAAACCTTATTGCACAATGCTCACCCTTCCTCAAACCATTTCATTTATTTGCCCGATGGAACCAAGAAAAACATTGATCAACTTGTGATAAATACTCATAAGTGTATTACTGTTAAGAGTTTAAATTATCATTATACACTTTGAGTGTGATTAATTTCTCTAATTTGAAGCACTTTTTCCACTATGTTACTATTCACAGTTAATATTCATATGCGTATTTTACTGTCCATACACAGTTTACTGTTCATTAATATTAAAAAAAAATATTAAATAATTATTTTTTATATATTGGTGAAATCATCACTTGACAACCATTCATGAGAAAAATCATATCTAGAGTTGTGAATGTCAGAATTGATTGATCCCAAATTCATCCGGAAGCCAACACATAGATCTTTGATATATCTTCATTCCGAAAGCTAGTTTGATCATTTTCATTGCCGAAATCTAATTATAGATAAAACTATTTATCTTTCATGTGCTGAAGAGCGATTTTGGTAGAAAAATCATAAATTGAGCTACAAATGTTCAATTTGAATAAGCAAGCTATTGTTTTGAAGATAAAGAAGAAATCTACAAGTTTTGTGCTTTAAGGAAGAGCTGATTCTGTCACAGGCCTTGAACCTTAATCCTATTTAAGTCATATAGGACCCCAGGAACCTTACACTAATTTAGTGTTAGGCCTGCGCAAGTTGCTCCTTAGTGGGCCTACTAATTAATTAAATCTTTAATGCATTACTGTTTTATACTACGTCATACTATGGCTGTAGGTCAATAACCATAAAAATAATATATACTTGGTGCAGCTGGCCAACATTTCAAAATATGCATTCATATAAAACATACTGTTATGCATTGTGAATCCATACAAGCTACCAGGGAACATAACCAATAGTTCCATAGCATTTACCAGAGGCATAAATTTGACACACATATATACATCATACACAAAAGTGTCATACATATGTTACACACTGAAAACCTAGGAATCCGATCCCACCTGAGTTACACTGCCAAACGGGATCACTACAGTGTTCAGGTATTTCATGTTCCTTACCTCTGTACAACAAAGGCCAGTAAGTTAGTATTCTAGTAATTAGGAACCTGCAATAAAGAAACCTAACAATAATGTACAATAGTAATTAACTTCTGCACACCTGGTATCAAAATACTAACAACTAATTCTTTTAACGGTTATTAGCCCTAGGTCTATCAGTATCTGCACACAAAATATGTAAGGGATGTGAGAACCAAAAGTTTCCAATAAGGGTTATAACCTGTAGGAAAAAAAACTATATAGGACCGTACATATTATCCATGATGATGTCGATATATGCCTAGTGCACTTGAGCTCAAGTCATAGTGCTAGGAACTCGTATTATTGGCCAATAATAATGGGAATAGCTAATTCCCACAATTCCTTTACCTATTTGTCTTGCAATTGACAAGTCCAACTTGTCCATACAAATACTGCTTTGAAAACTTCTTAGTATTTGTTAAAATCCCTTATTTTATGTACAGGAGTGAACTATTTGCTTATTTAAATGCATGTGTTAGTGCTAGCATTCCAACATTTGGTGAGTGGTTGAGGACACCTCCCCCTCTCAGGTTCACCTAAGCCTTAGCCCATCATAGTAACCTTAGATATCTTAGGCGCTCAAACCATCATACTCTCCACAAATTAGACCATACCAAGGTCCATGTTGTCTATACATGGAAGTTTACAAACATGCACTTACACACTTCATATGCACTTCATAGTTTGATTTCCTACCAAACTCAATCATATAAGCTTCTTAATAGCCATCAATACTCAATTTACATGCTTGTTAAATTCATCAATAATTCAGCCACTTGATATACAAATATCTTAGCCAAATTTATTTAACACATAAGCATATAGATTAAATAACCCTTACCTTAGATAACTTAATTTGCAAGCTTCAAGTACTTAGCCTTTTTGTCTTGGTTTCAACCCAAACTTAAGTCCTCTTTTAGTAGCTTATGTCCAGCACCTATGTTAATCATTTTAAGCAGAATTTAACAATTTTAACACTTGTAAACAGTCCCTGAAACAACCACCAACAACCCAGAATTTTCTATCTCCGGTTTGCCTATCTTGTGGTTCTTTACACTTTCAATAGCATAAATGCAGCTTAAATCTTACTCTTTTATTTTTTTATGCCTTATATACTAGTGTATGAACAAGATTATAACAACCAACAGAATGAACAAGATTATAAAAACCAACAGCCACTAAAATTACTGAAATAATGCAGTTTATTTATGGAAGTAATTACAAATTCAGCAGCTCCAAAATTTCACCTTAAGGCACAATATGGTTTCGATGGTTAATTCACTACCCAGCACCTGTTCTCCCACTTCTCAACCTTCAAATACCATTTCATAAGTAAGAGACCAACCTTATTGAGCTACCAAAGCCCCTGGAACAGAAAATTATGGTTGGCTATAAAAGAATTAAACCACACCTAGCACAACACTCTTAGTTTCAGCTACACCAAAATTCCAGCCTTAGTTTTTTTTGGTTTTAAGTTCATTTGCATTTCAAATTACATCTTAAAGCTAGGAAACATATCAAACAATCGTCCCAACCATGATTTCTGCCATAAAAATTTTATGAACAATACCATAAATCCAAAGATGATGGAATCTACACCATGGGAACAAAACTAACCATGGATGAGCTCATGAACACCTTTAAACATGTTGAGCACCTTTAATTTCTCTTAACAACCAAGTCTAACATTAATTTTCAGAATTTAAAGAGCTAAACTGAAGTTCAAAAACAGGGGAAATAATAGAACTAAACTTACTTGAACAATAAGCAATAAATCCTAGCTTAAGGTAGCACAAAACTTAATTTTCCTTTAAAATCTTGCTTATTTGTGATTGAATTTGATGAATTAAGCTTGGATTTGGTGTTAGCTATGGTGTTTGGAGAGAAAGAGAGGTTTGGTAGTCTGGAGACGAAGGAGGAAGATGGCTGGGTGAAAGAATGGACCAAGTCAACTTAAATTGATTTAAGGTGCACATGTCACGCACCGGGTCCCTTCTTTGCACTCAATACGTTGGGCCCTTTTTGTAACAGAACAGAAATCTTAAGACCAAACCCAGCATTATTCCGCGCCTCATTCATTCACAGAATTAATTACATGGTCAGTCTCAGCCTTTCAATTATATTCAATTTTATCCCTCTTTTTCCCAGGATTACACATAAACTACTTATAGACAATCTAGTCAATTCACAAATTCACGATGATAGAGCGGGGATCACAAAAAATCATGATACTTCAAATTTAATATTTTCTTGAGCTCTATTCAACCGTGCAATAAAAACGCGTCACTATGTAAAATGACCAAAATGCCCTTCTTTGTCTAGCTTACTTAAATAATCAATTTTTACTTCTTTTTAGCTACTAGACCGTTTAACACTGAGACTTGACTTGTAAATAAATTATCTAAAGTGCTAATTTATTAAATTAACTCATTACCTGGCTGATTAGACTTATAGCTCCAGGGGCTGTCACAGATTCAATGTGTACAGTGGTGAAAAAATTAAAAGAAATTGTAGTCTGTCTTTGTTGAGTTTTATTTACCTACATTTTATTATTCTATTTTACCATTTCACCCATCCCAAAACTCTATAAATAGGCACCTTGGGGTAATGATGAATTCATGTCATTTCTTAGGTCATTTTTATGTTCTTGTATCATCTTTAACTTTTCTTCTTTAGTTTTGTTCTTGTTTTCAATACCAAAGCTCTGTCCAAGTGTTTTCTTATTGTTCTTCTTTGATCTTTCAATTCATATTCATTTCATCTTTTTACATGTTGTTTACTTTTATCATTGCTAACTAATCTTCATTTTCCTAAGGTGAAATGGTGAAGCTTTTAGTATAAAAGTTATGATTGATTTGAATGAATCACAAGGTTAACGGTATTTTCTTTCTTAATCTATTTAAGTTCTCTCTTTGTTAAGTAGGAGTCTTGATTTATCATAGTCAACCATTGGCACAAAAGTTATTTGATTCCTTCTGTAGAACTTGGCTTACCGGCTATATTAAAATCTTGAATTATTATGAACAAAGGTTGGTATGATGGATACTTGAACCCATTAGCAAGTGTTGGTGTTTTAAAATCAATGAAAGCTAATTCTAACTAAATTCTTCGATTGGGACCTCCTCTATGCATGGACCCCAGTTAAGTGGCAAGGTAGGCTAAAATTAATCATAACCGATTTACTAAAAGTGGATCATCTAACCTTAGCTATTTTCTTGAAATTAAGTTTTTAAACAAAATTGTTTACATCTTTTTATCAAACCTTCCTTCACTTTTGTAATTTGTATTTCTTAATTCATTTCCCTGTGGTTCGACACTTGGATTCCAGAGATTTTATTACTTGCGATAACTTATAATTGGATTACAACTGCTAGAATGCAGCAACTTGGGACCATTTCTTTAACCAAAAACTTAAATCTTGATGACACCTTATACTTTTCTGATTTTAAGTGTAACCTTATATTCATAATCCGTCTAGCGAAGCAACACAATTGTGTTGCAACCTTCTTTCTTAATCATTGCCTTATATATGACCTGGCCTTAAGGAAGACGATTGTAGTAGGTAAACAACGAGGAAGACTCTACTACATCAATGAAATAGAAGAAAAGGAGAAGGTAGCCCAAGTAATAAGTGAGGAAGAAGACGAAAGAATTTTATGGCACCAACGGCTTAGCCACCCTTCACATGATCGTTTGAAAGCAGTTGATAATTTGTCCCATATAGATACCCAAGAGGTTTGCAAGAATTGTCTCATTTGTCCTCTAGCTAAGGCCACTAGATTGCCTTTTAATTTGAGCAATAAAAAGTCGAATGTTCCTTTTAAGCTTGTGCACATTGATGTTTGGGGCCTTTACAAAGGTACTTCATCTTGTGGAGCACAATACTTCCTAACCGTTATGGATGATTACACTAGGTCAACATGGACGTACCTTATAAAACAAAAGGGAGAAAAATTCAAGATGCTTGAAAATTTCTACCATTTAGTGCAAAACCAATTTGGAGCACAAATCAAGGAAGTAAAAAATGACAATGCGTTTGAATTAACCGAAGGTATGATGGGAATATTTTTTAAACCAAAAGACATCATAAATCAAACCTCTTACACCAAAACTCCTCAACAAAATGGGATAGCCAAAAGAAAGCATAGGGATATCCTTAACATAGCTCGAGCCCTACGTTTCCAAGCCGGCTTGCCAATCTCCTTTTGGGGAGATTGCATCCTAACCGCTACCTACCTTATAAACCGATAACCCATTGCCAAGTTGAAATGAAAAACACCCTATGAAGTCCTCTTCAAAAAAGCACCTGATTATAGTCGACTGAATGTGCTAGGATCCTTGTGTTATGCAATAAACCCCATGCAGCCAAAGGACAAATTTTTACCTCAAGCAAAATTGTGCGTCTTTATGGGCTATCCACCAAATAAGAAGGGCTATGTTGTTTATGATATGGAGACGAAGAAAACTTTTGTTTCAAGGGATGTATCATTCCAAGAAGGTTTTTCCTTTCAAAATCGAAGGATTCAGCAAGGAGAAATAAAAAAAAGCACAACAATCCTAACATGTATTTAATGACCTGACTATTCCCAACATGCATGTGAGTGAACTAGATTAAGAACCAGCAACCACACAAGGAGCTGAAGAACTAGTAATCAGTGAGAGAGAGGAAGAAGAAAATAAGACAAGGGGCATAAGGGAGAGCCGTTTACCGTTATATTTGAGCGAATATGAATACCACATACCAAGTCGAAGAACCCACTCCAATTCTTGTTCCTCAAGTACTTCCTACCCCATCTCTTCTTTTCTCACTAATAAATTTTTTTCCCAAAAGCACCAGACCTTTCTTGCAACAATATTAACAGATGTCGAACTGAAATCATGGTCAATGGCGAAGGAAGACTTACATTGGCGCCTTGCCATGCAAGCCGAGATCAAAGTTCTCGAAAGCAATCACACATAGGATTTAGTACAGCCACCCAAAGGGAAGAAAACGATTGGTTGCAGGTGGGTATACAAAGTGAAACATAAGTCAGATGGCTCCATCGAGAGATACAAGGCTAGGTTGGTGGCCAAAGGCTAAACACAAGTAGAAGGTATCAACTACAATGAAACTTTTGCTCCCATTGCAAAGTTAACCACTGTTAGATGTTTACTTGCTGTAGCGGCAGCGAAGCAGTGGGAACTGCATCAATTGGATGTAAATAATGTTTTTTTTGCATGGAGATCTGCATGAAGAAATTTTCATGCAACCACCCTAGCTATCTGAAAAAAGATGACACACAAGTTTGTCGGTTAAAGAAGTCCTTATATGGACTCAAGCAAACATCCCGAAAGTGGTTTGCTAAATTGTCTTTAGCACTCAAAGATTATGGTTTTTTACAATCTTGAGTTGATAACTCCTTATTTATCATGCATTAGAATGGAGTTTCTTTTGCAGTTTTAGTCTATGTAGATGACTTAGTGGTAGTGAGCAACAATTCCTCATCCATGAGTTTAAGAATTTTCTACATTAACATTTCCACCTCAAAAATTTGGGATCGTTAAAATATTTCTTGGGCCTCGAAGTAGCTCGCAGTAAGGAGGGGATTTTCGTTAATCAGAGGAAGTATGCATTCAATATTCTACAAGACATTGGTTTATTGGATGCAAAGCCTAGCAAAGTGCCTATTGAACAACATCACCGACTTGGTAAGTCTACGGCGACGCTCCTTCTTGATCCTAGCATGTATCGAAAAATGGTGGGTAGATTGTTATATCTGTCCATTACTCGCCCAAACAATACCTATGCAGTTCATATCCTCAGTAAGAATATACAAATTCCAACCCATTTACAGCTAGCAAACATCTTCACTAATGCACTTGGTTTAGATCAATTTAAAAAACTGTTAAACAAGCTTGGTGTATCAGCCCTCCACTGAGGGGGGATGTTGCGAGAAAAGGAACTAATGTGCACAGCAAGCAAGCGACCTGAATATTGCCTCATCACTTGATTTACGACAAAATACAACTATCTGTTCTTGTCTCTTATCTTCCTCTATCTGTTTATTATTTGTAATTATCAACCATTACATTTGTATCTATAAAACCCATGTAACAAAAGTTAAAGTGTATGAAAGCAATATACAAGCTTTTCCCATATTTTTTTAGGATAAGCTGAAGATTATATAGCTCTATAGCTTTATATAATGGATTAATTTGATGAGAAGGGTAGAGATTTGAAGGGATGTCTAAAATTTGAGAATGATGCATTTTTCGCATATGAGTTTACCAACAACTTTGAAGTGATAGAAACATCATGCTAGGTTTTGCATAAAAAGAGCCTAGTTTTATCTTGAATAATTACACTATAGCAGATATACAGGGTAAATTCCATCTATGGCCCCTAACTTTTTTATTATTGTTCTCTTCTAGACCCTAATCTCAAAACCTTGAATAGGAGGTCATAAACCTCAATTTTTTTATTCCATTTTAAACCTTTGTTGAATGGAAAACATTAAAAAGATGAAACTCACCACGTAGCACACCAGTGTGGGGTAATTTGCCACAGTGGCACAATAATCAACTGTTGGCAATGATGTAGAAAGAAAGAAAACAATAAAAAGGAAAACAAATAATCGTTGGTGGCCTTCCACCTCCTCAATTTGTGAATCTCTTGCTGTCGTTCCTCCTCCGCCAAGTCACCCCACTGTCTCTTCCTCTGTTTGTACCCAAGGCCACTCCCCCAAACTCAAAATTGTGAAATCGCTAAAAAATCAAGTGAACAAATTAATGGACGCATGAACAAATCGACAAATACCAAGATCGGAGTAGGGGGAAGCGAATTGAGGAGGGCGAACAAATCAACCGACAATAGGAGGACGAACAAAGGGGGATAAATGGTGGCAGATTTGATAAAGCTAACAAATTGATGGATAGTGGCGAATTTGATGAGCGACGGTGGCGTAACTTGTGGCAAAGCAGGGGCAGCCAGCTAGTACTGTTAGCGACACTGAAGCTGGTGGTTGAAATGGTGTTGGGAAGTGGGAGAAGTAATCCAGGAGTGGCAGTGGTAATTGACGAAAAAGTTAGACTTTTAAGGGACGGAAGTGAAAATCAAGGACCTAAGTTGTTATTTTTCTTTTTGTTCTTTTTTTTTTCTTCCTTCTCCACATCAATGTCACGGTGGCAAATCATCCATGCTGGCATGCCTCGTGGCTAATTTGTCAATTTAAACGCTTATCATCCTCTAAAGGTTTAGAATAGAATAAAAAAAATTAAAATCAAGGACCACCAATGCAAGATTTTGAGATTATGGTCCAAAATAGGACAATAATACAATATCAAGGGCCAGAAATGCAATTTACCCCAAATATACATGATCTTACTTGATTGGCAAAAACACTAGACAGAACATAATAAGAATGTTAAAGATAAGTGAGAAAATGTCAAAGATGAGTGAGAAATAGAACCTTAGATTCTTAGTAACAATCATAACTCTTAATATGTCCAGTCTATGCTTGAATATTGATTGGAATAAGAATAATGTTTTCATTTTATGCTCTTAATTTTTTTACATTGTTATGTTTTTTTTTTCCCTTTTTATGAGTTTTGTATGTTTTTAATGACCATAGTCATAGAAAACATTCATCATTTTTTATAAAATATATAATTGAAAAATGGTTTACATGTTTCTTAAAGTTGGAGTTTTGATAAGTACATTTTACGGTTAAAATTCTAAATTCACACCAATTGCCGGTTTTTCAGAAATTTGTAAGTACTCAAAAGCAAAAATAGGATTCATCAATTTTACTTATATGAAAATAATTTCATAAAATATTAATATTAGTCTACCTAATCATAAAATTCTAGTTTCCTCACTGCCTTGAACTGATTTTTTTTTGTAAAACTCATTTTTCCTGAGCCAATTTTTTTCATGAATGTTTTATTATTTATTTTTTTTGGCTATTTATTTTTAGGCCGAAATTTTTTCTTGCACTATTTTTTTCTCCTGAAAGAAAATTCTTTTGCTGATTTTAGAAGAGTAACTCTTTCATGAGCATGCACCGTCCCTGAAAACTTAAATAATTGTCATTTTAGCCCTGCTCCAGCAAAGTTGACAATTAGGCCCCTATGAACCAAACAATCCATATGCCTTGTTGCAAGAACTAAGCCAAGCTTTGCAGTGGACAGAGTAGTTAGTTTCTTATTGGGGGAGGTTGTTGGTCTAGGATTTGAAGTCAATTGTCCACATCATCCCCTTCATTATTTTTATTTCCCTTTTTTTTTTTTCAATTTTTCATGAAAAACTGAAGGGGATGATGTGGGCATTTGATTTCGTCTCCTTGACCAACGAACTCCCCAAATAGGAAGCTCTGCCCACTACAAAGCTTGGCTTAATTCTTGCAACAAGGTATATGGATTGTTCGGTGCATGGGGGCCTAACTGTTAACTTTGATGGAAACAAAACCAAAATGACCATTCTTTAATTTTTCAGAGACAATGCACGATATAAGCTCAGTTCATGCAATAGTTACTTTATCACAAAAATTCTTTAAACTACGGTGCTTTCTTCAAAATATTATTAGTTTATTTCAAAATTTTGACAGCATAACAAAGTTAAAATTATACATTTCAAATGATGACAAAACTTTGAGCTTAACTAACTCGATCAACGGAAGAGTGAAAGGGTATGATTGTAAGACAAAACATCTCTAAATAGCCAAATGTTGGCCAAAATGCATGATTGGTCCCTCAACTTTGTTAACTCAATCGACTTAGTTCTTTAAGTATAACTCAATATGACTTGGTCTCTCAACTTTGAAAAATGTATCAGTTAGTCCCTTTATGGGACGGAATGGCTATTACCATTATTTTTTTAGGTTCGACCTTCAGTCACTACATTGCTCTCCCAAAAGTTCCTGGGATGACCCTACACGCAAGCAACAGCAGCAAGTTGTATTCTGTTCTTCAAGAATCACTTGGACCAAAACGACAACGAAAAGGCCGACACCATATTTCCAACACCAAGTTCACTCTCAGCCTCAACGACGTCAATTTCGCATATCTAATGGCTGGAGCATTCAAACATCTTTGCCTCCACTGCAATTCATGGTGGTGGTGTCTACCTTTACAACGATCTCCTTCCCATATGATTCTTCGGCTTCACCTTCTTGATTATGATTCTTTAGCTTCAAGGTCTAATTAGGGTTGGGGTTTTGATTATCGTATGTCGAATTGATTCTTTGGCTTCACCTTCCTAATTATTTACTATGCTAATTAAATCTCCAATTGATCTCTAGTTTCGTTCCAATTGACCTTCACTTTGAGAGAGTTGTCTCAAATTTTAGGGTTTCAAGCCCTAGCTCTGTTCTTAGTTTCACAATGTCACTAGTCTGTTTGAGGAGAAAAGGTTTTGTCACGCCATCACCAACGTTGTCTACTCACGTGCCAACATGTGCACGTTTTCATCCAAGAAAGGATTAACTTGCATAATTTATGAAAGTTAAAGGACTAAGTCGCACAATTTTGTAAAGTTTGAGGACTAAGTCATACTGAATCAAAGTTAAGGGACTAACCCGTGCGAGTTAGCAAAGTTGGAGAACTAATGTTGCATTACGCCCAAATGTTCCATATCGTGATGAACGGCTGCTAGAACGTGGCGGTGGACAGGACAAAGTGATCACCACCGGCGACAGCCCTGCCCACGTGCAGCCGTGGTGTATCAAGAAGTGACGGGGACATTGGCGACGCGGCTGGTGGTGATGTTCGATTGCGGCGCCAAGGTGCCATGCAGAGGGATGGGGCTGCAAAACGTAAAGCAAGCAAATGGCTCAAAGCCAATCCGTTCGTGGCATTGCAATTGGGAAGCCGGAAGGCTGTCGGCGTAGTTAGCCCAGTAGCAGTTCTAATAGCAGAGTGGAAGCAATTGTTTGTGTCCAAATTAACGGATTATTTTTGTTTTGCTGTACAAGAGATGCTTGTCCGTGCCGGCGATTATTGCAATTGCTATCGGATTTCTCTAGTTAAACTAACTAGTTATTGTTTTCAAGGGGTGAAATGAGCTGAATTACAGAAGGAGGTGTTGATTGACCAGAGCAAAAGAGTTGACGGGGAAAACAGAATATTCAATCCAGAACGGCGTGGCAGCCCCTGAATACACAAAAACTAGAGCAGAAATAAAATTTCCAGGGGTAGTGTAGGAATTTATCTGAGAATCCAAAAGGGATAAATAATTATGGATAAAAATCTCCAGTAGATTTCAGAACACATGCAGCGACCACTAAATTGAGGACACGAGTCTCTTATTTCACGGGCCACGGCCGCGAGCACATGCCCAACACCGACATAAGCCCGTCTTGCCCTCATCACTCTCTGCAACTGCAAGAGCCACTCGCTGGACCAGGAGCTCATTCCAACAGGTACACTACGATACGACTGCCTAAAACTTGTTCATTTATATTTTTTCCTCGCTGTCAAGTATGCAGCACCCACATCCCACAATCTTTTGTCTCAAGTTAACAACATTCCCAGGTGTCATTACACTTGTTGTCATGAATGCTCTAGCTTAAGATCTTGGCCATATGAAGCTCGAGGGTCGGACCACAAGTACGGTACTTATTTGAAACTATACATAAGATGGTTCGCCAAATGCTTGCTTTTAGCAACTGACTAAGGGTTAAAAGCACCTGTCCAGTGTTCAAGCCTGGGGAAGTTGTAAGAATTTTTTGTTACGGGTGCATGGTTTCAGATTTGATCGTCCTGATAAATACCTGACGACATGTTTGCTTTGGTCTTATTCTAGGTAGGGTTTGTGTACAAAAGAGATTGGAGGAGGATCATTAGTTTCTGGATTTTGTTGATTGGATGGTGACATTGATTTTCTTGTCAAGGAAAGTGGGCTGTTGCTGCGACAAGCAAGAGTATGAAATCAGGAACCAGAAAAACAAACAAGAGAAAGGGGTAAGAAGATGTATAGTTTGGCTGAGACTTGAGAGGGGGAACTAATTATTGTCAAAAATGGGCAAGCATCAAGAAGGAACCATGCTGAGCAAGAGGCCTGTTGAATCAGTCTTGGTATAATCCTAACCTTGTGTAGCTTATTTGTTTTTTGCTATTTTTTTTATTGCTATTTGATTATGCAACTGAAACATTTGTTGGTGAAAAGCGAGGGCTAAAGCTTGTACCTCCATGCTTGCTGAGTTTCCATGCCTGTGCCGTGTTATGGGAGAGTTATGAGTTATTCTAATCCAAAACAAATAGCAGCATGCATTGCTTATGTTATACGGAGAGCTGTGCCTTGGCATTTTAATCTGGTTCTTTACCGATTGCATTAGAGATCACAGGGAAACTCAAATTATGCAAGCAACTAGGTCTGATCAAATATACCTACCTAGAATTGTGATGTTGAAATATTTTGAAAAAAAGAGGAATTTTTGGTAGAATATGATTTATGTCTTGCTAAGAGATCAGACTGAAAATGCCTTGTTTCTGCACTGGCTGTTTTTAGTTAATGTTTTAATCTTTCAGCTTGTTGTTTCAGAGTCTTACTTGACTGGTGCAGTGGTAATAAGAATGCGTTTAACGAAAAAGTCAGCGAATCCTGCTCTATTTTCGATCACTATTTCCCTCTTCCCCTTCCTTCTGTCTTAGACCCCTGAGCAATTTCCTGTGCAACCTTTCATAATAAGGAAACTCAGAACATGATTAAAAAATCTCGATTGTTCTTTGATCATTAGATTTGTTTTTGTGTGTATCTCATGTGGCTGTGTTGTTATACGCTTGGTGTTGCAAGTGTTGATATTTTGAACATCACAGGAATCACAACCATGCGACAACAAGAAGTTGCATCCAGCAATGTCTTCTTTCAATTCAAAAATCAGAACCCAATCATGTCTTGTCTGTTTGGGGAGCACCAGTTGCCAGACTGTTCTCTCAAGAACAAAACTGATGACCATCCTAATTCAGAGGAATAAGCCTGAAGAAGCTCATTCTATTTACAACAGTTTAATTGAAGAGGGCCACAAACCAACGCTTATAACATACACAACTCTTCTTGCTGCGCTGACCATTCAAAAACGGTTCAGGGCCATTGTTTCTCTTATCTCTGAAGTGGAAGAAAATGGTGTACAGCCTGATTCAATCCTGTTCAATGCTATGATCAATGCCTTCGCTGAGTGTGGAAATGTGGAAGAAGCTATGGAAATGTTTGAGAAAATGAAGAAACGTGGATGCAAGCCCACAGCCAGCACACTTAATACGCTTGTGAAAGCATATGGAAATGCTGGCAAACCTGAAGAATCTTCAAAATTGCTGGTCTTGATGTTGGGGGATGAAAATGTGCAACCAAATGACAGGACGTATAATATTCTTGTTAGAGCTTGGTGTAAGAATAAGAACATAAAAGAAGCTTGGGATGTGGTGGTTAAAATGGTAGCGTCTGGTGTCCGACCAGATGCAGTCACATTCAACACAATTGCAAAGGCTTATGCTGAGAATGGAGAGACTTATAAGGCGGAACAACTGATATTTGAGATGCAGAACAACAAAGTGGCACCCAATGAGCGGACTTGTGGCATCATTGTGAATGGATATTGTAGAGAAAGTAACATGGCAGATGCCTTGAGCTTTGTATACAGGATGAAGGAGTTTGGGGTACAGCCAAATCTCGTCATTTTCAACTCTCTAATTAAGGGATTTTTGGATATGACGGACACTGATGGTGTTGATGAGGTGAGTTTCCAGTCTTTGATGCTGGCCCTTGTTTATCGTAATATTATTACACCGTAAACATGTGATATCTTATCTCCAACTGAGACCACCTGTTTGATGTCAGCTACAAAAAGTTTTCAATCTGCTTGTGAGGGGTCAAATCTGAAAACAGAGGTTAGACACTTGAGAGGCTTTTTCCTCTATAGAGGGTCTCTTGTTATAGTTGGTCTCAATATGTAACAGGTTTTAGTACTTTGACAGCATATAGAGCTTATCTCATCTCATGAAGTTCAATCTTCTTGTCTCCTGTTGTTGCTTTACTGATTCCTGTATTGCTTCTTTGTAATAACTATAACTTGGGCAGGCATTGACGCTGATGGAAGAATATGGTGTCAAACCTGATGTGATAACATTTAGTATAATCATGGACAAGTGGAGCTCAGCAGGGCTTATGGATAAATGCGAAAAGATATTTGATGACATGGTGACGGCCAGGATAGAACCTGATGTTCATGCATTCAGCATCCTTGCAAAGGGTTATGCGCGAGCTGGAGAGCCGTGGAAGGCAGAGTCAGTTTTAAGTTCAATGAGCAAATCTGGTGTGCATCCAAATGTCGTAGTCTTTACCATTATCATCAGTGGGTGGTGTACTGCAGGCAAAATGGATCGAGCCATCAGCATGTACGAAAAAATGTGTGAAACTAGTGTTTCACCGAATTTGACTACTTATGAAACCCTGATATGGGGATATGGGGAATTGAAGCAACCGTGGAAAGCAGAAGAAATTTTGCAGATGATGAAAGATAAAGGCATATCTCCAAGGAGAAGCACCATACAGCTGGTGGCAGATGCATGGCGTGCCATTGGTCTGTTGAATGAAGCAGAAAGAATCCTTCAAAATCTGGAACCAGAACTTGCATCCAGCAAGAGGGTCAGGATGGCATCAGACAGTTTGGACAACAGTCCTAAGAAACAACACCCTGCTTCTCATTCAGAAGTCCTGCAAATTCTTGGGGTAGCCAAGTCCGACCAAGAGGGATCACCTGCATCTAAACTCCGAAGCCAGGTGGTGGTGAGAAAGTTCAAATCTTCATCCAAGGCCAACGCACGGGTTGCTCGCGTGTTCAGTGTGGAAGCTCGAGTCATATGGGCAGAGCGGTTGAGAACTTGGAATGGATTATGCGGGAAAGTTGTAAGCTCGAGTGGAGTAATGTGCGTGCGTTGAAAGAAAGGATCTGATGATCATATTGCTGGAGTGAGTCACTCTGTGATCTTGACGTGCTGCCCTTCATTTTCTTTCTTTCCTTTTTCTTTTTTTTTTTTTTTTTGTTTTGAATGTATAATTGTACATACATTCATACTCTACTTATTTACCTCCGATTTATACAGCAAACCTGTACACTCAGTTTTCTTCTTTCAAAAGTCGTACACGGAAATTTCTGAGAAAAGAAAGGAAAAGAAAAGAAAAGAAAAATCAACCTCATCCCGGGTAATTCCGTTGTAATTAATCCATCTTAAGTATGGTCGATGTAAGATTGAGGGAAATAGAAGTATCTGTTTTATCTTCTTTCTTTCTTTCTTTTTTTTTTTTTTTTTTGTTTTGTCGGGAGGGGATGTTGAAGAGTGTAATAGAACCTAAGTTATGCATGCCCCAAAAGAGAGAGTGGAGGGTGAAAGTGAAAGTCATAAAATATCACATTCTAAAATTTAAATAAAAAAATGTAAAAATAAGAGCAATAGCTAGAGCAATTATCCAAAATATAAGAATTATGTAACTTGGAGTAGAATTTAATTTGATTAACATCAGCAGGAATAACGGACTAATTTTTACAAAGTAATATTTACAATTTATTAGTAGTAAAACCTTAAAATAATTGGTTAAAAAATAGATAAATGGCTTAAATTTGAATAACGAAGGACATAATTTTGGCTGTAATGATTGTACTATGTATTATCACTTAAATAAAAACGTTAAGTAAAATTTAATTCCTTTAGTATATTTTTCATTCTTTAGGACGGTTCAATTTTGTTGTACCATGGGACGAGTTCCGCAGGAAACGTGGGGAAAAAGAAAAGGGGAAAACTTTTCTTTAAAAAAAAAAAAGAAAAGGGTAAAATAGCCGGCATATGAAGTGGCAATAAACCATTGGTTTGTCGCCGGAAGCACGAGACAGGCGAGACACCTCGTTCTCACACCTCAACTCACCTTTCCTTTTTTTCTTTCTTTTTTTTTTTTTTGCCCTTTTTTATTTTCCCTCTTATTTATTCTCGTCAGCTAATTTTCTCAGGGCCTCAACCTCAATCTCACGCACGCAGCCGGCCATCTTACGAGCTTGACCTGTTCTTGGAGGAAGAAACACAGCAGCAACAGGGAAGGCAAAGTGAAGTTGATATTTTCTCCCATGGATCTTTGTTAGCTTGATTTTCTCAGATCTCCTTGTCGACCAAGTCCTCTCTCCTTCCCCTGTATCCGACCCGGAAATTCCCTCCGAACCGCATCCATGTCCACTCCGGCGAGGAAGAGGCTGATGCGGGACTTCAAGCGCCTCCAGCAGGATCCGCCTGCGGGCATTAGCGGCGCTCCGCAGGACAACAATATCATGCTCTGGAACGCCGTGATTTTTGGGTATTTTGTTTACCTTTCTTAAAATTTTCTATTGGTCTCTGTTTTGTGCTGTTTTCTGTCTTCTATTGTCTGATTTGGTCTTGTCTCTTTCTTTGTAGGCCTGATGATACACCTTGGGATGGAGGTGAGTGGCTTTTTGTTCTCGTTTTCTTCCCTTTTCTCGCAATTTTGATGGCTGCAATTATTGATGTTCTCTATTCAGATTTTTGTAGATCTTTCGAAGATGTGATTTTTAATTAACTTGTGGTCCTGGAGATATGTTTCTGATGATTGTGTTCCATCGTTATGCATTTGTGCTTTTTCCTGTGTTGTATGTTCTGGCGTACTTCAATTCAGCTGTTGGTCTGCCACATAAAATTACTTGCTTTCTTGCATACATCGGATAAAAAACAATTCATCTCATTTTAGCTCATCTAATAAAAAAGCATCATAGTTACCCAGCAACTGGGATGCAGTAGTTTGTGCTGATAAACACAGTTGTGAGTATTACGATGTTGGTTGGCGCATAAAGGCAAAGTCTTAGTTCTGAATTTTTTATTGTAATTGTAGTGAAGTGTTAGATATGCAGTTGGTGTTGTTTTGGTGAATCATTCTTTCTTGGATGGGAACAAATGCCCTCAAGGGGAAAAATTGTTCTTGGTCCGGTCTATTTTTCTTTTTCAATTACAAGCATCATTGTCATCAAATTTTCGTTTCCTTTTTGTTTTGTCCCAGTGATGGTAAAAGTTTCTTGCTTCAGCTTAAGATCTTCTAAGCTTTGAAATCTCACAGGTCTTCATGATTTCAAGAACTGAATTCTCAGATTATGTGACTTTTGTTATTGAAAATTTTCTGTTGCTATTGCTTGCAGGTTTGAGTGAAAAGTAGATCAATCTTGTTGGTTAGAATTCTGCACCTCCCCCTTTCTATAAATTCTGGGGATGTTCATTGTCATTTGTATTTCTGCTGACTTTGAATTGCTTGGTCATATTTGTTTCTCCATATTGTAGTTTGTGATCCTTCATCTGTAACATGTAATAATTCGTGAGAGCATTTACAGGTACGTTCAAGCTGACTTTGCAGTTTTCAGAGGATTATCCAAATAAGCCCCCAACTGTTCGCTTTGTCTCACGAATGTTCCACCCAAACAGTATGTGCTTCATTTTCATATTATATAATTCATGGTTTTCTTTTACTCATCCAATCATGAATATGAACTTTCCCTGTGCTATAATTTTGCTTCTGCTTTTAAATTTTCATCTATTTGTAACCAGTATATGCAGATGGAAGTATTTGCTTAGATATTCTGCAAAACCAGTGGAGTCCTATATATGACGTTGCTGCAATACTCACATCTATCCAGGTTACATCTCTTTAGATGAATGTCTTTACTCATTGTGTGGGTGTGTCATGTATGTGTGGATGATTGAAAGCTTTTATGTATGCATTGGAAAGTGCAGTGCTTAAATTTTTATACTGATTATCTTTTAGTCTGTCTGAGTGAAGAAATTTTTTTATCATTTTTTGGAGGAATTTTTTTTTCCCTTAAAGAGTGATATTGGTTACCACCAAATATTGTATGGGTCTGTTCTCCAAAATCTTTCAAAATCTCTCTGAAAACTTGATGTAGCTGTTATAAGAAAAAGTTTTTGTTGAAAAGGCATCAATGATAAATTGTTTACAAAATAAATATTCTGATGTCCCAACAGCCACAAAAATGTGTAACTGAGGATTCCATGCTAGCCCAGAATCTAGGAGTATGTAGCCATAAAGCTTCTGTTATGCTCTCCAAGTTCTCCAGAAAATAGAAACAGGAATCAAAGAAAGGATCTTTCCCTTAATTGTAGTGGAGCAAACAGCTGATCAGGCCCCATGTTCTTGTTTAATTCTTCTTGCAGCCTCATGTAAATGACCTTTAATAACCGGATCAGTCTCCCATAACCCTCCCAGCAGGAGAGTATAACAGAAGACAATTAATGGGACTGTCATGCTGATGCAAATGCACGCGCACACACACACACACCCCTCTGCCCACAAATCTCTTTATCTTTTCTTCTTTAGAACATTGTCAGGGATCAGGATCCTCTCCCTGGCAATCTCCCGACCAAAGGGGAAAAAGAAGTTCACCTTTGTCGTGCCTTTTTTAGAGATTAGACAACTGGAATGTTGTGTTTTTCCATCCATTTATGTGGGAAAAAAAAGTTTCTTTTGGTCATTTTTCTCCATTAGTTCATCTGCATATTGTGAGAATGTGCCACTCCGGAGTTTGATTGCTATTTGAGTTTATTTTAGCCATCTTTAGAAAAACTCAACAACATGCATGCCATCATCCATCCAAGTAACAGAGCTTATGTAACAAGCACATTGAGAGCCAATTCATTTTAACTTAAATCAACTTAATTTAAAGGGGCTTATTTTTATTTTTACATATTTTTTGCCTCAAATCAATTTCATTTGAAAACTAATATTATGTAGATACAATAATCCATTTGAAAGTAAATTTTCATGTTATTATTAAATCTGTATGATTTTTTTTTATGCCTAAAGCTAGAAAAATTCGTAAGAATTTAGTAAGATTATAAAAATTGAATTTTCAATGGATTATTTTACATAGGTAATATTTGCTTCTAAATAAAATTAGTTTTAGGTTAAAAAAAATTGTAAAAATGAAAGTAAGTCATTGTGGATGAAGTTGCAATAAATTGGCCCTTAATTTGGATACACAGTTCTTGGATTCTGTAAACAGCTAACCAGGCTGCATCTTCATCCTCAATACTTCTTGCGACCTCCCAGAATGACCGTAAATGACAAAAAGCGTTCTCCCACAACTTAGCCCAAGGACAGTAGAAGAGATGATAACTAGCGGAGTCTCCCCTCCCTTTGCAGAGAGAACATCCGTTAACTAAAACTTTACCACCTGTGTGCATTGACAATGATAAGCACCCTCTCCCTAGCAGCCTTCCAAGTGAAAACCAAGAATTTAATCTTTTATGGTGCCATTTTTAGCGATTTATCAAATGATCCGTTATGTGTTTTTGGATGGAAAAGCCTCTTTAGACCGTTTTCTTCATAAATATACCTTCAAAGTGTGAGTTTGACTGCTTATGAGTTTGGCTGCTGTATCAAGTTCTTTTAGCCTTACGTGGAGGAGCTCATCGATCTAATTTTCCAGCTCATCTGACTTGTGAAATGATTTAAGATACGGAGTCTTTGCTTTAGAATCTTAATCATGAAATATTGCTTCATTTTGAGGGGGATAATATGATTGCGCTACTAAAAACTCCGAGTAATAAAGCACTACTGACATCTAATTCTTGTGTCTTTCAGTCTTTGCTGTGTGATCCAAATCCAAACTCCCCTGCAAACTCTGAAGCAGCTCGCATGTTCAGTGAGAATAAGAGGGAGTACAATCGTAGAGTGCGTGAGATCGTGGAGCAGAGCTGGACTGCTGACTGATTCTAGCCAAAACTGCTGGATAGGAGCATGCGGTGTTTCCTGTGGGAGCTCAGTTGAAGTTACTCCTAATTTCTTATTGGGAACGAAGAGTACCCTATAATTTACCTATTTAGTGTGCTTTGTTGGGGATTTCTCGAATGATTTATTTTCTGCTTAGACAGTTATTTTTGGTGATTTCTGAAGGCTTAATCCTTTTTCTCGTTTTGTGCTGTCCTTTATGTAATCGTACTTTATCCCTGCATCATGTGAATATTGACTACTGTTGTATCAATTCCAGACACAGGAATTCGGGGTTTCGTTTTGTATTTCAGTTGGTTCTGGAAAACATCTGTAGTGGCTGTCACCTGTAACAATTAGAAACCGGCACTGTTGTCTGGTCTTGTTTGTTTTCGTATCAGATGCCTCATTGGATGGCCCATGAAAATAAGGTAAGTCTCTGTCCTGAATTTGTTAAATATCGAGGTCCCCATATATGTCCAGTTCGGATGTCGATGTCAACAGAAGAAAAAATAAAAAACACCACATTGATCTTGGTTCCTTTGAAGTTTTGAGTTCAATTATGGTACAACTTCGTTCTAGTGATAGTATGATTCCACCAGATATTGAGTACAACGAACGGATTATAATCTATCTGCAATCTGCATTGAATGCGAGCGAGTTCACTGTAGCTACACTGGATTCAATCCCATGCAAGAGGCAACCAAGTAACATATGCTTGCTTCTGCCCTCGTATTAGAAGATACCAGTTTCGTAGGGCCTTTGCCACGAGAAGGTAGTTGATTTACATGAACTCGTTTGACTTATGACAGACTACAATGACTACATCTGGATTGATGGTAAAAATCTCAGGTCTCAGAAAACTTAACGACTTGAAATGGGAGTAAAGCGCTATACCTAAACCTGCATGTATTATCTTTCATACTCAGAAGAGGGGAGCACCTGCAGAATGTTCTGCTGAAAGTAGTGTCATACTTTCTTGAGATCCCCCTTTCCAGCCACCATGTTGATTCATTGCAGAAGTTTTAGGATATTGAGTACCGGCCAGCATCATAGCTTCAGTTGCTGGAAGAATTCAAATTGTAAATTTCCTGGAAAATATTTTCAATAAATACTGCAACTAGACAAATGAAAAGGAAGTTGACAAGTGAGCTAGTAGTGCACAGACCTGCATCTTCTGTCAGTCACATGCAATCTACAGAAGTGGAGTTCGGGCAGGAGATCCTTCACTGCTTTGAGATTCTCCATAAGCATCCTCCACTTGAGCAGCAAACTGTAAGTTCCATAGGACGTCTTCAATGGAAGGTCTTTCAGCAGGCTCCTTTAGCAGACAACGAGTGCAAATTTCCATCATCGTCTTAAGTGACTGTTCTGAACAGGTATCCTTGACTGCTGGACCAACCAACCTTCTCCTCTCTGCGTCATCAGCTGCAATGCTTGCTTGCAACTACGTGGTATCAGGGGATAACACAAGGTCAGCAACTTTTCATGATACCAAAAAGCTTTTCCTTTAATTCTTTGCTGAGGGAACATCAGAATGCATTATAATTCGCAAACTAGAGTTCCATGGAGCAGCTGCTACTGTCAAATGATTGCTTCCCTTTTGTTCGTGCATTGCCAAAAAATACAAACTTACCTAGAAAAATCATCTACAAGTTCTAGGTCGTGGGGCTATTAATACCTAATTTTGACATGCATGATTATATCAACAAACTAGCACAAAGTGAACCAAGTAACCATTCTTTTCATCATGGCACTGAGACCTAAGGGGAAATCTTAATCGTCTTTCCCCGGATATCTTAAGAACGTATACCCACAAGTGTCAAGATTATGCTTTTGATAGTTCAATTGGCAGGGAAAACGAAGCTGTAGTATAATTTTACCTGATCCCTGAGAGCAAGCAACTCGTTCTTGAATTTCAACGGCTTCCCAGAGATGATCTCTAATAAAATCACTCCAAAATCGTAGATGTCATCCCTATCTTCATATTCGTTTCTGCAACATGACAAAACAAAAACAAAGTAGGGTTAACTGACTACAAGAAACACAAAACTGAAACTAAATAAGAAATGAAGTCAAAGAGGTCAAAGTCCTGAAAACATTTCTTCTGAGTGCTGGTTGTGTCACTAAAATATGTCAAATAGAAACCTTGCACTGCAGCTGGGGTCCTTAGCTCCACCAGAAGTCCCAGGATGAACCTGCAAGAATGAGCGGCATTGAATGCCAATTCATTGTATTTTACCACGAGAAAAAGGCAGAGATCTCCCAAATAATTATTCATACCTTTCTAGCGCTTTCTGCTAATAGAGGCAGGTTATAACTGCTGATCTTTGCAGCAAGGTTATGATCCAATAAGACGTCGGTTATTTTCAGACCATTTGAGTACACGCCAGGCACAATTCCTGTGTGCAAAAATTGAATGCCTTTTGCGACCCCAGTTGCAGCTGCTATGCGTTGTGTCCAACTAAGCGATTTCACATTACGCTCTTCTGCAAAGTAGAACATTAGAGACAGGATTGGTCAACATATGGATTACAACGGGAAATTTTCTACTTTCTTTCTGTTTTGCAAAAGACAGTCTTTTACTCTCTTCCTTTTTGCAAATGATAATTCAAAGGTCCTGCTGATTTATGACATTGATGCAGGAATTTCCTAATAAATGCAAGATGCAATTGCCAGGAATTATAACCAAAGTGATACAAATACAGTGATCCTCTCGTTGTTATCTTAACCATGAAAACAAATTGAAGATTTTTGCGGTAACCTGAAATCCAGTTCCTCAGGGTTCCATTTGGTACATATTCAAATATGAGAAATATTCTGCTGACGCTGGAATCATCCAAATAGCATTCAAAGCAGTGGCCCAGAATACTGACTAAATGGCGATGTCTCAGTTTTGCAATCAGCTCTATATGGTGCATAAAGTTTTGAATACTTTGCCTTTTCTTCATTTTCAGGCATCTAACAGCTACAAAGGAACCATCTCTCAGCTGACCCCTATACATCTGAATTTATGAAAGAAACTTGTAAATAATATTGTGAAAATAATATAATACTCCAAGAAAGTATCCTTTGCAAAAGAAGAGAAACAACCATAAAATAAGAGCCCGACGAACAATAGAGACACTTATGTTTTCCGGGGAAGTGAATTAAATTATGTAGATACCAATTACAAGCCACATAATAGAATCTAATATTCCATCAAATAAGGTCACCATGACAAGCACTAAGACTATAGAATAGGGTTGGAGTTCTGCGATACAAAATCTGCTTTGCATATTATCTAGCAAATAGGCAGAAATCCAGATGTGAATGATGTCAGCCATTCTAAACAGAACTAACCTTGAAAAAGAAAACAGTGACTTTTAGTACATTCCAAGTTAACAAAGACACAAGAGACCTAACTGGGTATCTGTTATGCCACTCATTAGCAAAGGAAACCATATGAAGAAGAGCATTTTGAGAGAACCATGAGCACATGCATTGCTACTGAAACTTGACATAAGGAGCGCACCTGTCCTTGAGAACCTTGCCCTATAAAAGCAGAAGTGTCGAAGTTGCTTGTCGCATCCTCAAGCTCTTCCAGTGAAAAGGTCCTGTAAGCTGGAAGGCCAAGTGCTCCCAACTTCATTGATTGAGTTATATACCCTTCAATTGACCAGAAAACATGCATTTTAGTTTTATCTTGTAATGAACCTATAGAAAAACAAATTGATGGTTTCCTTTTCCTTTGCATATAATTCTCATCTTTTTTTCCTGGCTATGGATGACGAGATGGCATAATAGCAGTCACTCTAATGCAGAGAGAAAAGAGAAAGGAGAATTCTATTGGACGCTGATATAGTTTTCCTTTTCTAGAAATTGGTACAGCCAGAAATATCTGTCCCGTACACAACTCATACCATGCTCACAAGTTCACGTATTCTGACAAAGAAGAGTTCGAATTGAACTTCAAAACTTTGAAATGCTATCCAGCAAGCCCCTGAGAGAACAGTGTAAAACTTTATCTAGAATAAAACTCAAATTAGAAAGGAAAATAAAAATTATCAAGTATCTTACTGAAATAATAGGTTGCATTCTTAAACTGATGTTCAGAATATCGAATTAAGACAAGGAGCTGAGTATTTCCTGAGCCACAAGCTTGCTCCCCATTTGGATTCATTAGGAGTTCATACACATTTGAGAGATGATCTAAAACACAGAAACCTATGCAAACCCCCTCAACACGGGGCAGAGAGACAGAGAGACAGAGAGATCTTACTTGCATCAGATAGCAACTTTGAAGTATACCCCATGGATGCCTTCTCTGAAATCACTCTTGTAGGAGGGTTCTTGCAGCTTGTTTTCCTGTCATTCAATCTTCTCGCAAATAAGAAAATTAAGCCAAGAAGTACCACCCCGCCAATAATCCCTCCGGTTATACCTAAAGCAAGAACAGCATGAGAAGGTTGCTTCTGATTCCTTTGTTTTGGGATAATTCCTACAGCCAATGCCTCGTTTTGACAAAATGCAAGTGGCTGCTGAGTTTCATTCTTAGTTGATAGACAATTCTGAGCATACAGGGAAACCCTCCCATCAGAACTTGACAGGAGACAGTCTGGTAGGTGGCCAGTCAAAAGATTTGAGGACAAGTCTACAAATTCAAGTGCAGGGTTGCAAGAGATATTCTTAAAAAGCATCCCATTGAGCTTGTTTTCCGCAATGCTTATGTAAGTGATGGAAGGTAGAGATAGCAAAGATGGTGAAAATGGCCCAATGAATTTATTATATGAGAGGTCCAGTCGTTGAAGCTGATAGTTATAGCTTAGCTCAGTAGGAATGGCAGACCTGAATCTATTTTTTCTCAGAACCAGGCTAACCAATTTGAAGCCCAGCTGAGGAAACTGAGGTCCAAAAGCATTATCTCCCAAGTCAAGCACTTGAAGATTGGTTGAACTGCGAAAATCAGGAACTTCCCCAACAAAGTGATTATGGGAAAGCATAAGAACTCTTAGATTCTCCAGATGGCTAAATGTATTAGGCAAAGAACCATTGAAGTGATTATTTCTCAAACTGAGAACTGTCAAGCCAGGTAATGAACCAAACCAAGCCGGTAGCCTACCAGAGAACATGTTGTCATCAAGAGCAAGTGCTTGAAGGCTAGCCAAAGAAGACAGATCTTGAGGAATGGCACCATATAAGAAATTTGAGGTCACATTAAGTATTTCCAGCGAGGATAATCTTGCAATCTTACCAGGCAATGGTCCCCATAAACCAAGAGAAACCAATGTAAGGACTTTCAAATTTGGAAGCTTAACAAGCGTTGTGACAAAGGAATCCATGGAAAAGTTTCCAGGTAGCCTAAGGGCCCCCTTGAAGCCAATTATATGGAGCTGTGCTATGCTTTCCTCATAACATACCACAGTTAAGGATGGATTCGGCTCAGAATTACAGAAATCCATGCTACTACTATTCCAGCTACTTAAGACAGTTGGATAATTTAAAAGCAGCTGAAGTCTTAAAAGGGTATAAGCCTGAGAGGATTGTAGCTGCTGTGATGGATGGATTAGAAGCAAAACAATAGAAGAGAACAGAAATATGTGCCGCTCAAAAACCTTAGCCATCAGTAGACTGGGAAGGAACAGCACTGGGAAGGCAACAGTTGGCTTGCAAGAAATAGAAAATGAGCTTCTGTATTAATTCGCACAAATTTTCCACAACTGCAGCTTATTTCACAGATAATGTGAAGAAAACCCTGCAAAATATGAACTGCGAGTATATAAAAATCAAAGACAGATTCAAAGAAGAGAACAAAATCTGTAGAGACATTCTCTAATAAGTCAACCAAATAACCCCGCAAGGGAAATATAAAAAAAAAAAAATGAGGTGATAATTGTTCAGAATATGAAGAAACCTCACCTCTAGATACTACAACAGCTGGATAAGACCAACTTACGGGACAAAGTTTTGACTTCGAACTGAAGAAATTTGCTACCGAACTCCAAAAAACAGTGCAGAAGACAACCTTATGAAGTAACTCGGGAGCAACTTAGGATCTTAGATCATGCTTCTTTCACTTGCAATCAACCTTTTGACCACACCTACAACCCCAACAGCCAAAACACCCACTTCAGCCATTCGTTTCTATGTGATTTAAAATTCAGAACCCAGATAAAACAGACCACCAAGATACAAAATAATATCAACCTTTGATCAACAAAGAAAGGGAAAAAAAAAACAAAGCGGAATACTATCAACCATACGATTGAGGATTGTCGCTGCCACTAGATCCCACTGACAAAGAGAGAGGGTTTTGGAGCTTTGCAGCAGAAGCCTGCTCGCGCTGCCTGCTCAAGCCAAACAACTAGAAAATTGAACCCAAGAAAGACGACGACCAAGGCCCACAAACTGGAAGTGCAGAAAACAGGGAAGAAAATACATTAAAAAGCTTCCTTGCTTTGCCCTTGTAGAGTGCACTGTGCTTTATCCCTCCAGTGGGTTGGCAGAGCAACCGTTGTTGGAGCTGGGAAGTGAACAGAAGACAGGTGGTGGGGGAGGGGGAGGTGGAGGGAGGCTAATAATTAATGAAGATATTACAAGGTAATATATTACTGGTTGATTAAGCACTCCTACATAATAAAGGTGAAATCCTTTGAAGAAAGATGGGTCCAGCATGGCTTTTCAGATTTCATGCAATAAACAAATAAATAAAGGCGCAGTTATCAACCTTCATTACCCTCCACTTCTTCATATTAGTATGGAGTAATATTTTACACTAGTTTTAGGCTAAGTGCTACTATAATAAATTGCATTACAAATAACATCTTAATATTACTCTCTTCGTTCTTAAATATTAGGTTTTTATTTTCTTTAGGCAGTTTGACAGCAATTGATTTTTTTTACTATTTTATAAAAATATAAAAAAATACACAATTATTTATCACTTGTTTTATAAGAAAAAAAATGAAAAATAGACTGTTCTTAGAACTGCGTAAAAAACAAATAAATCAACTAAATATATACGGATAAAGTACTATTTTAAGTTCTATATTAAACCGTCAGCCATCTTTTTCTAAATCTAGTTGACCCAAAAAATTCTTTTATTATAACTTTGAAATAGTGGGAGAGAATAATTTTACTAATCGGTGAAATTTTTGCCTTAAAAATTGAAAAGGCCTGTATTGCACTCTTTTAAGCCACTAGTGGCTGGTTTTGGCCATGAAGGTTCCCTTACCCCAACCAAGGGGTGGAACCTGAATACACCTAATTACCCAAGGCTGCGAATGAGACAATATTTGGAGCACAAATATTTTTATGAATGATTTCATGCCCATGACATGAAAATGCTAAGGAACGGAAGCCTTGCAATGTCAAAAGTTGGAAAGTTGGTAAATTGGTAATGTTTTTGTTTGATTTGGGCGTACGTGCACGAACTTTAGTGCGGAGTTTTTTGGGCTGAAGGGGTTACGGTAAGGTTTGGCTTTCATTTTCAGCCGTCAGTAGCAGCCCCACACGCCAGGCTTTCACATCACTCCCTGGACTTTCTCCTTTGGCTTCTTCTCCCTCCTTGTTTTGCTAACAAGAAATAAAATATGAAAAACTACCAAAACCCTTCTGAAGTATAGGTGAACCTATAATTGTGTCATTCCATTTAAATACTAACACTTATCCCCTTTAAAAATAACTCTGTCATTCACCTTTAAGAACAAGAAAAAGTAAAAATTTATTTTATGTTCCTCAACTTCTTCATTGGATAACTCCCCCCCTAAAACCTTGCACATCATCTCCTCGATCCCTCCCTGTCTCCCCAATCACAATCATTTCAGCGGTTCATGCCTTATCTGATTTGTACTTGCCGTTCACAAGAAGCAAATTGGAGCTTTAGCACTTCCAAAACATGATCTGAATGATGTCACACCCCATACAGGCCCCAGCTTGTGCACTCTCAGTGTCACTCACCATACTACCCAGAAAGTTATTAAACACTTAAGTTATTAAGGGTTATGAATTTCTTTTAGTTTTGGCCAATTTTCTTTTAGGTAGTTTAAGTCTTATTTTCTTAAGCTTAATGTTTGGGAGGTGCCCCATGAGGCTTATTAAGTTGATCTGTGCATTTACTTGCAGCTTAAGGCAAAGCCCATAACACTAACTTGCAACACAAGTAAGGCTACATCAATAACTTGCAACACAAGGCAAGGCATACACATATATATTTTTTAAGTGTCAAGAATGTGTGCTCATCAAGTATGCTACTCCAATGCATGACAACCAAGAAGTCCACATCTTTACAAGTTTTGAAAACAAGTTTTTCATGTGCATGAGTATTCGGCCAAGTAAAGATCACAAGAGGTTTATCTCACAAAGGCAATTCCATAAGCACATAAATTAGGCATAACTTGGCATTCCATCAACCATAACATATATACATCAAAACCAAGTTTAACCGAGGCTAATTATAAACACAAAAGAGCCTACATACAAGTACTTCTAACTTGGCAACATACCAAGAGTACCCATTATCCAAAACTAGCCAAAGTTATGCATTACAAGCCATTTTACCTATAGTACCGAAGAAGCACTGTAACTGTGCAATACAAAATCAAACATTGAAACATAAGACCTATTACTAAGTTCATGGTCATGAAGGCAAACCACCACACAAGAGCCCAAGAACACACATCCATCTCTCTCACCTAGACAAGTCTCATAACCTACACAAGGCTTGCAAAACTCAATACATAAGTTTTGGGCAAATTCCATAAGACTTGCACATGTACTTAAACAAGCCAAGTTTTGGTTTTGGCACATACCTTGTTAATAGTTTACTAAATTAGTACACAAGCAACAACAACAATATTGATCACTCAAGCTCAATTCCTTTTCCTGAAACATAATCAATAAGGGCATGAGTACTAGTACTCAGCAAGGTTATTACAACTCATATTGAGTTTATTTAGTTAAGCTGAAAGCTTAACCTTTCATAAGCATAACTTAACCTGCAAGAAAGACATTAAAACAAAGAAAACACAAGCATAATACATGTACACATATACTACCCAAGACATATAAGCATAATAATACTAACTACAAAGGTTAGCAATCACAATCAAACAAACAAAGGCACACAACTCACACACACAAAACATTATTCTTCTCAGCTGAAACCACTAGCAAGTATATATCCATTTCTTGCACTTCAAGCATTCCCATTACAGTTCTCCAATCCACTAAAGCTCCAAGCTTAAGAGTAAGATGGCTAACTTGCAAAGAACTTAAGTACTTGCCATTAAATGGACTAGCTAGCCAAACCATATGAACTCGAAAGTTCAACCATATGCCCATCTAGCAAACTAAGATCACATAGCATAACTTACTATCACTTAGAGGCCACTAATATACTTGAACATGGAATTATACCAAAATCAAGTAAAATCATGAACCTTACCCCAAAAACGCAAGCTTGAGCTATCGGTTATGCATTGAATCTCTAAGGCTTGGCTTGAAACTTCAATTGCAAGGTTGCCTTAAGTCGAAACACCAAATGTAAGCTTAATACTTCACTTCAAGCTTTAATTTCCTAGTTTCACCATGAAACCTTCAAGAACTCGGCCTCTTCGCAAGGAAGAACACTCGAAACCTTGCAACAATGAAGTCAAACTCGAAATTATGTTTTTAGCTTGAGTGGAGACATGCAAATTTCATTTAAGTGCCACATGTCTCGTTAATTGGCATTAATCCTCTTCTAGGCCTCGCATAAGTTTGCATGGCCTAATTAACCCTTCCATGCATCATAGTCTCACAATTAGTACCTGAAAGAACAATCAATTTGGCCCTTAATCTTTATTTCACGCCATTAGCAACATAGTCACTTTTCATGTGCATCTTGAACCCGAATGTTCTTGGTTTTACACATGCACCACTATTCATACTTTTAATTGAGTCCCTCATGTTTTTATTGAAATTTCCTTACATTCTTGGCATGAGCCAAGCACTAAGGGATGGTCCTGACAAATGAGAACCTCCATAACGCTGCCATGAAATTCTCACATAGGGGTCGTACGTCACCTGTCCACTTCTGCCACATGTGTACAACTTTGAACATGGTAAAATTCTTGTAAATAAGACATATTTTGAGCGTGGCAATATTTCTGTAAATAGCATGACACTAATTGGTGTTCTTTCAATAATAAATACTCTCTCCATTTTATTAAAAAAAAATTCCAACTCTTCTACTACTCACAACAATTAATTTATGATTTTTTTCTTTTAAAATTTATTATAAAAATATGAATATTTTATATGAAAATGAAACTTTAAAGATTATAGTTTCCAAATATCATTTTTAAAATTTTTCATGTCAAACTTTAGTAAAAAAAAAAAAGTAAAAAGGTCAAATAATGCAAAATAGATTGAGTGCTGTTTATTTCATAAAAAACTAGTTTTTCCATAAAGTACTATTTATTTTGTACGAAATGTTGTCCAAATGACTTGGTAGTTTTGTAAATAAGATCATTTTGAACGCAGTGGCATTTTATAAATAAGATGAAAGTAAGGATGTATGATGTACAATTAGTTCACCGTATAATTACTTAATTGGATATTAATAATTTTCTTAAAAAAAGTGTCAACATGTTGAGACAAAATATATATATATATATATATATATATATATATATATATATATATATATATATATATATATATATATATATATATATATAGTTCATAAATAGGAGGGCAGTATAAAAGAATCGAGGGTAAAGTCCATCGAATATACCTTAGCTTTTATTATTGCCCCAAATGGGTACCCTACCTTAACATTTGCCTTATCGAACTACTTAAACTCATATAGTACATCTCAATTGGGTACTTTATGTCAATTTTGCTATTAAATTTGATTGAAATTGATTATGTGACATTAAATAATTTTAAAATAAATTCAAAATAACAACTTTGAACCCTAATTTTTTACAATTACTAATTCTAAACCCTAAAATTTCAACTAAAATCAATTATGCTCTCTCAATGTCAGTCTCCATTTATCTTGTTCACCTAATTTTGTCGGCTCTCTCTTCCACTTCTGCCACCGCCCAACCAGCCAACTACCTAACCGTGGTCTTACCTTAGTTGCTACCATACCGTACCGTACCACTAAGCTGAGAATCAGGGAAGAAACTCGGGTCTTGTCACAATCGGTCGAGGAAAATCAGTTGGCGTAGTTGAAATGGCATGATTACTGTCTGATCTCATCGATTACTATCCAATTACTAGCCTAGCCAGACTCAATTCCACGTGGGACTCGATTCTGAGTGAGACTTGATGTTGAAGAAGGCTGATGCCTAGGTGAGACTCGATACCGGGGAAGCTTGATGCTGGCATTCTCAACTACTGCGGAGCGTTGCGATCGTGGACTGCGGCGGAATGTTGCAATTAGAGGCAAATCGAGGCTATTGCAAAGGGTTGCGAATCATGGTCTCAGCTACAAAAATGAGGGCAGGCATCAGTGAGAGATGATGACTACTGAAAAATGAGGTAGGTATATGTCTTTCAATCATATCACCTGAATTACCGATTGTAACCGCCCAAGTCCAAAACTGGTCTACAAAACACTTGTCTACACCACATGGGCTATCCTTTATTAAAGGATAAGCACTAGGTACTTATGTCCTGGAATTGGAGCCTATATATCCACATAAGGCTTCCCACAATTCACCTATATGAGATATAAAGGTGTTACAAACTCCTACCCTCCTTATGTACCCAACGTCCTTGTTGGGGTCAGTCGGATTACTTGGTTTTCCAGACCAAGCAACCTCTCTAATCAAATTACTTAGCCTTTGGCTAAGTAGCCTCTCAAATCCAGGATCAGTCCCAGTTGATGATGCATGTGCACACCCACTATGCCACACTATTGCGGTCCCAGGTTAGCTCTGATACCATTTGTAATGACCCAAGTCCAGTACTGATCAACGAAACACTTGCCTACACCACATGGGCTATCTTTTAGAAAATGATAAGCATTAGGTACTTAGGAATGAACTATCAGTATAAGGAAGTTCTCTCGTCCCATACCGCGCGGACTCAACCATATACTTTGAACCAAACCTGGTTAACGCCCCTATTTGCATAAATCTTAATTTGAAAAATATCTCAATTTTCTAGACTTATTAAGCAATTAATTTCTGTAATGACCCAAGTCCAAAACCAGTCAACGGAACACCTACCCACACCACATGAACTATCATTTGAAAAAGAATAAGCGCTAGGTGCTTATGTTTTGAAATTTTAGCCTATATATCCACATAATACTTCCCACAATTCACCCATGTAGGATAAATAGGTGTTACACCAATAGTAACTGCTGGAGAAGAGGTGGGCAACTCCAGTTGAGAATCGACACCCGTGAGATGGCTTTGAGGGCGGTCAACAGCTTCTAGTGTGGTGACGGGAGAAAAGTTAGGATTTTGAGCGGCTAATCGAGTAAGGGAGTGTAGAATTAGTTTTAGTTAAAGTTTAAGGGTTAGAATTAGTGATTGGAAAACTTTGCATACTAAAATTATTATTTTAAAATTTTTTACTGTTATTTAATGTTATGTCAGCATGTTCTATCTAATTTAATGACTGAATCAACGGAAAATATCTAGATAGAACGCACATCAAAAGATTAGATATCTCGTTGGGACAAATGTTAAGATAGGGCATCCGTTTGGGATAAGAATAAAAGTTAAGGTACCCCTGGTGAACTTTACCAAAAGAATCAAAGGGCAAAGTGTAGGTTTTCAAAAGAAAGAGCACAAATTGTAGATTTGGATAACTCTTAGGGGTAATTGTAACTTTCCTTTAATTAAATGATTTAACGGGTGAATAAGGACACATCTAATATATTATTGCTTTGCGCTGAAATCAAGAAATGGAATCAAATCTTTCCAATAGCAGCAGATTAGGTGAATGATTGCATACAAGTCTTTAATTTGCTACTCCCTTCCCTTGAGAAATGTTTTTGTGTATAACATAAACACAGTGTTTATTGTTAGTTTGATGGATTTGTTCTGTTCTATATAAGTCTGCATCGGGAAAAAATTGTTGTTATTCTTATGAGAACTGGAACCCTTATAGTCATACGGTGAAAAAATCAAATAACCAGAATCTTATTTTAATAACGGGTGCATATAATCATAACCACTTAGACTCTTGGTCATACTTTTCATGTACTAAAAAATCAGAAAATAAAAAAGTAAAAGCAAATACGTGTGGAGCGAGCCAGCGGCCCAGCACCTGACAATACTGGGCACAAATCAATAAAAAGAGTTCGTTCTTTAAGTCTAGCACGCACTAACCCAACATGTCGGCTGTTTTTCATCTTCAAGTGACTACCAAAAAAAAACAAAGGGGAAAACTTGGCCAGTGCCCAGTGGTGAATGTTTCGTTATCAACAATTTGTTTTTCTTTTAGGAAAAACAAAAAAAAAAACTATGGCATTTCAAAAAAAGAAAAAAAAAAAAAAGCACAGGATATCAGAATGGATTCCAGTCCGTGTCAGTCTGGCCAACTTGTTTCGACTAGACAGATTGTTGATTATTTTTTTTAAGTGAGGTTCACACATATACATATATAAAAATAATCGGCCACGTTATTGTACTTATGGCCCATTACAAAATTTTCTTCGTCGCAACGCATCTCGTGTAGAGGTGGTCGGTAGACCCGGCCCAGCTGGGTTTGGGTTAGAAAATCTGGACCAGGCTCGGTCTGTTTCAAAGCGGGTTTTGTCAATTTTAGTAAAAAGTGTTGAAATATGTTTTGAAATATCATTTAAATGTAATTTAATTAAACATGTTTTTATTTGAGGAAAAATACCATTGTTGGTATAAATTTTATTAATGAAAAAGCTAAAATTACACTTGAAAAATTACAAAACGATTCAGAAAAAATCAGAAAGTAAAATCTAGCATCTTACAATTTTTCAATTAAAAATATTTTAATTTTCTTATAATTATTTAATTTTCATTTGAGTAGAATTTTGTAAATAATTTTTTTAAATTTTTCAAATTTAGAAAATAGGAAAACTAAAAAATATATGTTTTTTGAAAAAATAAAAATTAATAGGACCTATTGAACAATAACCAATTTTGTACGTCATGTGTGCTCTAGGCTAGGCAAGTATAACATTAATTTAAGTGACCTCAACAAAGTATAGTTTTTTATCATTTGAATTGTATCTTTTTTTGGAAAAATTGAACAAAAAAAAAGATTTGTTGTTTTCATTATAAAAGAATGGATGATCAATTTTGTAAAATATTTGGAAGAAAATAGAGTGAAACACAAATTGATATTTTCCTAAAAGGTTTAGAAATGCCAACATAAAAAAGGCCGAGGGAAAGGCCCATTTTAGTCCTAAATTTTTTACAACTTTTCTATTTAAGGCTTATTTTTTAAAAATTTTTGAACGTTGGAAACAGACGACCTTGCCCCCTAGGCCAGTCCCGTCTAGGCCGGTTCAAGTCCAAGTCCAAGTTGTGCGAGTTGGTGGGCTAGGTCGAGCTCACTTGGGCTTCCCTCATTTTCATGGCCCATATTTGGCCCGCCTCATCCCGGGTCTAATATATGTTGGGCCGAACCCAAGTTTGACCGAGTCTAGTCTGAGGCAGGCCTGGGTGAACCTGGCCCACATGCCACCTCTATTCTCATAACATCAACAAAGCATAATGGAATTTATAAGTGTTTATAACGATTTCTGTCAAAGAAGCGTAAGTGTATCCTCTGTAAGTGTTCATGACAATTACAGACCATGACTAATATTTTCCTTAAACTTATAGCAAACTCAAATTGGCTAATTTAATAACCTGTTTATAATTGAGTTATAAAGATATCAGGTTTTAGGCAAAGCAGGTTTAGTGAGAAAGAGCTATGGATATTTTTATTTTAAATGTTTGGAGACAATTTGTACTACAATTGCAACGGCATTTCTCAAGACACGAGTTTCTTTCGAGTTCTTAAACGGTTTTAGGGCACAATGCTTTCCTAAAAGTTTAAGATTTTCCTTTGAAAATGCCTAGAGAACACACTTTCAATTGCTTCCAATCTTGCTGTTCACGATGGTTTGATTATTCCTATATGCTGTAGGTGCAATGCTTTGTTGGAGTCTTCTATTCATCTGTTCTGGGGTTGCCAAGGTTCTAATCTTATTTGGGAAAACTTCTGTGCAATCCAATCGCTTATAATCAATCTTTTGAGGTATGGCTTTTGACTCTATTGTCTTCACAATATAAATGGATTTTGGATCGGTTATACTATATTATGTCAACCCTTTGGATTATTTGGTTGGGATGAAACGTGCTAATTTTCGAAAATTCTAACTATAATGCTACTTCATTAATTTATAGAATGGATGCTCTAATTTAGCTTCTCTGCAATTCTAGAGACTTTAAGTTTCAAGCCTTTATATTCATGGCTGATCCTCTAAACCCCTTTTGTCAAGTTTAGGGAACTAGTAAATGGGGTCATCCTTTTTCTACTCTTTAACTTTTCATTGTTGATGGTTTTTGGAATAAGTCTTCTGCTATTGGGGCAGTAGTTTGACTGTCAATGGGCACAAATGTACTGCCAAGATTTAGAGATGCAAACGTTTGGAAATATTGTAGTTTGGCTTTAAGGGCAAAGCTTATGGCCATACATGGTTCTGTTAGTACAGCTCGTAGGTTTTCTCTACATCAGGTCACCATTCTTACTGATTGTTCATTGGCATTGGCAACCTTCGAAGGTCTGTGGAGTTTAGCAACTTCGTGGCTCACCTAGCTTAGGAGATTGTTGCTTTTCTGGAGACTTTGGATTGCTATGCTCTGATAGTGATAACTCAGCGGCATATGTCTTCTGCCCACTTTTTCATTAATTCTCTTTTTCCTTCATAGTTCTTTCAGACTTTTACTTTTAGTTGTGACAAAAAAAAGTAATAACTGCCTTATATAAAAATGTATTATATTAAGTAATACAATTACTAACAATTTTGCATTGAATCTTTTTAAAAAAATTATATGTGAAATAATTTAGAGAAACTTACAATAATTTCATTTGGTTTGACCTAATTTATGCTTTGCTCTCTTTATTTTTGAAAACCTATATTTTGACCCCTGTTTCTTTTACATTGTCCGCAATAATTTCTGATACCATAGTTTAAGCTTTACGAGAGTTATCTTCTAGTAATTTCAATCTCTCCAATATTTTTTCATAGTTAATTAGCATTTTAATTTACTTATTTTTCTTCTCTATAAAAGTATTTCCCTTTTTGTATGTGTAAATTGGTATTTTTCAATGTCAATTTATTGTGAAAAATGTCAAAAAATTTTAAAATTATTGCAGCATAATTGTAAAAAATTTTAAACTAGTGTTTAAAAAGCCGTTGTTAGACAATATAAAAAGTGTGAGGGTTAAAGTGTATATTTTTATAAATGAATGGGTAAAGTGTAAATTAGCCAAACATCAAGGATTTATAGTTCTTCAATAATTTAATTGAAAGTTAAAAAAAAATAAAGTAAGTGTGAATTGTTATCTTTTGCATCTAATAATTTGCTTGACATGACAACTAGGGGGCACTTCTGAGTTCGGGTCCACCATGGAAATGAAGAAAATTTAAGTGTACAGCTAATGAACACTTTAATTTCTATGATATAAAATAAATGTAAAAATTTGGTCGCATTTGGTTATCATAGAAGAACTGAGTGATAGTCTTTTTAATAAAAAAAACATCTCTTTGAGTATGTTACAGAAGACATGCGTTGTTGTAATAATCACTGAAGATCAGATATTTAACTAACTTGAAAATATAAGTAACTAAATATGCTAATTCGCTCCTAATACTCGACCAGAATTATCTTTATGGTGATATAAAAGTGTGAAAGGTAAAATAGAACAAGTAGAGCATCTAGAAATTGTGTTTGTAACTTCTATATGCACAATTCTATTACCCTCTACTTATAGGGGATGAATTGACACTTATTGAGGGTCATAACTCTTCATAAAAGAGTCACAACTTTTTTTAAAAGGCTATACTACTTCACAAAGAGGTGTCTTTATCCACATATAACTTTTATTCTTAAAAAAAGACAATAGCTACCTTTAGAAGAGATGTGTTCGTTCGGCCATAGAGTCACAACTCTTCTAAGAGTTGTGTCTTCTTAAAGCAAGGCCATAATCTCATTCTAAAGGTGGTTAAATTTGCCTAAAACATGATTCTTTATTAAAAGTCATGTTATTTTACTAATCAGGATAGTTATGATGTGTAACTACATTTCTAATGGTCATATATATTGAGATAGACATATTTTTTCATCTAAAAATCATATCCTTTCATAATATGAGTAGTTATGAGGTGGTTATTAAGCAATTATCCTATATGTTAAGGTGTATATATACACGTCACACAATCATCATATGCCAACTTCTTATTGGTTCCAATGTGATAACGTGTCACATATATGTGCTATATCATCCGAACTACTTAACAACATCTAATTAATGTTAAAAGCAATAAAGTGAATTAATGTAACAGTACCAACATATGGTGTGATCATACCAAGTAATTGTAAAACACGTATAAAACACCAAGTAATCACTATTGTGAACTAAATTCCAACAACTCCTACTCGCACTAGATATGCTTTATAAAACCCGGGGATAATGGTTAAGAAACACCTGAAACACACTATGACAAAAGAGAAACTGACATATACAAGTTTGAGCGTGTGACCTTACATATCACAACAAATCTCCTTACTATGCAGTGGTTAAATAATAGAATTGTCTTCACCACAAATCCTTGAACTAATCAAAGATCCTTGAATCAATCAATGTTCATTAATGATACATATATCATTAATTATGCCTATATACCTTAAGACTTTATTGATATATAGTTTGGCTGTAACACGTCTTTTTTATAAGTTTATTAATAGACTATTTGTCTTGTACCAAACTCAGGATGCATTCATTTTAAAGTCATTTTATACTTGAATCGTGTAGTACACTAAGCAATATAATCTTACATCAAGTACGACTTATAAGCACTCATATTCAATAATAGATGACATTGTATCAACTACTTAACTTACAACACATGCAGTTAGATTGTAATTTGCAATAATTTACAAACACATTATAAAGTTTTTCCTATCACACTCATTATATAGTAACTTAAAACCTAGTGATTACCCAATAAGAAACATATCTGCCCATATTACCATAGCCATATGAATCTCACCAAAGTAATACTATGATTTTAAATCACTAAATAGTAATTAATGATGAGTAGGGGCATAGCAAAAAAAACTCACACATAAGAAAGACAAGAGAAAACTTATTTATTTCCTTTTTATGGTCAATTTGACAAGTCAAAAGACACACAAGATATATACAATGACCATCTTATATTAGTGTACACAATCACAATGTTTGACGAGTGTCTATCTCCCTCTCAAACATTGTTTATGTGACTCCATGTGAACTTCCACTAGGAGCACATGTCATTAACAAACCATGCAAGTGTCAAATTTCTCATAAATGATAAATTTACTTGGTCACATAGGTTAGCATGTATGTGTAGGCATATAAGCGCATTGCAACTAACACTTTACTTTGATCTTAAACAAATAATTTAGATCAAGATGACTTTTATGCTAAAGTTGTCACAAGTTGGATTATGTGACTCCTACTTGGATGTAAGTTTTTATTACATCGCATACAACTAATTTAAGTAACAACTTACATTAAAGACTTGAGTAGTCTCATTCTTGTTCAAACTCCAAGAACAAGGGCAGATTATTTATGTGAGAAAGCCAACATTCAACATACATCCAAACATATATTTGGTTTTTGTTATAATATAAACTGTATATATGATGCTATGTATGACACACATGTAATACAACCATTATATAAGTATATGCACACATATGATAAACATGCGCTATGTATATGTAGTGTAATTTATCATATCTTCATATAAAAAAAAAAGACAGAAACATGAGGATAATCCAACTAGTTAGTTAAACTAACACTAACTTGTTTGGAATGAAATGGAAATATTAAGAACTTGTTTGTAATGAAATGAAAATAATCACAACTCATTTGAAATGAAATGAAAACATTCACAACTTATTCAGAATGAATTAGAAACAATCAAAACTTGTTTGGAATGAAATGAAAACATTCACAACTAGTTTGGAATGAAATGAAAACATTCACAACTTGTTTGGAATGAAATAGAAACATTCACAACTTGTTTAGAATGAAATGAAAATATTCACAACTTGTTTTTGAATGAAATGGAAACATTCACAACTAGTTTCTAAATGGAAACATTCACAACTATTTTCTAACAAATTTGAAACGTTCACAACCTATTTGGAATGAAATGAAAACATTCACAACTTGTTTGGAATGAAATGGAAACATTCACAACTTGTTTGGAATGAAATCGAAACATTCACAACTTATTTGGAATGAAATGGAAACATTCATAACATGTTTGGAATGAAATAGAAATATTTACAACTTATTTGGAATGAAATTGAAATATTCACAACTTGTTTAGAATAAAATTGAACATTCACAAATTTTTTCCAATGAATTTGAAATGTTCATAACCTGTTTGGAATGAAATAGAACCATTCAGAACTAGTTTCAAATGAATTTGAAACATTCACAACTTATTTCAAATGAAATGGAAACATGCACAATTTTTTTTGAATGAACTGGAAACACTCATAACTTCTTTGGAATGAAGTAAAAACATTCACAACCTGTTCGGAATGAAATGAAAATAGTCAAAACTTGTTTTCAATGAATTGAAAGCGTTCACGACTAGTTTGGAATCAAATTAAAATATTTACAACATGTTTGGAATGAAATAGAAACATTTATAACTCATTTCAAATGCAATGAAAGCATTCACAACTAGTTTCAAACCAAATTTAAACATTTAGAACTTGTTTAGAATGAAATAAAAACATTCACAGCTTGTTTTGAATGAAATGGAAACATTGATAACTTGTTTGCAATGAAATGGAAACAATCACAACTTGTTTGGAATAAAATGGAAATATTCACAACTAGTTTTGAATGAAATAGAAACAGTCACAACTTATTTGGAATGAAATGAAAACATTCACAACTAGTTTCGAATGAAATGAAAACATTCACAACTTATTTGGAATGAAATGGAAACATTCACAACTTGTTTGAAAATTCACAACTTGTTTGAAAATTCATAACTTGTTTGGAATAAAATGGATACATTCACAACTTGTTTTGAATGAAATGGAAACATCTACAACTTATTTAGAATGAATTGGAAACATTCACAACTTGTTTGGAATTAAATGGAAACATTCATAACTTTTTTGGAATGAAATGGAAACATTTACAACTAGTTTCAAATAAAATGGAAACATTTACAACTTATTTGGAATGAAATGGAAACATTTACAACTTATTTGGAATGAAATAGAAACATTCACAACTTGTTGGAAATGAAATGAAAATATTCACAACTAGTTTAAAATGAAATGTAAACATTCACAACTTATTTGGAATGAAATGGAAACATTCACAACTTCTTTGGAATGAAATGGAAACATTCACAACTTGTTTCCAATGAATTTGAAACATTCACAATCTATTTTGAATGAAATGGAAACATTCACAACTTGTTTCCAATGAATTTGAAACATTCACAATCTATTTTGAATGAAATGGAAATATCTATAACTTGTTTCAAATGAATTTGAAACATTCACAACTTGTTTCAAATGAAATGGAAACATGCACAACTTATTTGGAATGAACTGCAAACATTCACAACTTCTTTGGAATAAAATGGAAACTTTCACAACTTGTTCTGAAACTAGTTTGGAATGAGCTTTATATTTTCATGAAATATGAACACCAATAATGCATAAACTACTACTAAGATAGTTCAATGCCAAAACTATCATTAAACATGAGTCACTAATAACCCTTATATTTCATGAAAATAAGTTTTTTTGTATGGAAACAAATACCACACACATAGATTGTTTACATAAAGCAATTTCTTTTGCACAAAGCAATATGATATAACTAAATGTATATGTGTATTCATCTCTAAACTTCACCATATTTTAATGTAGAAATGTTAACTTAATAACATTTATTTTTATCTCATTTCATCCGAATGATGTAATATGACTATATTGTATATTAATATGGGTCTTAAGATAGATTCAAAATGAATACTTGAACTAATTATCTTGATCAACTTTGCTAACATTTGATCATGTACATCTCATGATATATGTTAGACTTAAATGAGAAACTAATACAAATTCTTCCATTCTAGAAAAAGTGCTCAAGGGGTTATGAATAACAACCGCAAGTTAGACTTAAAGTATGACCCAAGAACAAAATGACTATTTCTGCATTATCTCAAACCAAGTTTAAGATTGCATATAAAGTAATTTGAGACCTTAGTCTTGAAACATATTATACTATCTACTCCTTAGATTATTTTATGAGTTCAGGGCTAAAAGTCATGAAAAATTATATGATTTTCATGGAAACTTCCTCACCATCTGGGGAAGGTTGAGCTTATCATCCACTAGACATATGCTCACATCCAACTTTAACTTTTATTACTATAATGAACCATGTTGATAAAATTCCATTAAAAGTGTGAAGTTATCCACCTATTAATCTTCAACGTTTAAATATAATCCTATTGAACCCCTATTGTTTTCAGGATCAACTAATGATACTTTGAATTCAATGGCTCTCACATAACCTCTTTGTGATGAATAATAACTCCATTTCACTTAACATTTTTTGAAACATTTTTGTATATGATGACTTCTTTGTCATCATTAAATTTCAAATTAAAATTTTGTTCATTGATAACTCCACTTATGAAATTAGCAATCTACAACATATAATAATTGGTACATTAAATAGGTGCGTATATCATCACAACAAGACAATTTCAAACACAAGTAAAATAAAACAATTTATCCATACCAAAACAAACTGCAAACATATGCATGCACATGTAATCAAATATATTTTGATAAGTTTTGATTATTTTAGTTTATTTGTCTTAAATTGCATTATCACATTTAGATAACCATTATAGACACAAAGTCAATAATACAATAAAAAAACAAACATATGTGCAATTCAACCTACCAGTATGCCCAGAAAAAATTTTAAGAACACAAAGTTGAAAAAAAAAATTATCCGAATTGCATACACACAAGGTCAAATATATCAAAATAATCTATATGTTCATCAACCTAAGTTTTGGTTAACTTAATGTACGTAGCAAGTTTAAACATGCATGTTGATTTCAGATTTAGTAACCAAAACTAAATCCTAGCACATAGATTAAAGTTAAGGTCGATAATATTGGTATCACATATAAAAAGTTTTCAAACAATCTAAGGCTGTTTAAGGGAGCATGCATATTGAACCTATCTCTGATACTATTGAAGGAAATTTAAGTTCACAATTAATGAACACTTTAATTTTCATGATATAAAATAAATACAAAAATTAAGACATATTTGGTTGTCACAGAAGAACTGAGTGATAGTTTCATTGATAAAAAAATGTTTCTTTGAGTATGTTGCGAAGACGTGAGTTGTTGTAATCACCCAATATTAGATATTTAATTAACTTAGAAATGCATAACTAAATATGCTGGTTCAAACCCAATACTCAACCAGAATTCTCTTTATGGTGATATAGAAGTGTGTAGGGCAAAATAGAACAAGTAGAGCCTTCAGAAATTGTGTTCACATATTCTATATACACAATTTTATTGCTTTTTATTTATAGAGGATTAATTGGCATTTATGGAGGGGTCATAGCCCTTCATAAAAGAGTCACAATTCTTCATAAAAAAAGTTATATTACTTCGCCAAAAGGTACTTTTATTCACCAAAAACTTCTCCTATTAAAATAAGACAATAACTTCCTTTATAAGGGATGTGTTGGTTTGACCATAAAGTCACAACTTTTTTAAGAGTTGTATTTCCTTAAATCAAAGTCATAACCATCTTTTAAAGATTGTTAAATTCGCCTAAAACATGATCATTCACTAAAAATCATGTTATTTCACTAATCATGATAGTTATGGTGTATAACTACATTCCCATGGATCATATACATTGGGATAAACATATTCTTTCATTTAAAGATCATATCTCTTCATAATATCAATTGTTATGGGGTGATTATTAAGTAATTATCCTATGTGTTAAGGTGTACATATACGCGTCACACAATCATCATATGCCAACTTCCTATTGGTTTTAATGTGATGATGTGCCATACACATATGTCACATTATCCTGACTACTTAACTACCTCTAGTTAATGTTAGAAGCGGTGATGTGAGTTAATATGACAACACTAACATATGGTGTGATCACACCAAATAATTGTAAAATACGTATATTTTAGTGCATCTATAAAATTCAATAATTGCTTTTGTTAAGTACATTCCAACAGGAAAACAGTGGGAATGAACAGCCACCATCTCACTCAGCAAAGAACAAAGGGCTAAAAATTAAAAGTTGTTTGCGAGGTTTTGAAAGTTCTTGAATTCTTATTTTTTTCGTCAAAAAGTGATTGAATTCTTTTAGACTCAAAGCCAAAGGATAGTTCAAAAAGAAATCGTGCACGCACGTCCTTTCGAAGTAATTATTGTCTGTGCTTGAGCAGTTAGTCGAAATTCATTTTTTTCACCGTGATCTCAAACTCTGGACATTTCTCCTTCCTTTTCTCACTCAAAAGACATTTTTCTCTTAGGTAGAAAAAATGGTAAAAAGGGCTAGTATGCCACTTATCCTAAGCCAATTAAATAAATCAATAATTAAGATGTTTTTTTAGGTAAACATGTCACTAATTTTTCCTTTGAATTGAGCAAATAAATTACTAACCTAATATATGGAGGCAAATGACGATAAGGGAATTTTCCCCTTCATATTAGTTGACCTTCAAATATGTCTAATTCGATTCCAATTTTACTCTTTTTTTTTTTACTTATATGGAATAAATTTAGGACTAAAATTTGATTAGAACCTTAGCATCTTAAAATAAGCTTTAATTAGTTGTTCCTAGTCAATAATTACAGTGAGAAATGGCGAAGCTTTTGCTCCCCAAACATGGCCTAGAAAATTCCATTCCTTCTCCAAGAATAATTGTGTTGAGAGTGCTCATATTAGCAAATACTTTTAATGACAGTGACTTATTTGCCTGAAAAAATATTGATGACATTTTTCTTAAAAAAAAAAATACTCTAGTGGATTATTTGTTCTCATGACCTAAGATGAGTGGCATATTTTCTTCTTTTTCCATAAACAAATTGATAGTAAAAGAAAAAAAAAGAATCTTGATTTAAATCATTTCTTGTAATAAAATCTAAAACGTGTTTTGAAAATTATGTTTGAGAGCATACTTTAGTTTAACTGTCAAAAGGTAAGATTGGATGACCCTGAACCTGAAATTCAATACTCAGTTAAAGTTAACCATTTAACTTTGTAAAACTTAGCGAATTAGTCCATTATATATTGTTGTTGACTGACTTAGCTGTGGGCCATGAGCAAGGTGACCATTATTTGCTTAGGTGGTGTTGGAGTAAAAAAGATAAAGTACTATATTTTATATAAGTTAAAAATATTTTATATTATTCTCATATTGGATGAAATTTATTAACTCAGAACAATTTTATTTATGTAGAATTTATTTTTTTGAAATTATTTTAAATGTCTGGTAGTTTCCCTCTAAAAAATTTGAAATGGGAAATAATTTTTTTATAATTAAATTTTTTTTACATGATCAATTTTTCCTATATATGAAATAGTTGTTGTGCATAATATTTGCACTTATTGTGTAATAACTTTGGTTATGCTAACGAATTGCACCTAATGAGGAGCAAGTTAAAATGTCTTTACTTGGTATAGAATGAAAAGAGAATAATAAAAAATTTAGGATGAAATTTGGCCCACATAATTCATAGATATTAAAAGATTAATTTTTCGAGTGTTAGTTGTATATTTTAATAGTATATTTTGTTAAAGTTAAAAAGCAGACAAATTGAAGATTATATTAGAGATAATTTTATGGGGGCACCATATATCTAATCTATTTTTGGTTTCATCTTGAATAGATTAGCTATAGTCGCAGATTAAATGTTAGTGACCCATGAAATTTACCTATATACTTCTTGCAACAAATTACTTTAGTATCTGAAGTAATTATTTTCTCAAAAACAATGAAAATTTCAAATCATATGCATATAGGAAAATATTTTAAATTATATATTTTAATTAATATATAAGATTTTATGTAATTTTTACAATTTAAAGTCTTACAGTGGTCAATGTTACCTTCCTTTTTGAATTAAACGACACATAAGCACCCACAACCACCTCACTACCCACAATCACAGCTACATCATGTTTAGGGGCTATTTGTCAATGCCACACAAGCAGCCCACTATCACGTTAGCCAATAATAGTATGTAATGGACTAACTCGTCAAATTTTACAAAATTGAGAAGTTAATTTTAACTGAGTACTGAGTTTTAGGCTAACTTGCTCAAGTTAGACACATTTAGTGACCATTTGTATATTTGGGCCTTTTAGTTCATGCGCCAATTATGGATTTAAGCCTTTATTACGTTAAAAATGGTAGCCGAGTAATTTATTCTAATTTTGGTTGAGATTTGTTTTTTATTTTCGATACTTGGTTCAATATATAATTAATTATTTAGTCAAATCTTACACTAATTGAAATCCTGGACTTAAAAAAAAAAACTAAAAAGCATTTTAAAGCATTTAAAAAAAATCTGTTTATTAATTTATTTTTGTTAGATTGGGTAACAAATAATTTCTTTTTTCAACAAAGTATTGATTTTTAAATGATATTTGTTTTGAAATTCAATTGTTAGCTGGTTTGAAAATTTACTGAAGTTTAGTTATGTAACTTAGAAATGAACAATAAATTTTCGTTTTTTTAAAAGATAAAATTCTTGTACAAAATTTAAATCACATACCAAATTTGTATAATATTATAAGCTGTTTGCAAAGGGCATGGAAGGGTTGAACACTTGCATTTGGAAGATTTATTTAGATGCTGGCAAACGTTGAGGCGGTGACTTCACTGGTGCAAGTTCTTTTCATGTAGATTGAATCTAAAGTCTACTCAAACCAACTTGCATCACTGATGAAACGTGAAAAGACATGTAGGATTATTTAGGATCAAGAGCGAGTGTTACTGTTAACGGTGGTATTTTCATAGTGGAGTTTTCAGTGTTAACTTGTTGGGCTTTTGAATTTTTTTGCCTCCTTTATATTAAGGTTAGTAATTAGTATTATAGTTTTAAATATACAAAGATAGCTTTTATTTTTTAACTTGACAAATTATCAAAAACTCAATACTAATTATCCCAGACAAACTTATAAACTTTCTTTTCCTGTTGGCTAGCGTTTGGTGGGGCTTCTTTACGAACCCCGGAGCTGAGAAATCGTGTTCTGTTGGTCTGATGGTTTTCTCACAAGCAGAACTTTAATTTTCTCACATTACCTGAAGAAACATATAAAATCAACACATGTCTTAATTTCAACTGACAAATTCTTTCTTATTATTATATTCAAAGAAAAGGAGAACTGCTGGACCCTAGCCGACCAAAAAGAGAGCGAGAAGGATATCTACTTTGCCTTTTTTTTTATAAAGTTCGTTACTGCTATTGGCTAAAAATTTTTAACTCCTCACAAAAACAAAAGCATTTCACAAACCACTATCCCATAGTATAGAGACTGTGAGCTCCCGGGACCGTAATTGCCCACATAATAAGGAAAAAAATAAACAAAGAAAAGGGAAGAAAAGAAACAAGAAAAAAGGCAACCGTCAAACATTTAGAACAAGGCTAGGCTACTTGAGGACCAAGGTACTCTATTCTGTCCATTTGTGAGTTCTCTGGCACTTCAATCTCCTCTAGCCATCCGTAGGAGTTACCGTCCTCTTTCAAAGCTGGCGTTTCTTGGTCAGTATCCATGGAAACTTGTGATTGATCACCCTTAAAGGCTGAGTACGGGAATTCCTTGTAGTAACAGCCGTCCCTGCCATCTTCTTTAGAATAGGGAGGTCCGAGCACATCAAGCACAGCACAAGGTGTTATCGCCGTGAACTGATGGATATTGCCCCCGGTTGTCGGATAAAGCACTGATGTGTTGCATGGGGAGGTGAAGACGGAGTCAGCTTCCAGCTTTGCCAATCTCACTGCAAGAATACAATCCCTTGTTAACACCAAGATAAGCAGTGTTAACCCTGCAGGGAACGTTCGTCGCAAAGATACCAACCTTGGGAGGGTGCCACAGGGCCCTTTGTACCGACTTGTTCAACAAAATCATATGATTTTATGTGCATTTTCCCCAGAAGAAGTTTGCTGAAGACAGTCATTTCTGGATGATTGTGGAGAGGTATCACAGCAGTAGCTGGTAGAAAGAAAATGCATAACTGCAAAAAATGGATATCGTGAGTAAACCAGCCACATTCGCATTGAAGTGCAATTATAACTTGTAGTGTTAACAAATTCTAAAAAGTTAATTGAAATTATGAATTTCATGTCACCGATGTCAATGCAGCTGGGATTAAGGTGTGGTATGAAGATGATGATGATGATGATAAAGCATCCAAATACACATATACATATAGACTATAGTTAAGGTGTTAACGCAATTCTACCGAGAACTCATTGCACTGGTATATGGTAGTATATGTGACCCTTGGAGTTCCCTTTGCCACATACGAAGCCCTGAAGAACTGCAGATTTCTGCTAAGCCCTACATCTTCTGGTTTCATCTTGTCTGCAGCAAAGGCAAAGTCCAAAGCAATATTAGTACTTGATTCCTTTACAAGCAAATCACGGTATCTACATTTGACACCCCCAAATCCCCAGAACCCAACTCTCGGCATGGACACAAGACAATGTTCATACTAAACATATGAAAACATCTGTACAAAAGTTCTGAAAAATATCCTACACATCGCAGTCTAATTGCTTCCTTAGGAAAGTAATTAAGTGAGACTTCCCAAAATGGACAACACTAGATGTACAAATTTTTTTGCCAATGCTTTCTTACTTATCGATGTGGTAGAATTTCACGAGTTTTACATTAACCGCAGGGTCCACTTGGAATTTAAACCAGTCAACCCACAACATGCACCTAAGGTTGTTTAAAATCCGGAATTTCTCACATTTCTAAACAAAATGACCTCAATTCTAGACAAATGTTTATCAGAACAAGATACATGCATATTAAAACTAGACAAATGCATATTAAAAATGCATCTCGGAGCTAGATAATTGAATCTTACAAATAAATGTACAAGCAATTGAAGCAAATGCACCTTAAATCCTAGAAAAATGCATATCAGAGTTGGTCAAATTCATCTTAGAACTAAACAAACTGTTATGAATAGATATAAAGTTAATAATGTTAAATTGAAAGAACGTACACCCGTCATTATACTTGATCTCGATGACATGAAATCCATGGTGTTGAACAATGCTAAGAAGCAATATCTAAATCATGAAATATGTAAAAGCAAATTGACAATATTTTACACCAAGTGGTCTTCTTCTTGTGAGCGAATAAGAGATCCACTTATCACCATCACCAATTAAACGAAAAGCACATATTATTCCTCCTTTCTGCTTATTGTTTTAACTACCCCGAGATAATTTAAACTATTGCACGGCACATTGGAAAAGGAAAGAGAGGGCCTCCCTAATTTTTAAGTAAACAAAATTACCTGTCACATTATACGGAGAAAGAGACAAAATTAGCCGAAAGAAAAGGCTAGATATTACGGAAAAACTTGTCGTTGTTTCATCCCAAAGAAGAAAAAAGAGATCGCCGGGAACAGCTTCGTCTTTCTGGTCTCCTTCCTACAAAGACAGATGCATATTTTATCCCATCCGAACTGTATAGGAAGGAGGATCCAGAGAGCCCCAATTGGGAAACGACAGAACTGAACTGAATGGGTCCATCGGTTCGAGATCTACTTTCAGTTAACAAAATCTAAGATCGCAATTAAGACTACATGATCCTCCTATCCTACGGACATGAGAAAAACTTCCCATATGTGGAAAGGGAGGAAGTTCACATCATGATAAATTTTTTCCAAGCAAATAATGGAATAATAAATAAATTTTGATTAAAAAAAAGGCGAAACGGGAAACATTACCAAGAATTTGGCATATTCTGTCTACATCAGAAGGGGGAGGAACAGATCCAGGGCCCTTAAAAACCTGTCTACAAGAATCAAAGAGCTCTTGAAGAGCCGCGGGAACTGGAGAGATCAGAGCAGGCTGCTTGCTTCTTTTCTTGCACCGACTCTTCTTAATGGCCTTATTCACGTATCCCACCTTACTCTTTAAGTGCCTCACTGCACCAACACTTCTCTGCTCCACCAATCCGGCCTCCGCCATCATCAATCAACAACAGGAGATGTGTAAACTCTCCCTGTAAATTCTCTCTGTCGAAAGCAATAATTCGATCGAGACCCAACGTACTGAGAAACGAAAGGGCCCAGCAAGTAAAAGGTACTCGTGTTGAAAATTTTCAATATTTGATTGAATCAAGAGACTTTTGAGAGAGGGTGGAAAATGAGAGGCTACGGTTGGTATGTTTATAAGGGAAGGAAAGAGGAGAAAACCAGGGGCCATGCTGGGGTTGGAATGGATCATCGGGCAAGTGATTTTAAGAAAGCGCAAAACAATTACTCAAAGACAACAGGGAAAACAAAACCAGGGAAGCATAAAATTAAAAAGCAGTATTTTAATGGTTGTGGTTTTGTTGCGTGGTTCACTTCCCGCCCCCAAGATTGAGGGCTGTGACTCAAAAAACTGCCTGTTAGGCGACCCCTTGTTTTTTCGGGGGTTTTCTTTCTTTCTTTTTTTCGGAACTCTTTTGGTCTTTTCTCGGCGTTTAACTGTTTAAGTCGAGCTGTACCTGTACGCGAACGACTCTTATTCACCGTCATGCCCCTTCTTTTTCTTCCTCATATTTTCGGTCTCGTTTGTTTCCATTGTTTTTAATTTTCTTTTCCTTTAAAAATACTGATTTTCCCATCACGCCCCTGTTTCGATATCATTTTCATTGATTTCATTTTCTTAATGGGCATTCAATTGAATTTAACTTAATTTTAGTGACTACAAGCGTATTTTACCAAAGTCCACTCTCTTGATGTTACGTAGAATCGAAGATAAATTTTCTAGTAAGTATTGCTAAAATGAATGTGCCCTTTCACTTTGTGTTTATTTTTTTAATTAGAAACATATCTATATAAGGAATAAGCTTGCAAGAGAAATAAAAAAATAACTACTTTTTTTTAAACCTAGAAGGCATCTATACTAATATTAAAATATTATATAAGAAAATGAGAAGGTTGGACTTGGATTCAAACCTCTGACTTTCACAATTTCCATTTCCACTATGTGTTTTACATTGAAATATCAAGGGTTAAAATCACTCAAGTAAGTTCAAGTTGATTCCCAATCAAATTATAAGAGAAATTCAACTGTTGCTCTTTTTTCTTTTTTCCCCTAAGTAGTGAATGTTTTTGTTGGTTTTAGTTACAAACCAATGCATTATACCTATGCTTAGTCACATATTATTTTAATTATCAACTACATCAATGCATTCTCCGTGTAAAGCCCTCCATGTAATACTTTATAATCTAATAAGGGTGAGTATTTTCATCAATAGAGAAGCATGAACTTTAACCTCAAGTTATGAACAACCTTAATATATTATAAAGTGTTCATTGGCTTATACTATTTAAAAATAAACTTGAGTATCCAATATTTAAATGTGTAATCTAATCCATTTATAAAAAAAAAAAAATCTGTTGTCGACAATAGAACTTATTTCTAATGTGTAATGTCACGTCGAGACATCTAGTTTGGTTTGAAGAAATAGGAACAAAGTAATATATGCTTTTGTTTATCTTGTTACAAAAAAGTTGAAAGTACATTAAAAAACACAAAAGAATACCCGAGGGATTTTTCAGCACGGGGGAAAAACGGAAGGAAACGTGGACAATAGAAAGAGAGGGAAAAAGTGCACGTGGCTACCACGTGGAATTTATTGCTTGCGCAAGTGATCCACGCATCAAGCCCGTTTTCGCCTCCTGCGCCACCCACCTGGGCACTGACGTGCCGTCTTGGAATCCGTCTTGCGTTGCATTGCTTATTTGCTTCCTTGCTCCATCAATTTGCAAAAAAGCTCCATTTATTTATTTATTTACTCTATGGCAAATGTTTTTGCCTCTTGCTTTTACCTGGCAATTGAGCTTCACTTCTCCTTTACCTTCGATTGATGATAGTTCGTCAAATTCTAATCTTGTCTTGGATAGATGCATGTCATTTTTATAGCTTTAAATATGTTTTTTTAGCTTTTATAATGGTTTTAAGGTGGTCATTTATATCAGACTTTACTTTTTTAAAATTATTCAATTCCATATTTTGTCTCAATTGTAGTCATTCAATCAAGTTTAGCATTATATTTGGTGTAAGTTACAAATGTGGGGCACTAAAAAAATCCTATTGAGACTCACTTTACTACCTTGGCTCCCAATGACTGCAATGTATGAACATTAGACTTGAGGCAAAAAATGACACAAACACATAATTTTTGTTACTTCAAATGTAAATTAAAATAGACTTCACTTCTTCTCATCTAACCCTACTTAAGATGCAGCCAAAATCTCAAAAGACTATTTCTACTTGTTTGTTTTATGTTCATCAAGTTCGCAAATTATAAAAATAATTTTGAAGAAGTTTCTTTGAATTTTTCACTTAGTGCCTAGCTATCTAATCCAGATGAAAAATGAATAAATAATAACACCTTGAAATCATGCATCCAATTGAGTGGGTTGGAAGAAATGCACTAACGACAGAGGTAGATTGTCCTAGTGCAACTTAAGCATAAGAAAGTGTGTTGGCTAAGTCGATCAGATGTGGGGAGACATATAAGCTCATGCTAGTAGATGACATCTCATCCGTTTCTATTCCAATTAATTCATCTGACAATAACACTTGATACAACTGGTAAATCATGAGTGGTGTTTACTGCCTCAAATGACTATAAACATGCATCTAGAAAAACTCATTAGAGAAATTGACATGATTATTTTGGGTTGAAAAAAGATGAGCATGAACCATGTGGCCTATGAGCAAAGCGAGAACAATGAATCTAAGATTTTGAGGTTATTTCTAGTGATTTAGTATTGGAATTCTTTTGAAAGATGGACAATGTGTCACCAATAGGAAAATACCCATGTTTTGCTTGATTTTGGAGGCTACTTTTTTAGATTGAATTATGAGGGTTTTGGGTCGGCTGACATTTCAATTAGAGGCGAAGTGGAAAGAAGATTGAGTTTGTTTTAGTTTGCATTTTCAAGCCACCAAGATTGTGTTTATGTCAGTTTTTTGCCTCAAGTTTGATATTCATACAACATGCTCATTCATTGTAATTAAAAAGGAGCCATGAAAGCAGTCTGAGTCCAAAGTAAAGTCTTTAAGTATGTTACATTAGCAACTTCTAAAAGAAGTAATGAAATCTTTTTTAAATGATTTGTTAGCTTGTCTTTATAATTAGTTTGGTCTTAATACCATGAGCTTAAGTCAGCTCACCTGTTCTAACCCATCCAACAGGCGCATAGTTACATATACTAATTACTTAAGTGGTGGGATTATGTTCATGAACAGTGCCACTATTATATAGTTTTTATTTTTTTGTCTCGGCTGCATTTTAGCCCAAAATTGATTTTTTCGGCACTGTTTTTTTGGGGAAATTGCGTTTTTTTGGGGGGGGGGGTTTGTTGGGGCTTGTTGTTGGTCCAAAAAGGGTAATTAGTCCTCTATCTGTCTATGGCAATACCTTCAAGTTCTCAAACTTTGAATGTAGACATTTTTACCACTTTATCCTAAATTTTTGGTTTTTGTGTTTTAAGCCCTAACTTTTATGAGTGGCACTCAGGACTCTCATTTCTTTTGAAATCCAAAATTTATTATATTGGTCTTATGTTGTATATTTTTTATTTTCCAAATTTGTTACCAAGACCTTTCAATCATTTAAAATTTTCTAGCTATTTTGAATTGATCATAACTTATTTTTGAATTTATAAATTTTTTAGGATTTTTCCTCTACAAATACAATCGGTATAAGAAAATTGTATTTTCTTCAGTTGTCCCGCAACAAAGTTCAGTCACAATCTAGTTCGTTTCTAGTTTTTTTTTTTTGGTACTTAAAATTAACTGCTACTACAGGTAAATGGTTGAAGTATAAAGGGGAAGAGGTGAGGTGTCCTGAACTCTAATTGGTGGCAAAGGTAGACGAGAGGCACTGCCAGGTGGACTGAGGTTTTAGTTAATTGTAAAGCAGAAGTAACCAACTTTTTTTTGCTGAATTCTGGTCAACATTAACAGAGGCCCATTAGTCTTTGGCCCAATTAGGTTCCTTCTTCTCTTGAGTCCGCTTCTCTTTCACACCCATAATTTGGCACCTTCAGCGCCCAAGGACTGCTTGATACCGCCGATGCGAGTCCGATTAGAGAAACGCTGACATTTTCGCCGTCTCCCGAAGGTTCTGGCCCGGGGCTAATACATGATATTATTACCGAACATTGGTCGAGATCAATTACCGTAGATAGCCTAGCAGACGGAGTTCGGATTTCATGGCCGATTTCCAGACCTCGACTCACCGAGCCAATTGGATTTTCACTCCTCAAGAACTGGTAAAGAGGAAATCACTATACATCTTCTTTTATTTCATTGGTTGCTGGCAGAGTTAGATATATGAAAACGAAGTTGCTGCCTAATGAGTATTTCTGTTGATCAGCTGCATTATGCTTTAGGTTATTTAGGGATGTATAATTGCCTCATGAGGGGTTCTTGTACTAATATTCAAAACTGGGGACTTCTATTCTACTTAGTTTTCTTCCTACTATGGGATGTAAACTTCAATACGGGGGGCGGGGGTGGGGATTGCTTTTTCTCATTTGACGGGATTTGTTTTTCTTTTCCTTTCCTTTATATTCACTGACTATGATTGTAAAATAGGCTGGAAAATACAAAGCTGCTAATCAAAGAGCTATACAAACTTTGGAAGAGGTATGAACCGCTGGCTTTTGCTCTTAATAAATTTATCTGTCGACCTACCTATTGGTCATTCATTTTGGGTCGGATAGATTGCATAACTTTTCAAGTTTACTTCAATGGCAGAATCAGCAATTTATGCATATAGACACACACACACACACACACATGAATATTTGCCAGCTAAATGCTATTCACTGGACTTCACTGACGCCATAATGAAATCAGAAAAGAGAAAGTACTTGACTCTGTTGCATATTATCGTTATCAGCATTTGCTTGTATCCTTTACAAGGGTGACTTATTTCAATGACTAATATGGCATATGTGAATAGATGTTCACTATACCCGTAATATGACTGGAAATCCTGTCTGTCCTCTGTAACCTCGCTTGCACAATTGGCAGTGTCATGCTCATATCTTAAGTATCCGTTTTCTGATTAATCCTTTTATTGGTTCTAATCTAGTTTTTTGTTGAAGTGTGGAACAACACAATTGGAAGTTGATACTGATGGGTCAATTTCATATCCTGAACCTCAAGTCAATGCAGCGGGAAATGGTAGCTGAAAGTATCTACATTTAATTTTTTTTTTTAGTTGATATGGCTGAACCATATTATGTTTAACCGTTGTCTTAATCCTCTTCCGCACGTTTTTTGTTCTCAGCTGAGAAGCAATCTCGCCCCAAACCTCTTAATGTTGAAGAAGAACAATCCATGAGAGCATTTTATGAGAATAAGCTTAGAGAAGTCTGTAGCGCATTTTATTTTCCTAACAAAATTCAGGTACATACTTAGGTCTAAGTCAATGTAGATCCACATATTGGTCAGAGATGTTTGATATGAGTGCAATCTAAAGTCACAAGCTTTTGGTCTTTCTTTATCTTTTTTAGGCAACAGCACTGATTTACTTCAAAAGGTTTTATCTACAATGGTCAGTCATGGAACATCATCCAAAGCATGTAATGTATGGTCTTCTCACCTATCAGATCTGTGGTTAAAGCTTGTAAATCCCCTCTTCAATATGTTGGAAATTAATTTGCCATGCAAGTGCCATGAGGATCTTACGGCAAACTATTGGACATAGTGCTGAGATAGTTTTAGATGGATTGCACATATAGCATGCTTCTTGCGTTATAGTCTTTCTTCTCCTAGTAATGTTGCATCTCATGTGGATTCCAATTTCACATCGCACTTCTTTCTTTTTTTCTCCTTAGTTTCATAAGTTTCTTCAATATCATGATGCTTTGCCACATAATGTCATCGATTGAACAATGGCTCTTGAAGTATCTTATGCTGGAATCTTGCCTTGTATGATCAGGTTAACCTGTGTGTATGCAGCATGTAAGATAGAGGAAAATCATGTATCAGCAGAGGAGCTGGGCAAAGGAATTTCTCAAGATCACCAAATGATTCTTAATTATGAGATGGTTGTTTATCAGGCAAGGCTTTTCTTATTTGTCTTCTTCTTCTTCTTCTTCTTCTTCTTCTTCTTCTTCTTCTTCTTCTTCTTCACAGGTTTATATATTTTTTTTCTTATATGAAAATTATATTTCTGACACAGAGCTTGGAATTCGATCTCATTGTTTATGCACCTTATCGTTCTGTTGGAGGTTTTGTGGATGGTATGGAGGTGAGTGTGGTCAACCATTTTGTCAATTTATAGCTTTCCTCTATAGTTGTTGAACTCAAATGTACGATTGGTTAACTTTCATGCAGTCTCTTAAGAGGAGGACTTTTCATCAGCTGGTTATGAAAAACAGTTTAATTAAATTTGCAGTTGGTACCACCAACCAGCTGCTGAAAGCAAATTGAAAATGTAGCTGAAACCTTTCTTTTTTACCTCTTTGATAAGGGTTTCTCTGTGTTTCATTACCAGGAATTTGATGGTGCAAAGGATGATGACAATATGAAATTGAAGGTAGTCTCAACCTCTGGGATAATATTCAGTAGTGTTGCTTCTGTTAGATTTATAAAAACTTTCAACTCATCTAGGATGTCATCTCAGTACACGACACTTTTGCATATTGGAAGGAGTATTTATTACTTGTTTGTTCATGTTTTCTCTTCCCCTTAATCTATGGAGGGGGAGACTCTTCATTCTTACATTATAGCAAAAGATATAATCGCAGATGATAACAAAAACTCCCTAATAGGCTTTGCAAGAAACTGCCAGGATCGAGGTTGACAGGATCATGCTGACTGATGCCCCACATTTATTTCCTCCTGGTCAGGTAACATTTGTTACTTAAACTCTTTAATTTCTTCAGATATTTATTGGAGACAGTAGATGACCTGGACTATATCAATGCGAAAATCAAGTTGTTTTTTTATTATTTATTCTAAATAGTATTTTTGTGGATATGTTTCCTTGGAAAAATAAAAAATAGAAACAAAAAACAAACAAAGACTCCTTAGAGCTACTAGTTTGGTTGCATACAAAGTCAGGCATGCGGCCTTTGTAGCACTAGGGTTAGGCCTACAGATGTAAACTGGAAAGCCCAAATCTGAACCCCTTGAGATACATGAGATCAAGCTGTGAACGTATTTTCTGAAACGTAGAGTTCAGACAAATAAAGTAGGAGAAACAGAACACAAAGTTCTCTTTTGCCTAGATACGCAAATATTGGTGTCAAATTCATGGAAAGTCATAAATCTTTTGCACGAACAAAGTTCTGAATTTTTTTATCTTTTAGTATGAGTGCCACGTGTTGAAAGACATCTTGTGCGTGTTGACTGAGCGCCCCATCCCCCCCCCCCCCCCAAAGAAGAAAATCCAATTCTGTTTAACTAGTTGTTACCCAATTTCTGGTGTACATGCTAACGTGATCTGGTGCACTTGCCCCTAAAAGTTGTTTAACTTGCTCCAAAAGTTTTTGTCTGCACTATAATTTGGTGACAAGAGGTTGCATTAATTTTCTGGAATCTTGCTCTTTTTTATTTGAAATCTGACAAACCCTTTTCCATCATCAAATATTTTTGTTCTCTTTCCCATTATGCTGTATTTTCTGTGCCTGTTCAAAGAAATCTTTGTAGTCCTTGCTGCTAGTATGACGTCTCACATTTCAGCATTTAATGGAATTGTGCAGTTGGCATTGGCTGCATTACGCAGGGCAAATGAGGTGCATAGAGTTTTTGAATTCGAGAGGTTAGAAGCTGTTCCTCACTGAGTTTGGTATAAAGTTCTTATCATTTTCACTAACTCGCTTACTTCTTTGAAGATATCTGAGCAGTATTCTCAGCCATCAGAATTCGTCCCACACCATTTCTGAGCTCATTGAATCCCTGAATGCTATTGATTCTTGGGTAAAATTATTATCGCAATTTCTTCAGCAATATAAAGTAGAGCTGTTGCTGTCGTTTCATTCATCACTAGCAAATTATGTCACAAACTAGGAAAGTGGAAATTATTTTGCTACTGATTCAATTTGCTTTTACAGGTAAAGAAATATAAGTTCCCATCAGATAAGGATATGAAACATATCAATCGGAAGCTGAAATCTTGTTATGGTCACAGCTCACATGATGAGTATGCACTTTCAAATTATTTATTTCATGCAAGTGAATACTACACGGTTCTCGCATAAATTAACTTGTCTACCTCAATTATGGCAGCAGTAAAAAGCGGGAGAAGAAATCGAAGCACAAGTCCCACAACCGTAAGGGTACCAATGAAGTTCAGGATGGTTCTTAATTGTTGTAAGTGCAAGTTTATTGAGCTATTTGTCCAGAATCCCCCATTCCATTCTAAATGTTCTTCATCGTCATTGTCTGCTGGGACCCTAGCTAGCTCAGGATGAATTCCTTTTGTCCTAAAGGAAAATAGGATTGATGACATACTCCTGTTCCATAATGTGTCTCTCGTTCTCCTTATTTTTTTCTTTTATAAAAATTATAGATGTTGCGCTGTATAAGCACATTATGTATAATTTCTCAAGGCACCTCTTGCTAAATAGCGTGTTCGCAACAATATGCATTCATGGGTTTCATATGATGACAATGTCACATATGAAAAAAGGGTGTATAAATATGGAAATGAACAAATATTTTGGCACGCTGGCATGCCATTTGAGCAAGTCTAATGTGGCATATACGTTTTAAGTTTATATTTATATTTGGCCGAAATGCATGGTTGGCCCTCCAACTTGGCAGACTTGCACGAGTTAGTCCTTTATCTTTGACTCAGTGCGAGTTTGTCCTCTAACTTAGCAAATTAATCATTTTGGTCCCCCAACTTTGCTAAATTAAGCGAATTAGTCCTATGTTGGATGGAAAGCATCCATGTAAGGTAAATGGAGTATTTGCCAGCTGTGAGGTAACCCCTGATGGCTAATTTTGCCGCAGCTCGCTAATTTTCGAATCGATAATCACCAGAATAGTTCAGACGGTGTCGGGAAGAGAGGATGCGAGATCATTGTGAGGATATGAGATCATATTTGCATTTCGACTGTTCGTCGAGTGAATGAAAGTCTCGATGGAGTGTAGCAAAGGAAGGAGGTTGGTGCGAGGGCCGAGCGACAGTGGTGATGCCTCTAGGTGTAGCGGCAAGGTTTGGGGACAAAGGATAACACAAATCTAGCGTCAGTGACACCTGTTCGTTTTGGATTTGGTGGCGATTGGTGGGAGGTTGAAGGTGGGGGCGAGGAGGAGGGGCCGATGAAGAGGAAGCGGCCGAAGGTGTGGGCTTTGTGGAGGAGGAGATCAATGAAAAGGAGGCAGTCGAAGGTGTGGGCTTTGCAGAGGAGGAGGTCAATGAAGAGGATGCGGCCGAAGGTGTGGTTTTGCGGAGGAGGAGGCCGATGAAGAGGAGGTGGCTGAAGGTGTGGGCTTTGCGGAGGAGGAGGCCAACGATGTTGGATTCGATGAAGGAAAGGCCAACAGCCAAGGGTGAGGCCGGATTTGATGTAGAAGCGGTCAACAGTGAGGGGTGTAGCCAGAATCGGTGGTGGCGAGGGGAAGAGCGAGTAACGCCGTTTGTCATTCCGTACAATAGGGGACTAACTCGCTCAATTTTTCAAAGTTAAGGGACTAACTCGCACTGAGTCAAAGATAAAAGACTAACTTGTTAGAGTTAGCCAAGTTGAGGGACCAAATGCGAATTTTGGCCTTTATATTTTAATGTTACTTTTTATAGTAATGTATCCATCTCGCAAAGTTTATCATTTTTATTATTTACAGCAATTAATTCATTATTTTTTTACAGTTTTTTTATATAAATATAATTTTTTTAGATGAAAATAGTACCTTAAAGACTTTATTCTATAAATATATATTTTTAAAATTTTTATAATACAAATAAATATAAACATGTTTAAGTCAAATTTTAATTAAAAAAGGTAAAAGGGTTAATCTTTTGTGAAATGGAGAGAATATAAAACAAATGTTAGTATATCAATTCTTGTTATTTCTTCGAATTGGAGATATGTACAAATTAGATAATGAATATGTTCAAATAAGAGCACAGATATGTTACTGACATATTCAACAATATATATGAGTCAACATCCTATAAAAAAACAGATGTGAACACCTCAAATTCCATTTCTCATCAAAATTAGATATATGCACAAATTAGGTGCTAGGTACGTAGATTAAGTTTTAGTTGTAGTTAAATCATCATTATCTTAGCTCCCTAAATCTGTGAACCAACTTTCTATTTTTTGTTTGAATTTGCTCTTAACACTTTCTTTTACACACATATAGCAAGCCAATTTATGATGTTGTCCTTGTGGGTTTGACTCATCACTTTCCACCACTCAATTGACACCGTACACTTATGGGTGAAAAAGAGGGAAAATTCAAGACATTGTTGTGATTGAGCTCCTATTTTATATCAAATCCTTTTCAATGCAACAAATTGGCATTCATGAGAGAAGCAAGCTTGGTGATGGTCTCTAGAGCATGGGAACAATTAGGCATGAAGTCTACTCATTTGGAATTGGAGTCGTATCTACATCTCATGCTGTGTCTCGGTCATAATGTAGAAAGTTGTGAACGAGTTAGGAAAGTCAAGGGCCTGAATCACTGATAGAGCATTCGCTATTGTTGCTAGCATAATTTACGTTCAGCATTGGCCATCAGATTGGCTTTGAGCTTATTGGCAAGGCTATGGCATATCCCATCGCTCTTCCAAAACCATAATAATGTGCTAAAGAGAAGATTGTTATAGAATAGAGTAGCAGTAGATGCTTTTAGAGGCTATGAGAGGGAAGAGGATATGGTAGGGATTAGTGATTTGAGTGATAGAATAAGAGTAGTTATAGGGGTAGAACGCCCATAAAATATAAAGTAATTTAGATATTCCCCTTACTTTTGGGTGGAGGGAGTATTATCTTCGGGCCTAGGGCTGCTCATCTGATTGTAAAACCATACAGAACCAATATAAAGGCTTTGATTGGCACATCGATGCAAGACCCAATCAAAATTATGGAACAACACTTGGTAGTGTGCACACATGACTCTACCGATCGATGGAGGTGCTAGACTTGGGATGGACTTTGATGCTAAGTTACACAAAGCGTGGTAAGAGTTGGGAGCAGGAGTAGGAGCGGAAAAGCACCACTTTTTAAAATTTAAATAAGCAAAAATGCTGTAAAAATGAGGGTGAAAATAGTAGTTGAGAATAGGAGTGGGAGTGATGGCCCAAAATAGAAGTATTATGTTATGTAACTTTGCTCTGATGTACTTATTTATCTCAATATGTCATGTAGAAGATGAATTAAAGGGAAGAGTTTGCAGGAAAATTGGAGGAGGTTTGAAATCCCTGCAGTTGCAGGCCGATCGACTTCAAGTTGAAGGTGGAAGCCAAATACATTATCTTGTCCCTTGCAATCATGGCATGGATAAATTAAGTTGGGCCTCTTTCAACTCTCTCTTGCACTCTAAAAATTAACCTACCTACCAACAACAGCAGCAAGAGGAGGTATATTTATATATGTTCATAGGGCCTTGCTGATACTTATTTATCACCCGTTTCCATCTTCTGCACGAATTGAGTAAGCTACAAATAGAATTCGATCGTACATTCTTCAATAAGTCAATGGGCTAGCTATAGGTAAACCAATCGAATCAAATGGACAGCTATATATAACACCAGGCCATGGCTGTTGATTTTGACGGCAGCAAATACTTGTTTTTTACTATAGTCCTTGTAAATTAAGATGCATGGTTGGATTAGAATCAGTATTCAAGCAGTTGTGGCAGTCGGGAGGGTGGAGTTGCACATTCCTGTTCCAAGGTGTTTGGCACATCTTATGGGTGCATTGAGACACATGAACAGTTCATCGGCAGATATTGTTGGGTCGACAAAGAAAGTGGTAGCCCCTCACATATATATACTTAGTAATCAGCGCGTACTTTGTTATGGGTTGATTGATAAAGATTAACAAATTTTCATATTGATTACATTCATGGAGAGAAAAATGTTAAAAGAACAGTTGTGAAGATGATTAATTCAAGAGTTTAAAAAAAAAATGGAACCTTTGCCATAATGATTATTTTTTATTATTTTTTATTATTTTTTATAATAGGTGTTTGAGTAATATTTGAATTATATTTTTACTCTAAGATAGACCAGATTTATAAGCTTTCATATAGTATATATTCATTCAAGTTGGAAAAAAAACTTAATTGATAAAAAATTTACACCCAAAAACATCTTTTTATTTTATAACAAATTTAGGCCATATTTATTAAGTCAAAATTTTAAGTTTTATAGAATATTCATTGTACTTGAGATATTTATTTGATAGTAATATAGAACCAAGGGTAGTAATATAAAATCAAGAGCGGATAAATTTGTAACAAAAATAAAATTTATTGGCAATTTAAGGGTCCCTTTTTGAGTTCTATTGTTAATAGGAGTGAGTATGGGTCGGGTTTGTTCGGTTTTATGGTGGAACCGAACCAACCCAAAATAGCCTCGATTTCAAAATTTTTCTATCCAACCCGAGAACCGAGAAACGAACAGAACCAGAACCATGATTCTGGGTTTCTCGGTTCTAGTTCTCGGGTTTTTTGGTTTATACTATATACTTATAATAACACCAAAATTCAATAAATTTACGTCCATAATCAGTTTTATGACATATTTAACATAATATACAATTAAATTAATATTTAAATATATGTACTTAGATATATTCAAGAGAGTTTAAAATGTTGTTCTTACAAAAATTGTTCAAAAGAGTTGCTTGTGGGGCATCTTTCATCTCAACTAGTTTACTTCCTTCCAGTAATTCCAATATTGGTATGACATTTAATATGGAAAACTGAGCCTTTAAGACCATATTCTTGAGTATCAAAACCTAAAATATGTTGATGTCATAAATTTTTAATTTTACATGACTCATAAATGAAAAAAATATCATAATTACGTCGTAGAGAGTAGTCTGGAATGAAAGATCGAAAGTAAAATGACCTAGGAGTAGTGGGTCTATGAAGCAAAGTGATTTAGGTGAATATGAAGAAATTTCGTAAATAATTCTACAACTTCCATACTGTTTCAATTTGGAACATCAGTTTAAGGATTTAATATAAAAATATAAAATGACTATCATAATACTTCAAAGAAATATGTGTGTATGTGTGTGTATATAGATATGGATATATTAGTAATACTATAATTTTTATTATATAATTATATATATATCTCAGGTTCAGTTCCACTTCGGGTTAGTTTCATATGGAACCAGAACCAACCCAAAAACCGTCGGTTCTCCTATATGTAGAACCAACCCGAGAATCATGATCAATTTTTATCTAACCCAACTTAACTCAATGGGGGTGATCCGGGTTGGGTTTCGGGTTTACCCAACCCATGCTCACCCCTAAGTGCTAATATAATTTCAATTAAGTAGATAATGACAAAATTAGATTTCATTAAAAGGATAAAATAACTTAAAATGTGTGGGTAAAAAAATTATTCAACATTTTTTATATTTTCATACTTTATATATATATATATATATATATATATATATATATATGCTGACAATAGTGCGAATCAAGTACGAAACACCTAGCTACGAGCTCTATGGACCAAAGGACTGATTAAGAATGAAAGCTTAGCTGGCCTGGCAGTGTAAACACAACAGAAAACCCAGGATTTTGTTACTCCCATCCGAAAACCATGACTTATATTTTATTCGATCCATAATCCATGTTAATTTAAGATTAGTGGGCGGAACTCCCAACCTGTCTCTTGCCGATTCCGATATATAAAAGTTGAGTTTTTCGTTGCCTGCAAGACTCGACCACTCACCTAGACCACCACCAACTTCTTCATCAATCTTCTATCCTTTGCTTCTTGATCTTTTTTCCATCAAGTCACCCGAGAAACCAACCCTAGTTAGCGGTTAATGGAATCTCTTCTGTGTCCGAGAATTACAGATGCATGTCCCGATTGATGTTTCTTTAGTTTTTCATTCTTGTTTAATGGGAAGATCATGCTCGCTCCTCCCAAAATTCAGTAACAAGTATGATCCATTTTCCAACTGTCAAGCTGTTGGAAATTTCCAACATGAAGAGCAATTGGAAATATGGAAACAATTTTTAAATGACCTGGCTGTTGGAAATTTTAAAGACAGTAGTATCCAACAATATGACTGTTGGAGAAACTCCAACACAAAGTCCGTTGGGAAATTTTTAATGTGGAAGTTGTCATTTTCAATATCCTTATTTCTAATTTGAAGGTCGTCAGAATTTCCAACGGTCAAGTTTTCAACATGAAGGCCGTTGAAAAATTACTAACATGAAGGTTGGGTTTTCCAATGCAAGGGCTATTGGAAACTAATAAATTTTCCCATTTTATAAAGCAAAGTAGTATTTTAAAAAAATGTATTATAAATAACAATAATAATATTTTATTTATATATTTTTATATATACATATAATATATATTTATATTTTTTTAATATTTCATGTGTGTGTGTGTGTGTGTGTGTGTGTGTCATATAACAACACATTAATGTCAATTAATTTTTCATAAATTGAAAATATTTTACAAGAAATTTAATAATATTAATATATGTTGATATATATATTTATATAATATATATCATATTTATTTTATAATTTTAAAAATTAAATTTGTATTTTAAAAATATTTTGTTAACAACAACAATAATAATAATAATAATAATAATAATAATGTATATATAAAATTTTACCCAGCCCAAACAAAAGACATAATGAACCAAGATAGCCCAACCCCAACTCAAATTAACCCTAACTATAAATACTCTCATATATCACTCAACCCTCTTATCTCCCTCAAGCTGTCTTTGGCCTCTCGCTCTCTGCCCTCTCATTCCTTTCTCCCTCATCTCAACCCTCTTGCTCCTCTCGCTCTTAGCCCTGTCGCCATCAGCCTTCCTCTTGCTCTCAGGCATTTGCTCCTCGTCGTTGTCGTTATCCTCTCTCTGTCGCTATTATCCACCTCCACCTCGCTCCTTCGTCTCCTTCTTCGCCTCACTCGTTGGCTTCTCCTCCTCTACCTCGCTCCTCCATCTCCTCGTCCACCTCCCTCTCTGCCTCACTCGTTGGCTTCTCATGCTTTGCCTCACATTTGCAGATCTGATTTTGGATTGTTATTTTGTTTCTTTTCTTTAATTTATGTGATTTTTTGATGATCTATTTTTGGATTGTTGTGATTTGTTACAATTTTTTAATTTATGTGATTTTTTGTAATTTTTGTATTTTGTGATTTGTGATTTTCTATTTTTTGCAATTTTTTTATTTTTGTCTTTTTCTAATTTTATAAATTTTGTAATTTTGGGACTTCTGTAATTTTAGTGAATTTATTTTTTGTAATATTATAAAATATAGTATTTATTAAAATAAAAAATATATTTTTTGTAAATATAACAATAAATTTGATAATATATAAAAAATATATTTGAGAGTTCTATAAATTTTTAAAAAATTTTTAAAATGGAGTTTCCAATCCAACAGCCAGAGCCATTAGTGTATTTTTTAACTGCCCTAGCTATTGGAAATACCTAACTTTTTTCTAAAGGCCTAGGCCATTGGAAAATTGAACAGTTGTTATAAATACATATGTAAAATTAGATTGTTAGAAATTAGCAACGACTAGATGTTGGTGATTCCAACAGCTTGAAATTAAGTTGTTGGAAATTTTTTTCGAACACTACGTTTTGCATTGGAAACATGTAATTTTCCAACAGCTTTGCATTTGAAATATGTAATTTTCCAACGCAAGGCCGTTGGAAGTTGACAATTTTTTATTAGTGAGTCTTGACCGAACAAACGCAGAAACATACGGCCAAACCCATATAAGCACTGCCCACTCAATTCCTTACACGTAACCCAAAACACTTGCATATGAATATTGATTCTGCCAAAGCACCAGGCCAGCTGAAAATATTGTTGCACTGATCTTGAGCTTCATTTACTAGCTTATTTCCAACATTCCGTAGGAATCAAGGGAAACAACATAACACATGGTCAAGTGATTCATGTATTAATGTATGTAGGCTACTAACCGATCACCCCCTATAAAGCTATGTATATATTATACCCAAGCTAGTTAATGGAACACTAAATAATAAGGACAGTACAAGAGAACTGAATCCGTAGAAAGAAACAGAAGACGCACTTGACGTGTAAAAGTAATAATAAGGATAGCTATAGCTATGCAATGCTGGTGCGGGTGGCCCTCTCGCAGGCGGCTGGTTGGAGTACTTATATGGAGGAGGAGGAGGTGTGGCCCCTGAAGATGAGGAAGGAGCCGGCGGAGGCGGTGATGGCAGTGGCGGGTACTGGTGGTAAGACTGCGGTGGGGAGTGATGAACCGGGGCTGGTGGTGGAGGTGGAGGAGGATAGGTGGTGAGCAAAGGTGGAGGCGGGGGTGCGCAAATGATGGGGCAAGTATCGCAATCGCTAATGCAAAGCAAGCCCGTTGGTGAGACTACAAATTCGTCATCAGCTGTGGCTCTAGCAAGCATCATGAGCATGATGGTTCCGAGGAGCCATTTAGCTGTTTTCATGTTTGTGTCTCTGGCTGTGAGCTCTGGGGCAGAAGCTTGTTGAAAGCTAGATTTGTTGTCAGAGAAAATACATCACCACAATGTCCCAATAATAAAGATGGGGCTCTTCCAAAAGTTCGATTCAGATTCTTGTCTGCCGAAGGTATAAACCAAGGGAAATTAACGTGCATTCCTTTAATTGTAGAAAATTTGCGGGGGGAAAAAGGGAATTGGCAAATAATAACACACTGGGAGAAGCTATTTGCATTTCAGTCTTCTATTTTTGTTGGAGTTGTTCTAATCAAAAGTCTATGTATATATATTGCAACTATGATTCTGTTGATTGCTTTTTGTATATTATACCTTTCTGTGATCATAGTTCATCCATGTTGCCTTGATTCTTTCTTCAGAATTTTCCACTTTACACTTTATTCCTTATGTGCTTTTCTTCCACAGGTGGGTTTCTAAGTCTTTGTTCATATGCATTCATGTGGTGTTGTTTAGACCTAATTAAATCATCACTTTTGATCTTTTCAGCTTTATCAATTCACTCAAAAGAGTTCCTGAATTGTGGTGCAGTGTGACTCGATATGATCCCAAATTTAAAATGTGTGGCATTTAAACCCTTTGACCTTAATTTCATCAATTGACTAGTCTTAGTAAAAATAAAAATCGCAAGCCCAGCCACATAGTTTCTTATTTTCCCTCATTTGTACCCTATACTTGACCATCTGCCACATGTGCTCTCATTAGTCGTCCCCAACTCATCTATGATCTGCCTATCTTCCATCTCTATGCCGCTTATCTCTCCACCGACCACTGCTTAGCCTCACTTGCAGCTTGTTGTTGCCACAGCAGCTTCTGCTGAAGATCGGCAAAGCTTGTGGGCTTTTATTTCTTTTACTTGGAAAGATTTTCGCAAATTTGCCTCTAAAGCCACAATTCCTTCAATTTTTGGTACAATGTGGCAGTGAGTGAGATGAGGCAGTCCATCTTCTTGTTCCAGGCCTTCATGTCCTGGGAAAGAATCCATAAGTTTGGATCCTGCCAGCCACTATGAGTGAGCATTATTTGGATCGGTTTCTTTTTAAGTTCAGCTGGTTCGGACATCACCAAAACCGAATTTTATATTTGATTACCTGATTGGTTATTAGATTAAACACTTAAAATCGAATAAACTGAATAGAAAAAATAGTAATTAATAAATATTTTACTATTATCCATAGTAACCTTTTATATATAAAATTATTTCCTACTAATTTTTACCATTATCAATATTTATCTTACATATATAAAGTTATTTCCTATTAATTTTGGATAATATGTTGTCTATCTTTATTTAATTTTCGGTATAAAAGGTAAAAAAATTAATATTTATTTTATTTTTTATTTATTATGTGTTTAGATGTTAGAAAGAGAACTGAATAAAATGAATCGAATAAACTGAAATATAATTCAGACAATTCAGATCAATTTTAAAACATAATTTAGATATACTTTGTAAAAATAAAAAATACTAATTAAATAATTATACTTATATCAGTTTCAAACTGAATCAACCAAATACTCAGCCCTACTGGTCATACTTGGCAAAGTTGAGGAAGAGACAGAGGAATTCACAAAAGGTGAGGTTAGAGTTGTGGTGGGTGAAGTATGAGTCGATGGAGGCAAAGAGGCAGTCAGGGAGCTTGTTATAGATGAGGAAGAGGAGGAAGGAGTCATTATTGTAGACTATCTTGTGGATGCTGTTGAGGGAGATGGAGTTGTGGCAGAAGCAGGCAAGGTTACTGTTGGAGACGGAGGTCCACATGTGGAGAAGCTTGGACATGCGTTCGGTGATTTTGAAAGTGGAAAAAAATATAAGGGTGTTTTCTTTTTTTGGTTCTTTTTTTAAAAACTATTTTAGAAAGTAATGAAAATGAAAATAAAATATAAAAAATCCAATTTTAGATGTTTTAGGGCAATTAGGGAAAAGTACAAAAAGACTCACTATAGTTATGGGCTGGTACTGATTTGATCATAATAGTTTTTTGTGGTTCCAATGCTATCACTAACGTCAAAGTTTGGGCCCAAATTTAGTACTAGTGTTACACTTTGGTGCCGAATACATTACTAACCGTTAAAAAACCTAATAGTAAATGTGAGAAGTTATTGGTTTTGAAATCTTGGGGCATTAGTGCAACTTTCAACAAATTTTATGAACTTTGTGTCATTTACCATTTTTCTTGTTCTTGTACTTCAGGCATTGCATCAGTTACCGCCAAAGCTGTTACATGTGATAGAGGTAATGCTAAGGATGGTAGCGTTAGATATCACTATTATAGATTATAAAAACTGCCATATCAGAAAGCATATGAGTAGAAACACATAAATATTGGATGAATGAGTTTCATTTGATTGAGGTTCGGGTTATTTGTAGTATCAGAATGTGGTGACTTATTTAAATATCATTTATGGAGAGACCAATGGCAAATCCGATGAAGGATAGAGATGGTTGTCACACAAAAAAATAAAAATGATAAATTATAAATAGTTCCTAAAGTTTATTAATTAAAGTTATATAAGTACCGCATGATTTCAAAACCAACAACTTGCCGTATTTTTTGTTAGGTTTTTAACAGTCGATAACATATCAGGCACCAAACTGTAATAACAATGGCCAATTTTAGTCCAAACTCTTATGTTAGCGATGACATCAAAACCACCCAAAACTATTATCACCAGATCAATATTAGCCCATACCTACATTGAGTATTTTGTACTTTTCCCAGCAATGATTAAAAATTGATTATGAACTATATTTTTGTAAATATGTATTAATTATTTGCTCATGTTGTATATTAAAATATGGAGGTAACCGCCTGCCAACCCATCCCTAAAAAATCACTTTTAAAACATTTTTTTTAAAAAAAGGATTTTTATTTTCTTATATAGAACAAGGAAAAAAAATATAATTTCATAAAAAGTAGTTAATTTGAAAAAAAAATGATTGGAGGGATTATTAGTTACGTAGAGTATCAATTTTTAAATGATATTGGTTATAAAAAAAATATTTTGTAATTGATTATATTACTTGAGGAGAATGTAACATTATTCATCTTATTTTTTTTTAAATTTAATTTTTATTAGGTGCTTGAAATTATGTATTTTTTTTATACAAGGACTAAGACTTTAAACTCTTACAATTATGTCAGTGATGTAAATGGTTAGAAATCTGACAAAGTTAAAAATAGATAACCAAGCTATTGAGTTAAATAGATTTATAGTTTGAGGGAGTAAAATGCCCTAGTCGTAGTATAGGGACTAAAAAAGTTGAGCTGACAATGTTTAGGAGATAGAAATTGATTTAGCCCTTGAAGACATTTTCTTGTTTTTTTGTGACTAGATACAAACACACAAGGAGGGCAATTTGGGAACAACTGATAAGAAAGAGGGCTTTTGCCTTAGTAATTATGCAAGTCAAAGGGACAAGTTTTTAGAGACAAATGGAGTAACATATGAAATTGAATAATGGAAATTTATACACAACAATTTTAGGAAGTACCTACGAGTGAAAAATAAGTTGTCTCTTAAATTGCCAATTCAGCTGCAACGAAATACTTTTGGATTTGTTCACCAGTTGCTCAGTTCGTGCTCTCTTATGTGGCGATAGACATGGATGTCTGATATATAAACATGCACCACTCAATATCTATATATATATATATATATATATATATAGATATATAAAGACAGAGAGAGAGAGAGAGAGAGAGAGAGAGAGAGAGAGAGAGAGAGAGAGAGAGAGAGAGCAACTTCATAAAAATCAATCTCCAAATAAATCATAAGTTGTAAAATGCGCACGTGCAGCGTTCGTCTCGATCGAGACAATTTAAATTAATTTGGATCTGAATTTGAGAACATATAATTAAATCAAGTAAAACATGCAACATGCATCAACATATATAGCTAGTAACACAGAAAATTGGCTTGGCAAATTACTACATCGAGTCTCTTCTCATTCAGTACCCTCTAATTAATATATATAATCAGTTTCTACTTGAAAATCATAAAAATTAAGACTGAAAATAAAACATAACTTGAACCTATCTACGTACTTGCATGGAACAGCTTCAACTCAAATTGTTGAGGTGGGTGTATAGTAGCTGGCCGATCTTTGTGATCAAGTGGCCACACCTTGACCTGTTTTAGAGACTTATCTGTAGGTGGTGGGATGGGGATCTATGGAGATGGAGGTGCAAACCAGGCGCCCGGTAGACAATCACTGCATGCATAATTAATTCATAAAGCTGCATATCTTCATACAGTTTTAATTCCATGTTTCAAAGAGTAACACGTACCGGACACGACGATAAGCTCCTAATTCCCACCAGGCATATATATTAGGGGTGAGTATGGGTCGGGTTGGTTCGGTTTTATGATGGAACCGAACCAACCTAAAATGGTCTCGGTTCCATAATTTTTCTAGCCAACCCAGAACCGAGAATCAAATAGAACCAGAACCATGATTCTAGGTTTCTTGGTTCTGGTTCTCTTGTTTTTCGGTTTATACCATATACCTATAACAACACTAAAATTCAATAAATCTACATCCATAATCAGTTTTATGACATATTCAACATAATATACAATTAAATTAATATTTAAATATATATACTTAGATTCATTCAAAAGAGTTTAAAATGTTGTTCTTACAAAAAATGGTTCAAAAGAGTTGCTTGTGGAGTATCTTTTATCTTAACTAATTTACTTCATTCCAGTAATTCCAATATTGGTATGACATTCAATATGAAAAATTGAGCCTTTAAGACTATCTTCTTTAGTATCAAAACCTAAAATATGTTGATGTAATAAATTTTTAATTTTACATGACTCAAATGAAAAAAATATCATAATTGTGTCGTAAAAAGTAGTCTGAAATGAAAGATCGAAAGCAAAATGACTTAGGAGTGGTGAGTCTATAAAGCAAAGCGATTTAAGTAAATATGGAGAAATTTCGTAAATGATCCCACAACTTCCATACTTTTTTTAATTTGGAACATCAGTTTAAGAGTTTAATATAAAAACACAAAATAATCATCATAATACTTCAAAGAAATATGTGTGTGTGTGTGTGTGTGTGTGTGTATGGATATATTAGTAATACCATAATTTTTATTATATAATTATATATATATCTCGGATTCGGTTCCACCTGGGGTTGGTTCCATATGAACCAGAACCAACCCAAAAACCGTCGGTTCTTCTATATGTGGAACCAACTTGAGAAACATGATCAATTTTTACCCAACCCAACCCAACCCAATAAGGGTGGTTCGGTTTCGGTTTCGGGTTTACCCAACTTATGCTCACCCCTAATACATATGCTGTTGGGAATCCTGCAGCCCTTACCAAATGCTACAACTTTATATTCAAGCCAAACCAAACCAAATCATTGCTTTTGATCAGGGGCATATCTATTCAGGGGCGGGAGGGGGCAGTCTCCCCCCCTAAAATTTTAAAAAGTTTTATTGGGTACTTGGATATGTCATACAATTGTAGAAAAATTAAAGTTAGTACCTATCTGTAAGTTTTATAATTAATAAGGGGCTCTAGTATATTTTATCCATTTAAGGTCTCAGTCATTTTCTTATTGAATAAATTACGTGATAGTCCTTACTCTTTAATTATTATTTCCTTTTAGTCCTTATCCTATTAAACATTCTATTTTGGTTCCAAACATATTAAAAACATTTTATTTTAGTCCTAAATTTATAAAAAAATGTTTCATTTTGGTTTCATTGCATGAAATTTGTTAACTCAAAAGTATTTGTCTGATAACAACTTTTTAGATCATAATTTGGCCTATCCGGTAAGTGCTATAAAATAAATTTAATTTGTATAATGTTTGTTTATAATTAATAGAAAATTCAAATAACTATTTTTACTCTATAAATTGAACTTAATTATTATAAATTTTTGAATTCAATGTGTCTATATATGTAAACTATCTAATGAATTTTGAGTTGTAAACTTTTGAAATAAACTTACACCCAATTCGTTTCAACTTTAGCCAATTGACTACAAAATGACTTTTTCTTATTTTTACATTTTTTTACTTGAAACTAATTTTAATTAAAAGCCAATATTATGTAGTTACAATAATCAATTGAAAATATAATTTTTATAGTCTTACTAAATTTTTATGAATTTTTCTAGTTTCAAGTCTTCAAAAAGAAAAATTCATAAAAATTTAACAACATCTTAAAAATTTACTTTCAAATTGATTATTGCATCTACATAACATTGACTTTCAAATGAAATTGGTTTCATGTAAAAAAGATGAAAAAGTTAAAAAAAGTTAGTTGACTTTAGATAAAAAAGTTATTATACACTTTCAAATTTTATATGTTTATATATAATATTATTTAATATTTTCTATTAATGATTGTAAATTTATACATGTTAATAACTTGTTTCACATCACGCCCCCGCCCCCCGAAAGTGAAATTTCTAGCTACGCCCCTGCTTCTGATCCAACAAACCATGTTTCGATCGATCAAACTTGAATAACAAGTGATTCTCTCCAACTAAACCATCGCCTGGTGTTCGTGATGATGAAAACATCAATACAAACATGCCTCCATTTTGATTCGACACGTAACTTCTCCCAGGTCGAAATCGAATGCCTATCCACCATGGGCAGAGAGGCTTCTCTCCATGCCCAATGGAACAGTTGAAGCTACCCATTCTCATAAACTGTGTCAGGCAGTAGAACATCCCATCATCAGTTATAAATCACATCCCCGGCGGCCCTGAATTTCGAAAACCGCGGCTTTCAAAGCCATCCCTCTTGGCCCCACTGCCATGTATGTATCTCGCCATTCTGGGCCGCACAAGCTGTACCCAGTTTCATCGCCATCGGTGTCTGGAAAATTGAAGAGTCTCCTACGCCTGTATGGTCGAGCGAGGGTTAAAAGGTTGTAAAAGCTTATATATATCCATGTCTACCATTCTCCTCTTTCCCTCTGGGAAAGCCCACCAGCGAAGGATTGCCAGTAACCAGGGGAATCTGCCCGGCGACGACAGCACGGGAATTCGCCAGCCATTTCACACGCAGAGGACAGCGACGCGATCCCCGAAAAAGTTAAGTTCTTAAGAATTTGGTCGAGGATGTGGCGTGGAAGACTCGACCATTTATCTGAGATTGCAGAATCGTCATTCTTGTGTCCTCCATCTACTCCTTCAACCGAGTAAAGGAAAAAGGCAAAAGCTAAGCAAGGAACCGGAAGAAGAATGAAATCGCGATTACAGCCCCTTAATCATATATATATTTCTGTTCGGTGTAAGTTAATCTAGTGAAAGTAACGCGTTTTGACGGAAGGCAATTTAACTTGTTATGGGACCCACCAATTCTTGACTTATTTGCCCCACCAAAATTTCACACAACTTTTCGATGAGCAAGCTGCTATTTACTAATATCAAGTTTCAGATGCCAAAAGGTTTTCGGAAAGATGCCGCAGAAGTGGTTGGAGTTAATAGGGAAGAGGGGAAGATTGTTGAGAAAGTCGAGCTCATCAGTGAGATCATGGATCTAGCGAACAATATCGACGAGGGTTGTGAGGACCTCTACTAACAGCTACATTGTCAGTGGTAGAATCAGAATTTTTAGCTTGGTTTTGGGGGGGTTGAGACAGATTTTTTACCATTAATTTAGTAACGGCCAACCTTCGCTAAATTAGCGAGGGCAAACCATCACTAAATTTAATGACCGCTAGCCCTCATTAAGTTAGTGAGGGTAAGCCTTCACTAACTATGACCATAATTTTGTGACAGCTAGCCTTTGCTAACTTAGTGAGAGCAAGCCGTTTTCATAAGTTAGTGACAGCTAACCAGCATTTTTAAAACTTTACTCGTCCATTTTTAGAAAAATAACTAAGATAATAATTTTTTTAACCATAAAATAAAATTTTATCCTAAATTATAATATTTTTTTTATACACACATGGATTCATTGATCCATACATTTTCATTGGAAAAGAAACTGAAAGTAATTAAAATTTATCATTATCGAAACAAATGAAAAGAAAATAGAATAAAAATCTCATTAAAAGCTAGTCATAGTTAGTTGTCGCTAGTATTTAGAATATTAACAAGGGCAAGCTGTATGTAATTTTTGAACCCTTCGCTAAAATTAGCGACTGCTAATCGTCACTATTAGCGACGTTAAGCCGTCGCTAAAGTTAGCAATTGCTAACCGTTGACGGCTTGCACTGGACTTTTAGTGACTATTTGTCGTTGCTAATTTGTGATTGTTTTTAGCTGTTGCTAATTAAACCGTCGCTAAATGACATTTTTCTAGTATTGTCAATATAATATCAATATCACTTAGACACTTAGACAATTAGACGATTATCGAGTAGATAATAAACAATCAGGCCAAAATAAAAAATGAAGGAAGAAAGAGCAGATAAGTTAAAAGGCTATAACACATAGCTCATTTTGCCTTATATAATGAAGGTTTAGTTCTTTATTTGCTACTCTTAATCAAGTTCAACTGGTTGGAAATACAATTAGAAAAAAAACTAACATGTAAATGGATTAAATTAGAGTCATTAGACAGTGGAAAAAGGTAGCCAGAAAAATCAAACAATCTCTGTAAATACTAAACAAGACTTCCCAAAAAAAAAAAAAAAACAGAGAATGAGATAGCAAAAATAGAAATTTGTGAAAACAACAAACGATGTGAAGTAAATACCATCGAATTGCTGGCTACAAAGCAAGTAATTCAAGAGAAAAGGAAAGAAAAAAACCTTAGAGTAAGGGACAAGCAACTAGGGCAGCCAATGAGTTTCTGAAAGATAATATTACAATTAGACAATGTTCAAAAAAAAAATAAAGATAATTAGAAAAACAAAATTGAATCACTTAGACATTTACCGATAGAGTCACGGAGAGAGGACAGTGGACGCCTAGTGAGACGCGTATGGTGATTGTTGATGGGATGACAGGATGAGGCTAGGCGAGAGCAATCGAAGACAGACAACAAGAGCAATCGTGAGTTTGGTTTGGATGCAGTTACAGATGAAGAACGAAGGATGCCTGGTGAGAAGCATATGGTGGTGGCTAATGGGATGACCGGATAAAATGAGATAAGAGCAACTAAGGGCGGATGACAAGGAGAGTGGACAGAGGGGAGGGACGACATCACTGCAAGACGAGACAGTAGCAAGGTTGTCATCACCTAGGTCTGATAATGGCTGAATTGGGGATTTGGGGTTCTACTAGTAAAGAGTTTGCAAATTTGAGAAGGTAAGGGATTGGCAAATGACACCGTTTAGGATGAAAAGGGATAAATAATTGGAGACAATGCTGTTTTTCTTTGGCATGTTAGGATAACTCATTAGTAAGGGAGAATTACATACCACTCCTCATTTTTTTCTGAGAATTCCTTACTGCCCCTATCTTTATATTCTTCCATCATATCTGGAGGGTGGGGGAGGAAGAGTTTATATCTAGTCCCTAATTTCTAACCAAATGATCAATCTAGTACCTTATATTTTACGATTTTTCAAATTTTAGAGGGGGGGGAGCAACACCCCCGCCCCTACTTAGGTCCGCTACTACGCATTGCCTCAGGCACAACTCTAGGTGCAAAGTCCTATTATCGTTGCCTAGGACATCAAATCTAATATCAGCGTGGTTAAGGTCAAACAATGATTTCGGAGGTAACTAGTGATATCTTCACCTAGGACTTTAGATCTGATATTGAAGGTAGCTAGTTATATCGGCGTGGTTAAGGTCAATGTCGCCGATGACTGGTTTGAGGATTAGAGAGAGTGAGTGAGTGAAGGTAGTGACTGTTTCGGTGATGATTGGTTTGTGGATGATTGGTTCGAGGTCAGAGAGAGGAGGGGAGGTAGAGGTGGTGATTAGTTCAGCGATCAGGGAGAGAGAGTAGGGGCTCGACTTTGATGTTGTAATTGCTGTTGTCAGGGGCAGTTGATAGAGGTGAAGGAGATGGTGAAGGAGCGCCGACAAGGATGAAGGAGAAGGGAGGTGATGAAATGGCTGGGCCAATTGTAATTTTATCAAACGTTTGTGGTAAATATATTTAGGTCCCACAGCTGACTTTATCTAATCAGTAAAAATATATTAACTTCACCCTATTAAAACCAAATAACTAGCCTTAGTTTTTTATTACCAATTCTATTTGTCTTTGTTCGTCGCAATTAACAGAGATTTGATCGCTTTTATGTAAAAATTTATTTTGTGAATTATGAGCCAGTACTAAAAGATTTAAAGGTACGTGTATTTGTGAGTTGTTGTAAAGGATTGAGATAAACTTTGCATAAAAATGAACCTTTCACATAGAGTCTAGCAAAGCATCTCCCAACACAATTTTTTGTAGCGAAAGAAAGAGGATCGAATGGTATTCTTTTCTTATAATTATCATATTATTGTTTTAAAAAAAATTATCCTTTTTAATAACCATATTTATCTTTTTTTTTAAAAAAAATTGACTTTTAAAACATAATTCCTAAATCTTATAATTTATCCTAATTAGATTTCCTTAATTTCCCTTGACTTCCTCTAACCAAAATTTTATACTTCATGTGGATGGTGTCAAGTCCTATGTAGTACAACATCCACAATTTTATAAAAGATTACAAATTTTTTAAATTTTTTTGTTGAATTGGTAATATATTATGTTTATGCTTCGTGCAGGTTTTACGGTTTTACCCTACTACATTATATATATCGTCATCACTTTAAAAAAAAAGTAATATGACATGACGCAAAACATTTGAACAATTCAACTATAGATAATTTCGTTTAATAAAAACAAAAACTTGTATCAATTAAGCCTACAACAAAATGCCCTCGAACATTATTGCTCTAAATGGTTCAAAGTCCCTACACCTCTTTCACTGTGCATCTTACACTACATTTCATTGTTCGGACATACCTCTAGCTATGAAAACCCTTTAACCATCAGGTGTTTAATTTAATTTAATTTAATTTAATTACCTACCTATTTTCTTAATTTCACTTGCAAGTTAATTAGATTAAGTTAGCACACAAGTCTTGATAGTAATTGGAGTCTATAAGAATAAAATTCCTAAGTAGAATTGACAAAAGGGCAACTAGAGGCAAAATGGTAATTTGATAAGCCAAAACTAAGAAAGATGAAATTGAGTTTCTAGAGGTGAAATAGACATCTCAATGAAATTTGAGCTCAATTTAATCAAATACTGGTTTTTTCTTACCAAGGAAACAAAGAAGGATCAAATGGTAATTTTGTGGTCAAACATGTTCAAAATGGGTTTAAGAATGTGATAAATAGTAATTGACACTATATGGTGAAATTTGGAGTTAAATTAACCAAGTTTGAGACTTTTCTTATAAGAGAATCTAAGGATGACATTTTGGTAATCTTATAAGGTTAAATGTGGTCAAGCCCAAGTCAAACTGGTCAAACTAGGATTAACCTTATTCAATGGCAAATTTGGGCATAGTTGGTTTTGGAAGGAAGCCAAAAGAGGGTTATATTTCACAGGGGAACATTTAGGGGACTTTAGAGAGGCAAAGTCTAATTAGGGGCTAATTTGGTAGCCCAAACATGAAAGAGAGTCTCATGCCTCATGTTTTATGGCTGGATATTCATATTAACAATGTATGTAAAGTACCCATCATTACAACTCTAACTCTCATCTCCATATCCTCTCATCTTCCAACTGGACTTCACACCTCCCAACAACAAAAACTATCTTCTTTTCTCATTTTCTCCATTTTCATCCTAATCCTTGCATTCTAAAAAAAATAGAAAAAAATTTTAAGAAAAATTAGAGATGAGAGCTTTTGAATTAAGGGGTGTTCTTGATAACTTGGAGAACAAAAAAGGCACGATTTTCACCTAGGAGCGAGCTCGGTTTTGGGGCTTTTTGAAGAGGTAAAGAACTTGTTTTTTTTTTTGTTAAGTATTTCTTAAAGATTCCAATCCCTTACATTCATTGTAGACTCATCTTCATAAGAGGTTAAAGAGTGAAGAAGGAAGGAGACCTTGGAGCTTTAACGAAAGGGGTTTTCGGTTTGGTTTTCTTTCTCAAGGTAAGAAATGAGTTTTGGGACTAGTTAAAGTTTGGTTAATATGCTCGTAGGCTTTGAAAATATGCATTAATATGACTGATATATTTTGGTACAAGGGACTCCACAAAAAGAGACTTAGAGCCACTTCGTTTTAATTTAGGTCAACTGACTTATTTTTACTTTTATATTTTTTTTGCTTAAAACCAATTTCATTTAAAAGCCAATATGATGTACATGAAATAATCTATTTGAAAGTAAATTTTCATGATGTTGTTAAATTTTTATAAATTTTTATTTTTTAATGCTTTAGACTAGGAAAATTCATTAAAAAATTAGTAAGGTTGCAAAAATCGTAGTTTCAATGGATTATTGCATCTACATAATATTGATTTTTAATTAAAATTTGTTCCGTGTTAAAAAATGTAAAAATAAAAATAAGCCATTTTTAAGTCAATTGACTTAAATTAAAACGAATTGGGTATTAAATTGAGCATGTGTGTGGTGGATCTACCACTTACAAGGGTAAAAAAAAATTTTGGGTAAGGTGTTCTTTCCTTATCTCTAATGAGAACCTTGTTCCATAGCTTAGTATAGTGGCTAGGCAGGTAGTCAAGTGTAAAAAGGGGCACAAGGGACCAAATGTGCAAAAAGCTCTAAGATGACATAAAATGGAACCTGGCTCCAAAAGAAGGAAATAGGTGGCAGTGCTATAGTGCATGTTAAGAGGAGCTTTGAAGCTAAGTTTTGAGCTTGACATGATGGATGTAGCTAAAACTTTAAGATTTAACAAGCATAAGAGAGTGTGTGCCTCATTTAGGGTGCTAAGTGCATGGTTATGTGTGGGCAAGGGCATTCAAAGGAAGTGGAGAAGTTTGAGCACCATGGCTTCCATTTTCCATGGCTAGGGTGCTATGGATGTTTCATTTTGGGCTTGAAAATAAGAACTAGACAGGAGCCTTCTGAACTTTAAGTGTGCATGAGGGATGATATGAAACTCTCCTCCAACGCATCTAAAGCACTAGGTACCAAGTGGCTTAGTAGAGGGGCCAAGAGCACGGACACTAAGGCCTGAAGGCCTAGGGTGAAAGGAAAGACTAAGGTTCTGGCACACTAATACATGGTGGACTTTGTCTATATGGGGTGGGATTAATACATGAGGGTGCACTGAGTAGGTGCCCCTTACACATGTTTGTTGTGCATGGTGGGCTCGCAACCAAGGGCATGTGGGTGGTGCCCAAAAGCATGCTATAGAGGCCTAGGCTATCTTGGGCCCAAAAAAGCACCTAAGCCCAATAAGTAGCATGGACTACTACAAGGCACACACATGGACCTAGTGAGCTAAATGGCTCATGAAGTGCAAATTACACACCCAGGGCTATAGGCCCACAATAACTGGTCAAACCCTATAGTTTACACTAAGGGATTTTTGGGCTAGCAGAAGCTAGCAAGCTCAAGGGCAAAATGGACCAGTGGGTGTTTTTGTTTGTTCGTTTGCTTGTATGTGAAGTATGTGAAGTCATATATTCAAAAGGGCATGATGTGATGATTATTATATAATACTCCATAAGGTCCACACCATAAGAGCCTGTCACACATTTATATAGATTATGGGCAAAGTTTATGCATGCATAGTTATGTGTGCATATAGCCCATTATGTGTGATATTTTTATGATTTCTTTGTTATAGAATGTCTTACTAAGTATTTTATTTACTTACTTTATTGTTAATGTGCAAATAATATTACACTGGAGTTGAAAAATCTATAGTGATTACTTGGTATTTATTTGTTAGTTCTCGTATGTACATATTGCATACATTGCATATTGTTTATTTATTTTCTAATTGCATGCGCTTATGATTATAGTTTAACTCCAAATTCATTTTCCTTATACAACAAGCTAGTTGGGCACAGTCTTCTTAGGTTACTCCTCGCTTGGATTTCTCTTTCATTGGCAAAGATGGGCCTATCAATCATTTGGGATCATAGTTATTTTGTAGAACAGTGGTTGTAGCTAGTAAGAGGTTTATTAATATTAACTTTGATTTAGTACAATTGTGGCATTTATTATTATTTACTTTGAGTTAAACTTATCAACACATAATATTACTTGCTTAAGTTGATAGACAGAATAGCTGGACATTGTGTTACCACAGTGTTTACCTGTTATAAGTGTAGCTTTCACCTATGGTATGCTATGATATATTACTTGGGCTTGTATGAGTATTAAAACATTTTCTTACATGGCCACACATATTTTATTTATATTTTCTTTAACTAATGTCAAACCAACTTCTTGGTTTAATAAACTTAAGTGTCATGTTGAAACTAAATAAACGTTTTCTTAACTCACAAGTATATACTCAACACTAAATAAGTTGCCAAGATTTACATGATAAGTTTTGACAAAAAGAGCCTGAAAATGAAGAACAAATTTGACTTAATTAAATGGTTGGATTAGGCAGCATAATCATATAGGCTAATTAAGGAATTAATTGGATATTTATTGAGACAATTCCTCACAATAACAGCCAGGGATTCCAGTCCTCCCCACCAACCCAGCCAACCTTCAACTATTTGAAGCCTTGATAGGTATAGCCTGCATGGCCAACACGGTAGATTGCAACTTATGTACTGGCCTGGCAGCGACATTCTACAAGGCCTGGGATTGCGAGAGCAAATGAAAGTACTGCCAAACTTTCTTATTATTGGATTCTGGTCTCATACAATCATGAAGCTCTCACTATTCATTGCAAGAAGCGATCTGTTAGAGATAACTCCCTCTACCTCCCTCTCTCACACACACAAAATTCTTCCGGCTACATATGGCTATATCATACTAACTGGGAAACCTGCTGCACATTATGTTGTTCTCCCCCAGGGTGCTTTAAAATCAGCGAAGGTTAGCTGGGCTCAAAGGATGTCATACATCATTAACTTCGGTTAAAGGAATTCAAAAAAGAAAACAAAAAATTCCACTTCTTACCCTGCACAGCCTTGGTGGAGCGGTTGTAAGTAGAAACACCGCAATGCATATTACATTAGAAAATGTATGTAACGCAAGAAGTGGCAGTATTTGCCAATGGAGGAGCAAGAGCTGATCATCTTGTCCACCTCAAGAAGAAATACAAGATGATCACTGTCACAAGCATTCCCAAGTATTTAATCCATCTGTCCACACGGTTCCTCCGCTCAATAAGCCTTAATACAGAGTTTGAGAGCCCAACTGTATTAAGGACATCCAACGCCTTCCTTTGTGCTTTCTGCACCAAAAAGAGCAGTGGATAAACATAAATATGTATGCCTTTTCATTAGAATTGCTCTTAAAAAAATTCGTTCTTTCCATGGACTGTACAATGGAAGGATCAATGTGCTGATCATTAAATAACCCAGGACTGCTTCTAGATCTACCTTGAGACGCTCCCTCTGCTCCGCATATTTGGCAAGGATGGCTGTCCCAGTTGCAAAAGATTCTGTTAACATTCTTGAGGAGTTTCGAACTGATTGCATTTGCTGTGCTTCCTCATCAAAAATCTTCAACACATGCGCTGATTCACCATTCTATAAATAAAATGCACTCTTCTTGATTAATCCAAGAAACTGACAATTTCCACTAGAGATAAACCAAGGGAAAAAAGAAATTATGCTTACAGCTCTCCCAAGCAATTCAGCCCTTTCTTGAGCTTCTTTCTTTCGTCTCTGATTCCTCATGGAATACTTATCCAAACTATCTTTCAACGAGTCTGCTTCTTCCACTACTTGTTCCACTTTTCTGCATGAAATTAATTTTTTTGTTACGCGTGATACTTTTTCACATAAATGAAAACAAAAAGTAGAGAAATATAAAGACTAAAAAATTGAGAGGAAAAAAACCCAAAGATTTCAATTTCTTCAAGCTACAGTTCAAAAAGCATATTCTCTGTCACAAGAACTCCAAACAATCTTGAACAAAAGGATGCTTCATCAATTACAAGACATCACCAGAGATGTCCTGACTCCTGAATAATGTATTTTTTTTTTCTACAAAGCGCAATTACAAGGGTGATTTGCTCATTCCATCTAAAAACAAGGTTGCTCTAAAGAACTTCCAGGGTACACTTGTTCCCCATTTGATGTTTCATTGTTTAGCAACACCTCACACATTCTTATGAACCTTGCTGGAATATGTCATCGCTGAATCATCCATACAAGGTTCCAAAATATAGCATGAACGGTTTCTTTCTCGTCCAACTTGGTAGTTACCAAGCAATCATTCAACACTAGCGTCAATATTCTTCTCAAGCGTAGCCAATTGGAACTTGTTCTATCCAGCGCAAAATTCTTCATTCAATTCTTCGTGAATTAAACACCAAACTGAAAGCATTTTTTGGTCTATCTATCTATCGGTGGTCCGCTGAGAGTGGGACAAGAACGAAGCACTGCTCCTTGAGAAATGCAGAACTCAAGTAGTAGTCATACATTTAACACATCCTTCAACCATATCACAATATTCAACCGAGCTGTATGTGCCATAGAACTCATCTAAGTTAAAGGAAGGTAACTTGCGCAGGCACAAAAATCAAACATTATAAAAGTCATCTGATCCACAGCGAGCAAACACGGACGTCAGGAGCTAGGGTGTGCTACGCATGTTTCGAAGACTTCTCGGAACTACCGCATCTACTGCGCAAATAAAGAAAAAACGTATGCAGAGATAATTGTACCTTTTCCAAAGATCGCGTTGCGGTTTGGCGGCGATGGAACGCCATAGGCGGTCCATCTCGGCGCACATGGAATGGATCTGCGAGATGTCCTTCTTGACGGAGAACGAGAGCTCCGGAGAGTCGAGAGCTCCGCTGCTTGAGGCGGAGCTATCCAGGCGCTCTATTCGTTCGATCCCGTCCCTGGCTCGAAGGAGCAGCCTCTTCGCGCTCTGATAAATCTCCGACAACGTCCCTCCACCTCCAATCGCAGCCATGGCAGACTTTTTTTCTTTTACCTTACGGGAGCCCGGAGATCGGGAAGGAGATTTAGTCTCGATTTCTCTAAATTGCACTTCTTGAGAAGCTCTGAACCCCTGACTGGTAAATTCAAACTCCATTAACGTCAACAAGCCAATCAATACGGGACACGTCACCTTAAGGATGTCTCTGGTTTTTTTACCCCGTCGAGGCTGTGTATAACGCCGGTAGGGCATCTAGGCCATTTACAGTACACTTTGTCCTTTATCTTTTGTTCAAGCACAATACTTCCTTCTAATTAGGGGTGTTAGCGAACCAAGCTTTTATTAGATTATTTGGATTCGAGCTCAAAAATACCCTTTAACAAACTGAACACATCAAACTTCGAACTCAAACTTGAGCTAATTTTGATATTCGAACCCCTTATCAAATCAAACCTGAACACTATGATGTTCGGTTCACTAAATTTTTAAATCTATCAAGCCCTATATAATATTAATATAAATATTAAAATTTATATAATTAATTTAATAAAAAATAATAAACAAATTACCTAAACCTAAAACTAATTTGTTCAAACTTAGAATTAACTCAAGTTTTCTCGCCGGCAGCCCTCCTAACCTCTAACAATCGCCTAATCAGCATCACGATAATAGCCCCTCCTCCACCGGTAGTTTCATCGTCTCCCTCCCTCACTAACCTCCCTCCAACCCCATTGTCCTAAGCTCCCATCTTCCACTACCGGATCAAGTGGTACCACATCTTCATGGTCTACCTCATCGCTCTAATCTTCGCCTTCTACAACGCCTACAGCTGCAACTTCACTGACTAGTCCTTCACCTCCACCTAGGGCAAACTCGCCATCATCATCTTCAGTGCCTAGGTCAACCTCGAAGACGGTGGCATCATGGCTGGCCTTGCCAGCTAGCCATGATAAGCTTCATCTCCACTGCCTCCGATCTTATGCAAGATTTCAAAACCGGTTACCTTACCCTTTCGTCTCTCATATCCATGTTTGCTTGATTAATTTCTAAGAAATTTATTTGGCGTTTGACTAATTATATGTGTAAATATTTGAAAATTTCTAATTTCGTGAGTTTGTTTTTTATTCACCTCTTTGTGATAAAGTGATTTTTGGAAAATAATTTTGATTCTCGAATTTTTTTGTTTTTTCAAATCGAGCTCAAGCATGCCTAATCAAGCTTGAGCATTGAGTAGTATCAAGCCCATCGAGCCATCAAATCGAGCTCAAGCGACTTTCAAGCCAAACTCAAGCTTTATTTCCACGAGCTTAAACTCCTCTCTTAGTAAATCGAGCCGAACTCGAACCTGAGAGGTTCAGGCTTGGCTCGGCTTGGTAACATCCATACCTCTAACAGCCTAAACTCTTTATTCGAGGACGAGTAAAAAATTTCTGCTTCAACGCAAGTTGATTTCCATGATTCCAGGTGCTACATGTGCCATGTCCAATCCACCTAGAGAGTTAATGGAAGTCAGGTGCCACATGTATGTGCCTGTCGTGTCCAACTAGTCCGTTAGCAATGTGGAAGGAAGGCTGTGAAAAATGAAAATTAGGACTAACAGAATAAATGTTAGAAGAGTTGGCGTTCTACGGAATATCGATAAGTTTCAGGGCTGAATCAAAAAGTTGGAACATGCGGACCGCAGGCATCACGAGCCTAAGGAGCTTCGGCTACATGGTCAGTGAAAGGCTGCAATTCAAAACTTTGAATGGGTTACTTCTGCATTTTGGAATCAGGTTTTCTTTCTTTTGACAATATGAACCAAGACATCCCAACGTCTTCCAAAAACTGTGGTACATGATTCAGGTTAAGCCTAGGAGCGGAATGTAGCGCTTCTATTCCCAGAAGCTGGAAAGGCCTGTCGCCTCCCACCTTGTCGTAGTTCCCCTGTCCGATCATCTTTTTTATCTCGAGCTACATCTGAATCTTTCCTCCGGCTTGCAAGGCTGCCTTGGTTTTCCCCCGTTGACCCTGATTTTTTTTCTGCGTTGATGCCAAACCTGACCTGTTTCCTAGCTGCTTCATAATCAAATGCCTCGAATTGCAAGAGGCCTTCAGGTTCTTTGGATTTTTCAGCTCCCTCTCTTATGGTTTGCTTAATTGGCTGGAAGCACTTCTCAAAACTAGTAGACAAATCAGATAAAGATACAGGATCATCATCTTCATTAGCGTCTAAACATGACCATGCAGAGTTATCCAGTCCAGGAACGTCAGTTTTATCTGCATTACCATTTTTAAGCTCCCTTGCATCTGGGCTACTGTCCAACATTATGGTGTCCCTTAGATCTGTATGTGAATACGCAACTAAAGGAGGTTCTTCAGATTGTGAGATTTCAGGAACACTTGCACGCTGCTTCAGTTCAGGTTTTGACAATTGTTCCCCTGAAAAAGAGTGGAATGGAAGGTTTACTGAAGATCTTATCTGCTCCAATTTGATCTCTTCCTTGTCCTGAACATCAACAAAAAGCAAGAAATTATCATTCCAAGTGATATAGTTATGCAAAGATATTCGCTACACAGAGTTTCACCAGCAAGGAGAAAAAGGCTGTAGTAGTCTAGTATGTAGATCAAGATTGTTGACTGCTCCTTGAATGGAAGGAGGGAATAATTCTAAAGATCAGGTGTGGGTAGAAAATAGAGAAGCTACCTTCTTACTAATATCAATCTTCCTCTTTGAAGAGGCACTACCTATCAGTGCACCCAAACCTCGGCTTGGTTTCTTCAGAACTGGTACAGTTGCTCCAACAACCTGTTAAAGAAAATACGATTTAGACAACTTTCCATCTAACTGACGATTGAAAACCGCTTAATATAAGGAGTGGCAACTTACAACTTTTGGGGGAGGAATAACAGGTACAATGATTTCTTTTGAAACACATGAGAGAGTGGTAACTGAATCCCTGGCAGATGTTGATGTACCATTTTCAACTGACTGCTTCAACAAGAGTGAGCATTCATCTTGCTGATGATCAGCCACATTGTTTCCGCTCTCTGATTCCTCCTGTTGAAGTTGTGGGATCATTGCTTGCATGCTCAAACTATCGGGCATTTTGACAACATCCTCTGTTTTCTCAGTTATCTCAATTTCTGTTTCCACATGTTCAGCTCTCTTTTTATGGGCAGAAATTTCTCCAGATACCTAAACAGCACAAACACTCCAGTTATTAACAAAGAACAAAGAACAAACCAGGTGAAAGAAAGATAAAAAAAGGCAAAGAACAAAGAACAAACCAGGTGAAAGAAAGATAAAAAAAGGTAAGTGATATCCTGCATGAGCAACCCTATGCATCCGTTGGTCAAACTAATGACTGAATGACATGTCATAAGTTCATAGCTTCAAGGAAACAGCTACAATGATGACAATGAGGGCCTTTTCCAGCACCATGGCCACTGAATGTATGAAACTAAAGCCTAATTACATTCCTCAATAGGAGATGATGTTGTAAGGAAGTCTCATGATATGTTAAAAGTACTACTATACTAACAAGATAAACATATTTGTATGTCTAGCCCTTACATGTTTCCCTCTTAGTTGATGAAGAGCAGCTTCAAATGCAGCACTATTCTGTGTAGAATGCTTAATAATATTCAGGACTGAACCAATATTCCGCTCAACATATGGGTGCTTTGATTTCAACAGTTTACGCAACCTTCCCTCACTACGAGGCATCTGCTTCGCTTTTGCATGAAAAACAAAGATTAAGTCAGGAACATCAAAGAAGAAAACCCGAAGGATGAATGTGAATTTGATATTTAATGTTCCCAACCTATTTCAAGAAGAGTTTTGTTTGGCAATATATAGCCAGTACTTTCATCCTCAGCACGGGCAACAACATCTCGCCATTTACACAGCCCCTGGATGCCATTTAGAGCATATAAGCAGACACACAAACTCTCAAGTTATCAACTTGTTTGCACAAGTGACAAGCCTCAAGATATTTGAACAAATTCAGCAGAAATAGAAGTCTTGCACTTTCTATGGTTTGATCGCATGAGGCATTGTGTGGTGAAAGGTAAAAGTGCGCAATGCAGTTTGAAAAATAGCACATACCGCAACAACAGCAAGCTGTTCAGCATCAAAACTAGCTTCCTGCAACCTAATGAAGATACGACCATTAGTTAAAGCATATAATAAGAGGACCAACAAGAGGAAGAAAATTTGGAGCTTCAAACAAAAAAACCTTGTTGGCCCATAATATTTTAAAATTTGATTTGGAAACAAAAGCTCCTAATAAGAAATCAATTTGCGCACCCATAAATATGGAGATATGAAGTTTCAGTCAACAGCTCTTTCTCATAAAGTAGCATGCAAACATCATAGCTTCGCTTGTAAACCTGCCACCAAGAAAATTTTGCTAAAATCTACGAGATCACAGATGAAATTAGACCATACTTAAAATTTTTCTCCTGAAATAATAAAAGAAACTAAAACATAATTGTAGATTGTAAATGCTTGAGCACAAACGAAATAGAAGCAAGATCTCCAATAGATGCAAAAGCCAAGACCTACTTCCAGTGGATTGTAATGCTTGTCAGTAATATTCCTTATTCATATTCAGTCTTTCCTTAATTAGTAGTATGTTTTTTTTTGTTACCAAAAGCAAACAGAAAAATTGTATGATTTCATTTTCTTTGGCTTGGGGTCATTTCATGCTATCATTTCTTCAAGAATGTATTAGTTCAACAACTTAGGGCATGGATGCTAAATGTGGGGAATATTAATATAAGTCCGAATATAGTGAATTTTGAGCTGCAAAGTTTCATTGCCTTCCTCGGGTTTCCTCTGATTAGAAGGTAGTGCAAAAGCAACTTCAAGTTCCGCAAAGCCCTAGCCAGGCTGCTAAGCGTTGTGGTTGTTATTAGGAGGTCCAAGATTCAACCCACTACTTCCCCCTCGGGCTTCCTCCCATGTACCCAATAACAAAAAAAACAAAAAGCATTATGTTTGTTCAGTTTCTTGGGGCAATATCACTGTCACATTACATTTATACTGATAGAAGAGTCATGCTAACAGCACTGCACTACTGATGACTGTCAAATATCTCCATTAGACTTCATCATAGATGGGCCTGTGATTGCCGAACAGATGCAATGTTGTTATAAGTACACTTTTTACAGTCATTTATCACAATTTTTTTCTTTTTTGAATTGGTAAATTTATTAACTCCATGAAAGCAAAAGGACCAAAGGAGTGCCAGAAGTATAACAAAGGAAGTCGTAAACCACAGTGAAATGATCATTTCTTGGTTCTCAGTTGGAGGCAGTGATATAGGTATTTAAAAGAACTAGAGATTAACATCTGAACGTAAAAAATGCTTTTTTCATGAAATCTTGTCAATAACGGATTCTTCAACTAACTAGTTTCTGAGCTCTTCCTCCTTGTATTCAGTCTATAGCTTCATTTCATTACCCGAAACACAACAAAAACAGAGACTGCAGCGACACAATAAAATAAACATAATGGATGCACAAAGAAAGTAAGGTAGACAACTTTTACCTCTACCAAAGGGGCATCAGAGTGATCAGATTCCTTCGGCATTGATTGCAATTTGCTTTTCATTATATCATAGATATAAAGCAGATAATGAGTGTCTTCTCTAGCATATCTGCCACAAAGAGTAAGAAAAGTGAATTATTGAGCACCCACAGGGAGCAGGAAAAATATATATCCAAAGGGTCAAAAGTGCCTGAGAACCAAAAGAAATGTTAGACCTTAAGCAATAAATGATATGGTAATCTCATAGAATTTCATGTTTTAGCCTAAAAGTGCAAATAAGTACATGCAAGTGGCCAAACGACAGTTCCAAACTTGGTGCTGATTAATAATGCACCAGTCCATCAATTAACCAAGCAAAATTCTGAAGTAGTTGTGGCAGGTATCAATTGTAAGAAAGATATATGTATATCGTCATCAATGTGCTTTCTTGGAGAAGGATCTACAAATCAAAATTGACACTTCTTTTCAGGTACTCAAGTATCTACAACAAAGGCGAAAACCTAGTTATTTGAAAAATTGGAATTACTGGGCACGGGCACATCTGGGATACGATGAAATATTATATTGGACTCTTGAATTTTCAACTTCTCCTGGGCACGATAAGTGCATCGTGACAAGCACACATCTGGCCCATCAATTCTACAGACTTCAAAGTTTTGACACATGTGAATCACTTAAAGCATCAAGTAAAAAGACACTATCAAGTGAGTAATAAATAACGCCTGGATATAATTGTGATAACCAGCTAGAAGAAGAAAACCAAATTTTTATAATTTACCAAGTAAAGCCTACACTCTTTATGGTATAGAAAGTCTGAGTCAGCAGGATGATGATATTCCTATGGTATGAGACTGAGACCTAAGCAAGGTTGCATCTTAATGGTTTCAGCTCCTAAATTCCAATTTTAAAACTCAAGCAAGGATATAATTCACACAAACGGAAATAAAATACAAAGGATCACAGGAAAGGAAAAGAATCAAGATAACTGCATTACCTGACCATTTCATGAGGAAGAGGGCGCAGTCTCCAATCTGCATTTTGGTATCTGCCAAGAGTTCACTGATCAGCATTAAAACCGGTGGAACTAGGACAACAAGGATAGAAAAGAGACAAACAAAAGAAATGTACACAAAAGCTTACTCTTTGTTGGCAGTGACTCCACAAAAGTTATGCAGAAGGTACTCCAAACTATTCCTTTCCAATTTCAAAACCCTTGAAGCCTGAAGTAACGGGAACATAATTATTATACAATTGAAACCAATTAAAAATTATTTAGGCATTGGCCAAAACATCAAAATTTGGTGCGATAAGGATCAGGTGTGAAAAATACATGCACATATAGCAAAAGTAATATATAATAAATGCCCAAATGCGATTAAACAAAGCATGGCATAGCACCAAAACTGGACAACATTTTCCTCTTATCAGAAAACAACTGAACTAATCTGTTGCATTCTAGACAATTATAGCTAATTGGATTAAAACACAACGACTTTCTTAAGAAGACATGGATCATGACTAGTTCAATTTTAAGAATTGTCAACAAATTCACAAGACAAGATACCTCAAAAATAATTAGAATCTTAATAATCTTAAGAGATTGCTAGACCCACAGAGCGATATAGTTGTACCAGCTGAGACTGAAACCAATTTTGATGAGTAAAACTGATGCAAAATCGGAATCTACTAGATGAACAACATAATGAAACAAAACAGAAACCTAGTAAAGAGCAGGCAGAATGCCAATAGCATGATACAAAATCCTGGATGTAAACAACAGATCAGCAACAGAATAGACAGTAAAACAATCAAGTAGTTTTATAACCTGTCCAGTGTCAAAGAGATTGCAAATGTATATTCCAAAATCCCGTTGAAGCCACAGAATATCCCGATCTGCTCCATGCATGACCTATTTAATTTAAACACTTATCTACAAATTTGAGGTGCCTGTCATAGTTATCAAATTAAAAAAAAAAAAAAACTGCTCCTATCAAAATAAACCTTCTTCTTGGTAGGATCCTTGAAAATTTCTCTAAGATAGGGGCCCATATGAATTCTCAACTTTAAAGTATCTACAATGAAGTCTTCGGTTCTCGTAGATATTTGCATCAAGCATGTCAGTCCTTGGAAAGATCGATATTGGTTGTGCTCCAAGTCAACCTGGGCGGAATCAGACAAATTCAATCCACACTAGGTGTTACATAAATAAACAAGTTTTTCCAACCAAGCTGGATCATATGAAGAAGGAAAAAAAAACACCTGAAGAGAAACATCAGAGTCCAAATAGAAGAAGCAAAACTAATCCAGGTTATAAGATTCTTACTGCAAATTCATTCACATTACGTAATTTAGCAGACAACTCTTTCAAATCTTTTACTTCTTCCACGAGCTTGAATGGAGTAGCCTCAATTGAGGGAGGTTCTACAGGATCCACATCCACCATATCTTTATCCACAAAGTCCATAACAGATAACTTTTCCTGAATGAGGGGAAAAAAACAAATAAAAAGAACAGAAATGCTAATCCTTACATATCCTTAATGTGGGACCTAATCACATAGCATCATGATAATTAGAAACTACAGTTGAAAGCAAGAAAGCACAATGAAGCCAAGTCAAATAATATTGGGGCTGCCATGAGAGCACAATGCATAGAAATGAAAGCTCAGCCAGGCAGTGCAAATCTTTAATCAGGGCAAGCAAGATCACAACATCAAGCAAATAAACTTCGTCAAAAAATACTGAATTCCCAGAGAAGATTCCGTAGTCATAAAAGGTGTCAACACTGAGTAATGACATAAGCAGTTGACAAGAATGTGCCAGTATAAGAACACTGACAAAATGGTGTGTTGAATTGTCATAACATGAAGTAAGGAAATTTTTTAGTTTTTACTTTTTGGTAGCTCTCTTGAATTATTTTTTTCATAATGCACAATGGAAAATAAAGCAACAGTTTAGATGCTGCTTCATAATGTCCTAAAACTGATAAAACCCTGAACAAGATTGCCAAGAAGAATTTCACTTGTAACAATCTGTTCATTCTTTTTGGAAGAAGCATATCAAGAAATTCTAAATTTCATAAAGTTAAGGAGAAAAAAATCACAACTCGAAGCCAACGATCACAATTAAGTGCATTCCCCTCTTCCTCATTCCCCTTGATCAGATAAAGAAGCCAATAAACTTTCTCCCGATAACGATACTAACTGAAAAAGGACAGAAAGGCAGGGCTAGGAAGACAAGTACTGACCAGAGGGTGAATGACGCGCTGTCCATCATCACTCCTCTGCAACCACACATGCTCAAACGGTTGGTTTGCATTGTTCACCAGTATATTATACGCCTCCTGGGGCTTCCGTATCGTTGGTATATGAAACGGCACCTTTGCCTTCCCCACCTTTGCCTTCCCCACACTCGCTGCAGTCTTCTTCACACTCACTCCAGATGAAGAAGCCGACTCGTCTCTTCTACTCATCGAGTCACCGGCACCCTTCTTCTTCTTTTTCCCATACACCAGCTGAAACCCGTTGTCAACATCCACCGACCTCAAAGAACGACCCGTTTCTTCCTCTTTCTTCCGAACCCTCTGAAATTCGTCGATTGAAGCGTCGAATCGCTCGAATATTTCATCGTTAATATTAACGAGCCAGTCGTACGCGTCATCGCCGTCTATTTCAATGCTTTGCGGGTAAATTATCGGCTTATCACCCCAAATTCCGGTGGAGGAGCCGATTGATTCGAGCACGGACTGCGACTTTTCGGCGATTTCCGAAATGGGAAGCTTGAACTCATCAAAGTTGTAAAAGAAATGAAAATCTTTGTCGGAAGGTAATTCTTTAGAGGAAGAAGAGAGCGTTGAGAGCGAAGATGAAAAAGGTCCCGCAGCTAAAGCCTGCAAAGATTGAATCTTTTCCGCTCTAGATTCTTCCATGTCCATTGAATCGCCGCTCATATTTTAAATTTCAGGGTTTTGGTTGAGGCTAGGGTTTCAGTGGAGGTGCGAAAAGACTTGGGTTTTAGGAGCTCCATTGTAGAAGACGTTGCAGGAATACATTCGATACTGAACTCGAAGCAACGTCAGTTGCCAGTCACGTGATAGCGATGGGAGTCACGTGTCATCTTACGAAAACAGAAAGCCTTACTAACTACTCCCTCCATCTCATAAAACCTGTCCTCTTTGATAATGCACGTAATTTAAGACTTCTTAACTTTTTATTTTTTTTTTAATATAAAATTATTAATTTATTTATTTTTATATAAAGTACATATACTTATCTACTTTTTAATACCTACGTACTTTCACTTTTTAACTTTCTCAACTTTCTCTCCTTTCAATAAATAATATATATATAATAATAAAAAAAAATACCTTATTTGGAAAGATATAAAGGAAACAACTATTTTGAAACTGCCAAAAAAGGAATAGAGACCAACTATTGTGAAACGGAGGGAGTAAACTTTTTTTTGTAGGCATTTGTTATTAATATTTTCGTGTAAGTAATTTTGCAGTTGATCATTAAATAATATAAATATTTTATTTGTTTAAAAAATATTCCATAACAAAACTGTTGAACTAGTCCTTAAAAGTTTTTCCCTTAACCTTTAGCTACCTAAACTTTTCACAACATCTAAATAAATCAAAACATTGTGTTTGACCAAACACCTCTGTTGTTGTGCCTTTTTGTTTTTACATCTCTTATTGTCACCAAATAATTCTCCACCACTACTATCATCTATCATGTATTTTAGAACTGTAGTGCCTTTGGATTTAGTTACATTTACATTAATCGAAGTCTATTTGATTAGGTTTATTTCAATGAGTATTCTCGAGAGCGTTATGGGGATGTGTGAAAGAATGAAGGTAATGCCGGTGGCAAAAAGGGGTGAAGGGTAGCAAAAGGTAGATGGGTTTGTTAGAGCGAAAACTAGGGCTGTAAGTTTTGGGTTTAGAGTCCAGTTCGGGTTGGAACCCAGAATTTTCAAGCAACTTCTCTATCTGAAAAATGTAACCCAACCTGACCCTATTTATATGCTCAACCCAAACCAACCCTAAACCAAAAAAATAAGGTTATGATCAGGTTTACTTAATGTAACCTACTGCCGATAGCCATTTCCTCCACTGCAAAGGACGAAAACAAAGGGTGGAGGACAACGCGATGGCGACGCTACACATAAAGGATGAGGCAACGGGGAGGACGATGGACAAAGAATGCAAGACGGCTAGGGCGATGTACTAAGGCCAAATGACAGCATGAGGGAGAAAGAAAGGGAGATGAATGACGGCAACTCGCGAAGAAAGGACGTGGGAGCAACGTTAAAGCGCGCTAAAAGCGCAAAGCGCTTAGTGATAGGGCTGTGGCACTTTTCACGATGAAAGCGATGCCCCTTTTAAAAAGGGCGTTTTGGCTATGGTGCAAAGCATCGCTTTAGTTAAGTTGTAATTTTTTTAATAAAATAAAACAAAATAATTTTATCTAAACTAAAGCGGCGGCGGGTTGAAAAATTAAAAAAAAATTATGGTTGAATTGAAACATACGTGAGTTGAAAGAATTAAAGAGGGAGAGAGAAAAATAAAAAAGAGATGAAACGAAGAGCAGCAGAAATTAAAAACAGAGGAAACAAAGAGACTCGAAAAAAACGAAGACAAGCAGACAATTATGGACCCGATGAGTACAAAGAAGAAGAGCAGAATAAAAACGAAGAGGGCAAAACGCTGGCAAGCAGAGAGACAAAATCAGAAGTACAAACAAAGGTATTCTTTGCTGTTTTTGTCGCTTTTTTCTCTAGTTTCAGACTTTCAATATTACTTTTTCTAAGAGCCTAACTAAGACAATTGTCTTTTCGTTTCTTTTTGCTTTGGTTTGTCTTTTTCAACATGATTATTTAATCTTTTTATATTCTTGAGCTTCGTAACTTGTTCATGCTTTTATATTCTTTGTAGTTTTCCCCGTACCCGTAGTCAATATTTTGCTCTGTTTTTTTATTTATTATTTTTTATTAACCAAAATTTTTTTCGATGGGCTCCATTTTTTTTTATTTATCACTTGTTATTCATAACTTGTTTAGGTTTTATAATGGCTTCGGATTCGAGAGAACCGGGACCTCAAAATCCTCAAAAAGATATTAGTTGGAGCCATGGTTATTGTAAAGACCCAAAGAATAAGACCAATATTACTTGCAACTATTGTGGTAGGGAAGTGAAAGGAGGTATTTCTAGATTGAAGCAACATTTAGTTGGTGGGTTTAGGAATGTGACTGCTTGCTTGAAGGTTCCAGAGCATGTAAAAGAGGATGTTGCACAATATATGATGAAGAAAAAAACATTGAAAGATCAAATTAGCATGCTCCCTGATCTAGATGAAGTTGACATGAATGAGGAGGAAGAAAATGAAGTTGAGTTAGTTGATCCACGAGGGAAAAGGGTTGCTAATGTGAGTGACAAAGTAGGGAGTGAAATTAGTGTTAGTAAGAGATCAAGGCATGATTCATCTAGTGGAGGCTCCATCCAGTCTTTCTTTAAGCCTTCAAAAGAAGTTGACAAGGCAAAAGGAGAGAAGCAAACAACAATCAATAATGCTTTCAAAAAAGAATTGAAGGAAAAGACTTGTGCTGATATAGCAAGATGGATGTATGAAGCAGCAATTCCATTTAATGCTGTGAATCTTGATAGCTTCAAAGTTGCAGTTGATTCTATTGGGAGATATGGCATTGGCATGAAACCACCTAGCTATCATGAAGTTAGAGTTCCTTTCTTGAAGAAGGAGGTTGCCAACACGAATGCCACCCTGAAAAATCATAAGGAGGAATGGGCAAAAACGGGTTGCTCCATTATGTCTGATGGATGGACAAGATAGAAATCATCGGTCCATTATCAATTTTCTTATGAATTGTGCTAAAGGCAGTATGTTTTTGGAGTCTGTAGATGCATCTGCCTACTCATAAACAGGAGAAAAGAAATTTGAGCTTCTTTCAAGTATAATTGAGAAAGTTGGACCATCAAATGTTGTCCAAGTTATTACAGACAATGACTCAAGCTACAAATTAGCAGGTAAATTATTTTATTGTAATATTTTTTGGAAATTACTTATTTGTTATTAATGTTACTATCTAAGTTTTTATTCCTTATTTTGGACAGTAATTATGATTTTTGTGCAATACATAAACACTATTGGAAGCAAAATATCCACATATTTATAGGACCCCATGTGCTGCCCATTGTGTTGATTTGATGTTGGAAGATATCGGAAAGATTTCGAATATTGCAAAAACAATTAAGCGAGCTGTTGAGGTTTGTGGGTACATTTATAATCGTGTTCAATTGGTGAATTTGATGAGGAAATTTACAAATCAGAGGAATTTGATTCGCCCAGCTAAGACTAGATTTGCTACTTCTTTTTTAACTCTTCAAAGTCTTCATGTTCAGAAGTCCAACTTAAGAAAAAATGTTTACTTCACAAGAATGGACAAGTAGCAAATGGGCCAAAGAGCAAGCTGGAAAAAAAAACAAGTGGAACTATCTTGATGCCTTCATTTTGGAATAACATATTGCATATTCTTAGAGTGACAAGTCCAATTGTTGGGGTGCTTTGATTGGTTGATGGTGAGAGGAAACCAGCTAAGGGCTATATATATGAGGCTATGGATTGTGCTAAAAAAACCATTGCTATACATTTTCATGGTGCTGAGGACAAGTATGAGGAGATTTTTCAGATTATTGACAAGAGGTAAGAGTGTCAACTTCATCGCCCGTTGCATGCAGTTGGGTATTTCTTAAACCCAGAATTTTATTATGACAACTGTGAATCAATTGAGCAAGATGAAGAGGTGATGATTGGGTTGTACAAGTGCCTACAAAAATTAGTTCCAGACCTTGGTATTCAAGATAAGATTTCCAATGAGTTAAGTATGTACAAAAAAGCTGAGGTTTTTTTGGAACTCCTATGGCGATTCGACATAGAAAAATGAAGGCACTAGGTACTTTATTTAAAAAAATTAATTAATTTCATGTAATTTGTAATGATTATTGAATAGTTATTTATTATTACATTTCTACACAGCTGATTGGTGGTCTGCATATGGAGCTTCCACTCCTACTTTACAAAAGTTTGCTATAAAGATTCTTAGCCTCACTTGTAGTTCTTCAGGGTGTGAGAGAAATTGGAATGTTTTTGAGCAAGTAAGAAAAACCTTATAATTTTTTGTTTGTTTAAATATAATTAGGTACTCTATCTATGCATGAATTAGTAACTTTTTTTTTATTTTGTAGATTCATAGCAAAAGAAGGAATAGGCTTGCTCAAGCTTGGTTAAATGACTTAGTCTATATCAAGTACAATCGAGCCTTGATTAAAAGATTCAAAATGCGTGACTCAATTGATCCAATTAGCTTGAAAGATATAGATGACAGTAATGAGTGGTTGGTTGGAAGTGTTGAGGAAGAAGATGCTGGGGCTGAACTTGTGTTTGATGATGATGATGATTTGACATGGGGTGATGTTGCTAGAGCAGCGGGAGTTCATGGGCAAAGGTTAATATGAGGTCTAGAGTTAGTGGGCTAAATACCTCAAGGAGTGGTGTTGGTTCAAGCTCTCACATACAAGCAACTAGGATTCCAGTTGTTAAATATGCTCATGATGTTGAAGAGGAAGATGATGAGGGATATAAATCTACTGATTATGATTTTGATGGCTTTGCTAGTTTTCAGGATGATGACAGTTGATCTTTGAGTATCCTGAGACTTGGCATTTAGAGTATTTGGTTTTACTATTTTTCTATAAATTGTTATTACTATTTTGGTACATTATATGGATGTGTTTGTGTCTTTTTATAGATATTAAACATATTTAGTAGCTTATTTTGGTATTTTTATGTATCTAATTAGCTAGTTACATATCCTAGAATTTATCTCTAAAGGAGCGCCTTACTTCATTAAAGCCCCCATTGTTGCTTTGCGCTTTGTGCTTTGGAACCCTTATCGCTATAGTGTGTTTTTCGCTTTTCAAAACCTTGCGTGAGAGGCTAAAGCGAAGGACGACAAGGAAGGAAGGAACAAACAAATGGAAGAATGAAAAGGAGACAATGAATGGAGCACAAGAAAAGATAGATGATGAATGGCAATGATGAGGGCAAGTGACGATAGCAGGTGGCAGTAAGGGACACAAAGGGTGGTGGCTTTCTGTGTGATATGATCATGGATTAGGGTTAAGGTTATTAGTCAGGTATTTATAGTAGGGGTGTGAGTTGGGTTGGGATTAAATTGGACTAAGAATAGGAATGGGCTGGGGCATGTATTGTAATTTTGGGTTGAATCGGGTTAATCGGGTTTCACCCAAACCAACCTGATTTTTTGTCTCAGAATCAGATCGAGTTTAAGTCAACGTGAATACAACTCATTCCTTCCTCTAACCTAACCTTAACCCGAAAAATAGGGTCGAGTTTCAAATCAAATTTCAGGTTAGGGTTAAAATTTACACCCTTAGCAAAAAAGATGGTAAAATGATAGATTGAGAAACTTAGAAACTAAGGTGTTACGTAAAAGGAAATTTAAAATTGAAACTTCTATTTTTCTTATTTTTTCATGTTTGTCACATTAAACAATTTTAATAGCTAGTAACATATTTGCTCCCAACACAAAATATTAATAACAAAGTTATACTTTTCAAAAAGATTAATAATGAATTTGCCTACAAATAAAAATAGTGAATGACTACCTCTATAGTTTAGTGACAAATTTACCTTTTTTTCCTGGTTAAATTTGAAAAACCCTTTGAGATACGGTATGTTTTTTTTATCTGAAATCCCCACAATTAAATCCCCGAAAAACCATTTTTTATGTGTATATTAGTTGTTGAAAGCAACTTCTTAAATTTTAATTTAAACTATTTAAAATTTATACTGAAATTAAACTGTAAAAAAATGATTTGAAAATTATTTAAAGAAGTAGATTATCGATTCTTTCTATTAAAAGTTAAAGGTTTTATGTATACTTCCAAAATAAAATATGTCAAACTATATACTTCCATATAAAACTCAGGAGATTTTTTTTAAATCACTATTCAATTTTGCCATTACAATAAATGGATCTTGAACCTTGAATTTACGACAAAAATCTTGAATTATACTAGAACTTGTTGATAACTTGATATAAACAATTTTCACTGGTTAAAATAACCGTCTTTTACATAATGTATTTACAAATGTGTAATCAGTTAACTTTGTGAGTATAAAAACAAAGTATATCTTAGTCAAAAATAAAAACAAAGTATATCAAATCTCTCTAGGGAAACAAGAATTTCTACACAAGTTGTTCTAGAATATGAAAAATTATTGTGTTCATTTCAGATTAAATAATAGATTACTTGATACAATTTTTTATTTTATTTTTTAGTTATCACTCACTCAACTTGTATACTACTTAAAATTCTATACTCTAATAAAAACTCAAAAAATACTTACTTTTATTAAAAAAAATTATCTTTATTAATTTATCTTTTACTAGCTACGCTGAGTATGGAAAAATTCATAAAGTTAATTACTTTCTAAAAAAAATTATTTACATAATTATTAGATGAATAGTATTATTGATTATAGAATAAAAACAACAAAAATTAAAAAAATGTACTAAAAAATTATTTAATAAAAAAGTAACACTGGTATTAAAATTTGTTTTAAAAACTCATTTTCAGAGAGAGTTTTGGGCCACTTTTCTGCTTTTTTTTTTCTGGTCGAAAAGGGGGTGTACAAAAAGGAGAACGAAAAAAAGAAGTCTCAAGTCTCAAATATCATCATAACGATTTTGAAAAAAAAGAAAAAACTGAACTCCACTAATTTTCATAATGAGTTTGGAAAGGAAAAAGGAACTTAAAATTGTAAAAAAAGAAAAGAAAAGAAAAGAAAAGAAAAACGTAATACTACATCCATTCTAAAATATTGTATTTTTATTTTTAAATATTATTAATAATTTATAATATAAATATAAATTAAATATATTTATTAAGATGTCACTGTTACCAACTAATATAATTATAGGTCAGACGCAGTTATAATGTGTAAGTTGCGATATAAAAGTATTTATATCAGCTTCGGGAATTTGAGATGCTTTGTAATTGGTGGAATGGTTAAGAGTTGGGAAAAAATTCATCTTCGTGCGGGTTCAACGCCTCTTGCTTTTTTCTTATCTTTTTTTTTTTTTAATCCTTTTCTGTTTCTTTCCTCTTTTCTTTTCTTTTTTTTTTTTTTTTTTGCAATCTTTTTCCTTTTCCGTTTCTCCTAATTTTTTTTTCCCAATTCGTTTTTCCTCTTTTCCCTTTTTTTTGCCAAATCATATTTTGCTACTAATCTACTATTTTGTTTTTTTGTCCATTTTTTCTTCATTCCTTTTTTAGGCTTTCAATTGAACAGATTCAAATAACAAAAGAACAACTAGTTTATTTCTTAAAAAATAAGTATAAATTGATAAAAGAGCATGAAATTGATTAAAAAAAGAGTTACTGGTAAATGGTAAAAGAACATCTAGTTTTTCTAAAAGAACAAATAAATACCAGCAAAAAACAATAATTTCTCCAAAAATACAAACTGTCGCCCATTAAAGAATGAATAAATAATACTCATCCGTTTCACAAAAAATGACCATTTTACTTTTTACAGTAATTAGTTTATTATCTTATTTTTAAAAAAAATTATTATAAAAATATGAATATTTTATATGAAAATGAAACTTTAAAAATTATAGTTTCTAAATATTATTTTTAAGATTTTTTTCAATACATATTAATATAAATATATTTAGCTCAAACTTCAGTCAAAAAAATTTAAAAAGCCAATTAATGCAAAACGAGGGGAGTAGTAAAAGAGTAAAGCTAAATAGTTTATTTAAAAAACAAGTAAGAACTTATAAAAAAAAATAAAGCCAAAAAAAAATAATAACTACTAATAAAAGAATAACTATTGTTTGTAAAAGAATAAATAGCTAATAACAAAAAGACAAATAATTATGGATAAAAAAAATTAATAAAAAATAGCCAACAGTCATAAAAAACAAATATAATAAAAGAATAAATAATATTATAAAAAGACTGATAGAAAACACATAGAAACCGATAAAAAAAATAAAGCTGCAAAGGGCAAGACTTACACAACAATTATAACCATGGTATGACTATGAACAGTTCTAAAATACAGACCGTATACATACGGCTCAATCTCCGTCGTCCATCATGTTTGATAGGACTTTGGTGAAATGACTCGTGACAACTATACTTTTACTTTTCTATCGTCTTAGTGCTAAACATTTATTCTCTTCTGGTTACACCAACAAATTGAGATCAAATAAGAGTGAGTTTGGTGTCAACTTGATCTAGTTAGTTAGAGGTGATCTTATTCCTCAAATCTCATCTCTTATTCCTCCTTGAAACATCGAAACAATCTTTTTTCTTATCATCTTGAAGCAAAATTGCTGCTCAAATCTAATCCTTTATTCTTTTTTATCGAATCAACCCAGTCTGCACCTTAACCTGAATCTGATATCACTTAACTTGAATCTAATAACACATGAATTTGAATTTGAAACCACATAAACCTGAATCATATGCCACTTAACTTGAATATGATATCGCATGAACCTGAATCTAATACCATATGAACTTGATATCATATTAACCTGAATTTGATACCACATAAACTTAAATCTTGTACCCACTACAAGAAACAAAACAATTAAAAACGGTTTTAAGTAACCATTAAGAGTAGTTTTAACCGCTCTAGAATTTTTGGGATTGGTTCTATAACCATTTTACCAATTGCTCCTATCGTACTCGTTCCAAAATACTTGAAGCGATCTACAAACCGCTCCCAATTTGATATGGTCATACATGGCACTTAACTGCTCCAAACCTTTGATGCTACTAGGCTTTAATGGGAACATTTCAGAGCGGTTAACTGCTCCAAACTTAAGCTAAGGCCACTTATATTTTGGAGCAATTAACTGCTCCTAATTATTTTTCCAAAATAAAAAAAATTATATATATTTGTACATGGGGAGGGAGAAGGGTGGCTTTTTCAAACTCTGTACATAAAAGTAATAAAGAAAAAAATATAACAATTCAATTAGTATAACTTTGAATAACATGCCTAGAATTATACTCATTTCAAAGCAAACTATCAAGCAACTAAGTACTTTAAAAATTACTAAGTAGAAGGAAACCTACATTATACATAATGGTTGGCCTTGTTAAGCTACTTGTTGATCTAAATTATTGTATGAGATTTACTATGCTACCTTTGAATGTATGACGCACGTCCTAGGGGAATGAAAGTCATGCCTTCTACCATTTAGATTAACCTACAAAATAAGTCATTTTTTTTTTAGAACCAACCAGATATATGCATCTAAATATTCAATAGCAAAGTAGCAAAAACTACAAAACAATGAAAAAGAATGCAACTGGATACATAATGTTGGTTGTAGACACAATCTTTGAAAAGCAAATGGATAAAAACCTTAAAGAAAGATTTAGTTTGGCTAAGTTCCTAAAAAGATAAATGCAATACTTGAAGGAAAAAATAGCAGAGCTTGTGTAAATAGGCAAAAATTTGCTCTAAAAGACCAAAAACATACTTATATCTAAAAATATAAACTATACAAATAGAAATTGTAGACTTATTATCAATAATTTTCCTCTTCACCATGGTCTAGTAGAAAGATGTACCTGTTAAACTTTTCTCATGTTCTTGGGTTCTAGTTTTCCTATTCCATTGATCATGATTCATGAAACCTCAAAAAATTCCATCTTACTTCTAGAGTATATGCCTAATTCCTGCTACAACATTATGGAGTAAAAGATCACAAGGGGGAAAAGGACATGCAACACCCAATTATACAGACGCTACATTGCTAAATCACAAAACTAGAAAAAAAGATCATACAACTCAATCAAAATAAAAAGTGAAGAACTATGAGATAATTAGTTTTCATATGAATAATAAGAATCTGCAGATCCATTAATAAGTCTTTATATAAAATTTAACCTATTCAAGCACAAGTCCTCCAAAGATAATTGATGACTATAATTTAATATAGCAAAGCCTAGAAGTAAGCTGCCGAAATACTTCAAACTTTGCAGGTTTTGTTTAGAACAATATTGGAAGTTCTAATTGCTTTTTACATCAAAGATAACACAAACAACATATAACTAACAATATTCTTAATACATCAACTAAATTAAAGTCATCTTCAATTTTTCAAATCAGATTCTAATCTCGAAATATTAAGTACTACACCATATTCCAGAAGCAATTAAAGCAATCACACATTTAGACTTTCATATAATAAAATGCCAAAACACTTATATCTGCATACATTAGGTTAAAAAGAACAATAGTGAACTATAAACCCATAGAGTTATCATAGAAGTAAATAAACTTTATCTTGAAATTATCCTCTAATAGTTAAAGGATTTAACTATTTTATTCTCAGTAAAACTACATTAGAGAATCATGGTTAAAGAGGCTTATCCATCAACTTATGATAAGGATCATTTACTACCCACATTGAGATTAAAAGGGCAAATATGCAATAAAAATGTGAGGCTAATCTATAAAATGGTATATGGTCTATAAGATTAAAAGAACCCGATATAGTTCAATCTAGTTATGGAATGATAAGCTAACAAATAACTTGATATTGTTTGAATTGGTTATGAAAGTGATGCTGACAAATATAGATTGTAGGAGCAAATCTTTCAAGCACACTAAAGATTTTCAGCTTGTCTTATATCCTCTTTTGTAGCCTGTCCAAAATGCCAAAAGCAAACTATATTATCTTCCAAAATTTTATTATTTATCACTATTCAAGTTCTTCCCATTACACTTCCACCTTTCGTTTGTTTCATCTATGTCCTATATGAAAATTTCAAGAGCTTTTATGATGTACTTTAAACACTAAATGAAAGAGGGGGAGAACCATACTAACAGATAAAGCAAATCTCCAGAACTTTTATAGTCAAGAACACTTTTCAACATTGTAACCTTTTTGCCTAGCTTTTTCTCTGTCAACTTTTTTTCTTGAAGATTCTTGTAAATTATTCAAAAGGGGAGAAAAGGAAAAAAAATAGTAAGAATAAGAAAAGAAATGAGAAAATCAAATAAACAATGAGAATGAAAGTACCACAATAATTTCCTATCACCTTTAACTCTTCCAGTTCCAGCCAATAGAAGTTTTTACAGCCAATAGAAGTTTTTATTCATCTATTTCAAAATTACAAAATATTAACAAATGAGGAGAACTGTAACTAGTTTGGCACTTAGAACTCCACCTCTGATCACGGTAACTCCAGTTAGTTTCCTTGGTTTAAGCCCTGATTATTCCTAATATCTAGAAAACAATTAAGCAAAAAAAAGTAGTAAATCTAATCCAAAATCTATCAACTTATATAGCTAAAGCATTAGAGCCTGGTTCGATTAACTCATATCTGAAAAAAACTATTATTGACAACCTAGAACCATAATTAAAATATGTTTAGCTATTTGTTGTGCTGATAAATTAACATAAGAAGTCAAAGGGAAAACAAACTAAGATGAAAAGAATCATAACCTATCTTCATGACTCACCAGTTACCAATCACTGATGAGAGAGAAAAAACTCAAAAGGGCAGAAACTAATATTCAGAGAAGTCAATTTTAATGTTGGAAAAAAGGGAAGAATGAAGATTTCAATCTTGTCTTTCAGTACTCATTCAAAGTGAAGTTGTGTCTTTCCCAAGCACTAACCATTAACCACATTCATGAGATCCTTTTTCAGTTCAGGACAACAATCATCTTCACGAGAACAAACAACAATTTACAATAACTTGTTCAACTGAAGACAATGCAAACAATGTTCTTCCATAAATCATAATGATAGTTGGTCTCGTTGTCTAAGAAAATGAACTTACCATTGTCCCTTTGCAAAGTAACTTTGGAAACTAGACAACCAATTCTTCTGAAGCCTAAACACAAACATAAGTAGAAAGTATTGTTCCAGCTTTAAAACTAGAAAAAACAAAGAGATCGAGTAACCAAATGAGGGATGAGAAGTTAAGAGCTACCATTGATTCCAATCTTAATCTTTTTTTCCAAAGTTGTCAAGATCGAAATTCAAAAACAAAACAAACAAGTTTGAATCAATAAACAGAAATAAAATCACATCACAAGAACTATAATCATAGAGAAGAAAAATGAGATTAAGAAAATAATCATGTCATTTGTTTGATTTATAGTAAAGAAATAAGCAAAATTATACTTTCTAGAGCTCAAAGTGAAAAAAAAATTAAAGAATAGAAGTACAACCATTGAAAAGCTTTATGTCCTTGGCAAGTGGGATGGCGATTCCATTGCAAACAACCACTCAATGGTGGTTGGTGGAGATCACGGTGGTGAAGCCATGCTTATGGAGGTATTTTAGTAGGGTAAGCAATGAGCGATGAGATAATGTAAGCTGGAGTTTATGTTTGGGAATTTTGGTTAGAAGGATGAGTGATGAGCAAGTGTCTTGGTTTAAAAATTTCAATGACTAACCGAATAAGGTAAGGTTTGCTTAACCAAAGTGAATGTGGAAAGAGCCAAATTGGAAGCACTTTTAGGGATAGTTGTAAAAAATGACCCAAAATTCAATCTCACAAAAAATTTGGGTGCATTTTGTCATGCCCGCTCCGAAATAACTACCCCAAATGTCTTTATTTTTGCAGTGACCACTCTAACTTGAATCCAGCACCATTTGAACCTCATTTTGATACCATGTCAACTTGAATATGATACCACATATACTTGAATTTTGTACCATATGAGCTTGAATCTAATACTGCTTAATCTGAATTTGATATCACTTAAACCTGAATATAATACCACCTGAACCCGAATCTGATATTACTTAACCTAATCTTGGTACTATTGAACTTGATTTTGGTACCATTTAACCTAAATCAAGTACCACTAAAACCTAAATATGGTATTATTAGAACTTAAATCAGGTACCATTTAAACTTGATTTTGGTACCACTTAAACCTGATTTTGATACCACTTTACCAGTTTAATCAGTAACATTTAACCTGACCTTTGTAGCACTTAACCAAAATTTGGTACTACTTAACCTAAATTTGGTACCATTTAACCTAAAGCTAGTACCATTTAACCTGAAACTAGTGCCACTTAATGTAAATCTAGTACCATTTAACTAAAACTTGACAGCATTTAACCGAAATTTGGCATCATTAAAACTAAATTTGGGACCACTAGAACCTGAAACAGGTATTACTAGAATCTCAATCTGGTACCACTTAACCTTATTATGGTACAATTTAACCTAAATCTGGTACAACTCAACTTGATCTTGGTATTGTGGTATCTGAATAAGGTTAAGTCGTACCAAAATTATGTTCAAATGGTACCAAAATCATGTTAAAGTTGGTACCTAAATCAAGTTCAAGTGGTATCGATTTTCAGGTTACTTGATTTAGTACCACTTGACTCTGATCTTAGTACCACGTCAACCTAATTTAGGTACCATCGAAACCTAATTTACATACCAAATAAGCCTACTTTTGGTACCACTTGTAACCTAATATTGGTACCACTTGTAACCTGATATTGATATCACTTAACCTAAATTTGGTACCACTTGAATATGATTTAAAATACTACTAAATTTAGGTTAGCTGGTACCAAACTTAGGTCTAAGCTAAGGTAGGTACCACTAGAACTAGATTCAAGTATTACTTGGGTTTGATTTTTTGTACCACTTAACCTTATTTTGGTATTACTTAACCTGAATTTGGTACCACATAACCTGTAATTGGTAGAGCAAGTTGCAAGCCATTCCTTTGTTTTGGAGTGCTTTGCTGCATTTCTATACTTAGGTCCTTAACGGACAAAACTTGAAAAGTTTGAGAAAAAACGCAAAAATAATCTTCCCATGGGTATATACTAAAATTCATAAATAAGCAATGTAAATGACACTCCGCGAGAAGGTTGCGAGGAACGCTTCGAAGCAGACAAGGAGAAACTTTCGACTTCTTCTGCTTGACCAGTAACCGGGACGCAGCTGACCCAGAAACATTCTGTTTTCGCTGGCCAGTCTCCTGCAATCACCATCTTCTACCCCTCTCTCACAATGAGGTTCTCTCTCCCTATCTCTTTAGATTTTCTTCCAGTATTGATTTGCGTTTATGTTTGGATTCGTCAGACACAATTAAGAACAAGAAATCTACCTTTTTTTTTTTATCTTCGCTGTTTTTGACATTGTCTCTCTTGCTTCGTGTATGTGAGCTTCTAGTGTTCAAACATTCCGAAATTTATTTCCTGTTCACTTTCCGCCGCGGAAGTTGAAATAATTTTTCTTTGATGACCAAGAATTCGCTTTCGAGCTTCCACTCTGCTTTTCAGTTTTCCCCTACATTTAGTGATCAAACGAGTTTTGCGTGTACCTACTACCTAGGGTTTTTTTAATTTGATGATGGATCGATGTGTTCTGTAAATTAGTGGCCATTTCCTTATTATGATGTCGATATTGTGTACATTGGCTCTCATGTTCTTTTTTATAAATATATACATATATATAGCTTGCCAATAGTATTTTGAAAATTGATTCAGAGAACAAACTATTTCCATCAGCCAGCCAATGTGACCTTTTGATCTTTTTAATCTTTGAAATGATAGGAATGAGATCATGTTTTGATTCTAGAGGAAATGATGTCATTGCATAGGAAAATCATCCCCAAAAGCCGAGGCTAGTTTGAAGAGATTGTTCTTCCGAGTGAAGAAGGCATGAAAATCTGGGAATTAATAATCAGAATATCAGATGCTCAGTGGCCTAGTGGGACTTGGCTTTTTAGTTTGTTTCATGTTTTTGTTTCTAGTCTCCTTTGTTGGTACTGGAGTTTCTTGATAACTTTTGGCTCCCAATGATCATCAAGTTTTTTGTGTCTAAGATGTCAGTCAGTATATTACTTCTAGCTTCCTCTTTAAGTTCGTATTTGAAACTTTGAGATATATGAAGTGTGGAGTGCCTCCGCCATCTCTATTACATCTGGTCTTTCTTTCTTTTGCGAACACATAAGCACTCTCTGTGTAAGCATGTACACGTACATACTGAAGCACATTATATCTTTCTCTTCAGTCGCAATCCTGAGGTTCTTTGGGCTCAGCGCTCTGACAAGGTATACCTAACAATTGCTTTACCGGATGCAACCAATATCTCCATCAAATGTGAACCTCAGGGCTTGTTTAGCTTCTCAGCAATTGGAATTCAAGGTGAATCCTTCAATTTCAGATTGGAACTTTTTGGAAGGATTGTGCCTGAGGTAAGCTTTTACAAGATCTATTAGAACTTTTTGATCTCTTGTTGAGACTGATTGCTAATTAGTTCTGACTTGTGACAACTATGTTCTTATTCCATCTATACATCTTTCTTGTTCAATGGTATCTAGTGCTTGAGCATTCATTATCCATCATTCTGGTACAGATGCTGAATTATTTGGCACAACTCAGAGATATTTATCAGGAGAATAAAGATAGCATAAACATGGCCATGATTTTCTATTATTCTTTGAAATAAAACACACTCAGTGCTATTCTTTATCGTCACAACTAGCATCACACTGGATTATATCTGTCATTTGTCGGCTGTATGCTGAAGGCATTACAAAAGAATATTGAGTTATTATTCCTTGTACATACCATTTACATGGATTAAATCCTGTGGGATGAACTCACCATGGCAAAATGTTTCATCATTAAAAGTAGTGTCAATTCTACTGTAATCATTAAAAGTAGTGTCAATTCTACTGTACTAACTTCTTTTTCTATTATGTTATCTGCAATTATCAAGATATTCACAGTAAAGCTCTAATATGGACAATATTAGATAGGCCCTCTGCTTACGTTATCGTACTTCTTATTTTTGTGCATGTAATTCAGGGTTGCAAAACTAAGGTTGGATTGAGAAACATAATATGCTCCATCCAGAAAGAAGAGAAAGGCTGGTGGAAAAGGTTACTGAAAGCAGAAGAGAAACCCGCACCATACATTAAAGTTGATTGGAACAAATGGTGCGATGAAGATGATGAAGAATCCAGCTGTAAGTCAGTCTGACATTGTGAAGTGGTGTTACTTAGCTCTTTGGATGTGTATGGGATTCATAAAAAACTCAGTGGTGGTTTATTTCTTGAGCTTGTATCCATCCAGGTTCTGGACTTCGTTGTCTTTTCTTATTACTTCTCTTCTTAAATGTGCATTGGATTCATGGAAAGAACTCATAGCGGTAGTTTATTTCTTGAGCTTGTACTCTATCGAGGTTGTGCTACTGGTTCTGTTTTCATTTCAATAGTTTAGATTTCTTTTCAATCTCTTGTTCATCTTGTATTGAATCTCATTCAAAGTGCTATGACAAAAGGTTGCTTGAGATGGATTATTATCAAATTATATGATGCTTTAGTTAACTGATTTTGTCATTCGTTCAAGTTATTATACTCCGGAACTCTTGGTGGTCAGTTATCATTTCTTACACTGCAAATTTTTGCTAAATGATTCGGCTAACCTTTCACTTGATCTGACCAAAATTCATGTTGCCTTTTTGCAGCTGATTTTGCATCTGATGATGATGATGTCGCTGTAAGTGATTATTGTCCATATTGGCTATACACATGCATTCAGTTGGAATAGTGCAAAGGAATGATGCACCACTTGGATTAGAGCAAGATCTCTATGTTATAGATGTCTCTGAGTCTCAATAAGATTGAACCACACATAGGAATCCCTGATCTTGTCAGCCATGTTCCGGAAAATAAAAAATAAAAAATAAAAAGAAAAGGGAAGGAAGAAAGTGTAACCAAGGTTTCTAGACCTTCTAATATCGTGTATGACACCTAATGAAAGTGTATCTCCTTGTACAGTATGCAGGCGGAGATGATGGAAGCAGCGATGAAGAAGGAATGCTGTGTGAGTAAAAACCTTGTTCATTAACATACTTCAGAACGCATATTTCTCTTCATGTTTAGATAAGTTTTATGGTTGTGACTGCTCACACCCAGCGGAGTTCTTCTGTGCACCAAGGACACAGACATGCGCACGTTCTATATATGTAACACATGTACTCGTCAATTGTGTGTGTTGAATCCATTAGCAGAATCACTCACAAGAATTTCAGCCCTCTGTTATCTGGAAAACATTTTATTAAAACCATTTGACTATAGGATTGTTTTCTCAGATTATTACATATTTGCTTTAACATTTCTTGCAACTTAAGCTACATGGCGTGTTGCATCTAACGCACACCCGTCCACTGTTTCACACAGATCTCCCGGATTTAGAGAAGGCTAGAGGCAACGGAGCACCAAGTACAAGGAAGATGGGGCGGGACCATCATTCCTGATGCTTTTTGGTGGATGCCTGGCTACCAGTACCAGTAAGATGGAAAATTGCCTTTCCCCTGTTTCGCCGCACATACCTAGTCTGTTGGGATGAGGAAGTAGCTAAACTTCTCATTGTGCAATGTTTTTTACCACTTAGAAGTTCGAATGCTGTGACAAATCCTCCTCAGCTTTAATACTGGAAGGCTCATTACAAGCTTTTCAACTGAAATATTCGCAATTTTAGCTCAAGAAGTTATTTTACAGATTGCAACAAAAAGCATACACTCCGTTCTAGAACTTACCAATGGAAAAAACAAAACATACTAGCATAACATTTTATTTTTTATCCAACATCCAGACCTATATTTTGGCATAGAAGACCTTTTCTTCCCAAAAACCAAAAATATATATACATCAACCACTCTCAGAATTACAGGAATCTGTGATTCTCACCGGGGTTACTGGGATAGAATCCCACCACTCTTTGATCCTTCTGCTTCCTCTGTCGTCCTTCATGGTCCTACCCAGCTTTGATGTTAAAATTGCATGATAAACAATTGCAGCCATTATCACAAACCTCAGGGGAATCATGGCCACCACGATGGCTGCTACGCTTAACACCACCATTGCCGTGTCTGCTTGCTGTAAGCAACAAATACAGAACACTAGTTCAGAGAACAATAGGTAAAGCCCAAAACGTATTCTGAAGTGCCAAATCCATTAATGGTTACCTTCTCTGGGCGTGAAACCATTAAGGAATGAAGTTTCATTATGGCTATATTTGCTTGTTGTAGCAACTCATGCGCGGTTATGAGACCGTATTGAGCTGATATGATAGCTTCTCTCATAGTCTGGTCTCTAGAACTGCACACGACAAGCTCTCTCTGTTTGTCTGTATGCCTCTCTTTTCTTGCTCGAACAATTTTGGCCACCACCCACAACAAGCAGCCCGATATGGCAATGTTCACCCATTCCCTACAAGCGTCGGTGCATTTTCTTAGAAATGTAAGAAAATGAAGACAACCTGACAAAGCATATCACTTAGTAGGAAGAGCAATTGTAGGGCCACAACTTACTTGTACACGATTATCAGAGCTGCAGTGAACACGACCATTGTTTGAGCTGGTCTTTCCCATGACAGGACCTCTTGGAACCAATTGAACACATTTTTAAGCGGTTTAAGTAGCTCCTGTTCCAGAAATATCAAGAGTAACACAACTTTTTACGGAGATTAAACAATAGTAGTCTAACCATACCATGATTTAAGACCTTTTGAAGACTTGTTTAAACAAGTAATGACAGACACACTAAACAAAACAGACACACTAAACAAGGAACAAAAACTACCATAAGAACAAGCGCACTCTCGCTAATCCCCTCATCCTTCAGCCTCTGAGTTGTGGCTTTAGCAATGTCAACTTGCCTTGCCTCTGTTCTGGCTTCATTGACAGCTGTCTCCAGTGAAGTTAGGTCATCATCCTGACCACTGATAGTTGCCTTAGCCACCTCATCTTCTTCCTCTGCTTCGATTCTAGCTACATTTGCCAGAGAAAGGTTCATGTTCCTTAGTATTGAGCTGGCGCTGCAGGGTTGTGCAGGATTTGCCCTCTTTAGACTCTCAGCCAGCTCTTCCAATACATAGTCCCCTCTAGGCAACTCATCAAACAGTGCAAAAATCAAGAATTGATTGGGGTCAGGCGGTGAAATCCTTAGCATGTCCCTTGCAGCATGAAGCCTTATGATCCCCAAGATCGTTCTGGCATGCATCTCCCATGCTCGGATGGGGCATTCAATGTTGGACTTGGATAAAAACTTATGCAGCAACATGACTTCCTTGGTCAGGGCAAGCCAGTGGTCTCGTCTTGTAGAGCTCGTCATCTCTGGGAACTCGAGCACAATTCCTTCAGATCTAGAAATCCAACAAACATTGCAGTCTCAGCATTTTAGCCATTAGATAAAGAGAAGGCCATTAATTCGGGTGCAAGACAAGACAAGACAAGACAGACAATCTGCTGCTCATTAAGGTATGATATATATAGCTTAGAAACAGCAAGTAGTTGCAAACTGATGGATGGAGTATCCTTACAGTTGAGGGGACTCGTAAATGATGGCCTTATCGAAGAGTGGGGCACCCCAGGGGCCTGTGGCAGTGGGCTTGATGCTTTGGTCTGCATCAGTTGAAAGATCTATCTTGAGTGCATCTTCATAGGCTATCACTCCCGAAGCCTCGAAGTAGAGAGCGTAATTGGTCAGTGTCAGTCTGCCTACAAACAGATGCATTTAGCTGGATATAGACTCTATATATATATATATATATAGCATATGTCTTGAATGGCTGATCGAAAGGGGCAGGCAATTCGAACCAGGCCAACTCGTTCCCCCAATATGGCGCACTACTCTCTGTGTGGTGGCCGTTCCTTCAACATGCAATATGTACTCATCATCCGCTAGCTCCACGCCTTTTGGCTTTGCTTGTTTCAGCAAATACTTCATGCTCCTATAACATTTAATTAAAGAAGCAACACACACACACACACACACATATATATATAAGCTTGTTGTGATCGGAAAATAGATCATTACTATTACTATATACTCCTATAATTTAGTAGTATAAAAATCCGGGTGAAGAGGCCAGCAGATATATATATATATATATAGACTAACTTGTCAATTTCAGTGAGGAATTTGTGATGAGCTGGGAAATGGAGCTGGTTTCCTGTTGGCGCAGTGAGGGTTTCGAATGTGAATCTTGCATTGGAAACATCAGCAACCAGAGGAAGCAATGATGCCAGCCACACAAACGCTTCCTCTCCAACGCTCGGTTCGTTGTCAACCTTAATAATAATTCGGGCGTTCAATAATAATTTGCAAAGTATATGCTACTCATTCGGTACATTATACATATTTACAAGTTAATATATAGATCGATCCATCCTTAATTCTTACGAGCAGAGGCATGAGATCGGAATAGAAAAGAGAGGTGTCGTCCTGCTCTTCCGCCTCCCCCTTTGGAGTTGGAGCTATCTTCCTCTTCTCTTCTCTCTCTTTGGCACGGCATTCCCGCTCCTCCTGCACAAGATATATATAAATCATTATGTATTGGAGTACCTCGATCATTCTAAACCCAGCTGCTACAAATAATCACGTAAATCTTAATCGATCAATAATTAATGACCGATCGAGTTATAAGGTAGCTCACAGCAACATTGTTATTATCATGATTAGGAGAGTCGGGAGGAGCGGGGGTCTCCCAGGCCAGCATCGCGTCGAACGTGAAGCGGCTGAAGGATCCGTCGCTGATCCTTTCCTCGATGTTCCGACACAAATCCGCCACCGCTTTTGCCGAGCAATACTCCACCAGTTTTCTCGAATAATTGCTCCCAATATTTTCGGCCTCCCATTCCGCCTCGAACTCCTTCTCCACCTCTTCCACAGATGTCCCTAGTTGCCTGCAATACCAAATAATTTTTTCAACTCGATCATCGGGTACGTACGTTAGAGTCAAAATAAACTTCTAATTATATTCAATAATTGCGATCGAATTAATACTAAATCAATAGGAAATTAATGAGACCAAAAAGAATGCATGTGTTATATTATTATACTGGGCAGATCTTTGAAGAAGATGGTTGGCAAAGGAGGAGAGATGCTTCCTCTGCGTGATAGTGTTCATAATTAATTCTCTGACATCCGCTGATCGATCGGCTTGTTAATCTGCAAAATTGTAAAGAATTATATTGATCGAATGATCGACCATTCATCCATGCACAACACAAACTACCAAAGGTGGCGGTTTTCAAGGGAGGAGACGAAAGCTGGTGAGGTGTTGGGACCAAAGCGTAACACGTCGCTTCTCCCATGCAAAATCGCCCATGTATTTGCACGTATATATATGTGAATGCATACATACTCCCTCTATGTATATCTCTACGTATCCAGCGGCCGTATACGCGACAGTGTGATCTTTCTTCTCCATCATCATTTTATTATGAAAATAAATCTGAATTTAACACTAAAAATTCTCATACAATTAGAGCGAGGCTAAAAGTATAAAATAATACACCATCCGTCCCATATTCTTTGCACCATTTACTTTTCAGCAATTAATCTATAATTTTTTATTTTTAACATTTTAGTATATAAATGAAGAACTTTTATATAAGAATAATAAATCAAGACATATAGTTTCTAAATATATTTTTTTAAAATTTTTTCTAACAAATACTAATATAAATAAATTCAAATCAAATTATGTGAAAAAGTCAAATGGTGCAAAGAATATGGGACGAAGGAAGTATTACCCAATTTCAACATATATGTACGTACATACATACACTTTTATATATTTCTAACTAAAACTATAATTTTTTTTAATTTTTACTTTTCACTACGTCTAGTGAAAAGTTTACGAGAAATTATTTCTTAATTAGGAAAATGTTATCCTAATGACAAACGGATTATTTTAAAGAAAAAATGAAATTAAAAATTAAAATTTTCATTTGGAAAATTGAATTGACATAAATGAATTTGATTATTATTTTAATATTTTATTCCTTTGAATTGATTGTTGCATAATTAAAGTTAATAATAGAAACATGAAGAACAGTAATTATAAGTTTAATTGCTTTGTAATAATATAATCACTAATTCTGATATACACCTAGGTGCTTGTGCACCATGTCTGTCTTTAACAGAATCTGTTTGTTTGTGTGGAAAAGGCATGTTTTTTCGTTGTAGGTACAAGTGATCAGCTTGGGTTGGATAATTATAGTATATTAGATTTTTGCAATTAAATATAATTATGGCATTATTGTTCCATGTTTGATAAAGAAGGGATAGGAACGCAAAATTGGGGGACGAAATCTAGGAAAGAAGACACTACTAGAAAAACTAACTTTTCCAACGGCCTATCTTCCAACAGGCTGACCGTTGGAGAAAGGGGAAAAAAATTTCCAACGGCTTTCCCGTTGGAAAAATTAATAAATTGAAAACAAACTGGATTTCCAACGGCAAGTGCTGTTGGAATTAAGTATGTGAGCTTTAAAAATTATTTCCAGTAATTTTGAAAATTCTAAATTTGAAAATTATTTCCAACGGCCTAAGTCGTTGGAAAATGAAGTTAGTTAAATCAACGTTTTCAGTAATTTTGAAAATTTTGAAAATTATTTCCAACGGCTTAGGCCGTTGGAAAATGGAAGTTGAAAACGCGCCGTTTAACTTATTAAGGCCGTTGGAAAATGCAAAAAATAAATTTCCCCCAGCTTGCCACTTCGTCGTCTTCGTGAGTTTCGGATCTTCTATCTCTGCTCGCGTCCTCTGCTGTAAATCTCTACACGCACACACAGCACCTTCCTCAAGTCTCCCAGGGCCGGATTAACGTCGATCAGAGCCTGATTTGTTGGATCTGGTGCTCTAACTCGTCGATCTATAGGTAAGTTTATGGATTTTCCCTTTTGTTCGTTTCGGGTGTAATTTTTTTTTTCAATTTTCATGGTTTTTTGTTTAATAATTGTAATGGGTGGAATTTTTTACTTGTTCTAGCAGATTGGAAGGAAGAATAAACGTATTTGAAGGAAGGATTTGAGGTATTTTCCTTTAATACGTATTTTTTAAATTTTTTAAATTATTTATCCGAAAAATGCTTTAAATCTTTCTTATGTGATTTGAAGTGGTTGATGGTTGGATGTGAAGATTTGCACGTAGCCCATTAGAATTTTTAATTTTTTCCCATTTTGTTAAATTTTTTATTATTTTCGGGTTAAATTGCAAATAGTACAGTGTTAGTTTAATTAATAATGTTTAACTGGGTTTATTTTTATAATGTTTTCAGTTTTGGAATTAATAGAAACGTAACTAGTAGTTATACTTAAGTAAATTTATTTGATTAAAATTTACCTTTAATAAAATATCTGTCAATAATAATAATAATAATAATAATAATAATAATAATAATAATAAAATAATAATAATAATAAGAATAATAATAATAATAATAGAATTAATAATAATAACAATAATAATAATAATCCTGCTTCATAATAATAATACAATAATAATAATAATAATAATAATAGTAATAAAAATAATAATTATTATACTAAGAGTAGTAGTTAGAATAATAATAATAATAATAATAGCAATGGTAATATTAATAATACTATGTAAAAAGATATAGATTAAAATAATAATTATTGTACAAAGGTACGAGCTAAAATAATAATAATAATGATATTAATTAAAGTATAATAATAATAATAATTTAAGTTGAGCTATTGTAAGAGTAGTACTTAACAATAATTTCAGTAATAATAATAATACTAATAAGTAAATTAGTAATTATTATACTAAGAGTAGTAATATAATAATAAATAATAATAATAATAATAATAATAATAATAATAATAATAATAAATAATAATAATAATAATAATTAAAACAATTATTATGAAACTTAGATTACTATGATAATAATAATAATAATAATAATTTAAATAATTATGTATGGTTCGAAGAGAAGTAAGACAATAATAATAATAATAATAATAATAATAATAATAATAATAATAATAATATCAGTAATAATAAACCCAACCAGAGTAGTAATAATTATAATAATAATTATCTATACTATGGATGGAAAGCCTTCTTATGTTTTGTATATTTTGGAGTTATTAATATTTGGTGTTGAATTTGCTCTCGGATTTGATGTGTATAATCAGCATGAGACATGAAAAACTATGTTTGCAAAATTTGAAAGATGTGGGCTTTTTGGTTGACATGCATTAGAATGCCGCACTTATTGAACTCACACACCCTAAACACTTAAGTATAAAAGTGTCTATGCCTTGCTGTTGTTGCATGTAACCTCATCAGCCTGTCCTTGAAATGCAAGTAATTTGAGGGTTAACAAGTGGACATACCCTCCCAGGCCTTAGCCTCATGAATAATAGAGTAAATCAAGTAAAAGAAGTATGGTCGAGCCATATTATGAGCAGAAGTTGGAGCGACTGAAGAGGAGACAATGAGCGGAGCTGGAGTACATATGTCAACGAGTTGGAATTCCTCCGCCCGCGCCCCCAGACAATGATATTGATGCCTCGGGATCCGATGACGACTAGATTAAGTATATCATTTTACTTTCTGTGTTCATCAACAAACAAACACTTTTTAGGAGAATGGAACTATGTAATTTCAATTATATATGTTTTATGTGGATTGTAACTATATTTGTGTCATGATATTGTAATTTCAATTGTGTATGCTTTTATGTGTATGTTATAACTATATTTATGACATGATTCTGTACTATCATTTGTGTATGTTTTCATTGAGATTTACAACTGCATATATGCACGTGCACCCGTTCAGAATGTGATTACATATGATACAATAAATTTGAACCGCCTAAGCCGTTTGACGTTTAAAGAAACGCATTGGAAATAGAACGGGAATATACAAAATATAAAAAAACCTACTTTCCAACGGCCTTGCCAAGGCCGTTGGAAAATGGAAAAAATAAAAAAAAAATATAGCCGTTGGAAAATTCCAACTGCTCAGATTCCAACGGCTGATAGTTGGAAATTCCAACGGCCCTCACTTTGACTGTTGGAAAATGGACTTCCAACGGTTGGTTTTCCAACGTCTTATTTCCAACGCGAAACCGTTGGAAATGGCCGTTGAAAAACTGGTTGTTTTTAGTAGTGAAAAAAATTCATATTAATTTCTCCCAAATTTTTCTCCCACAAACCAAAAATCTAATTTAAAAAATCAGACCTACGTTCCACTTCCATGCCGTTCTCCAAAATTTCTCTTCCATTTTGGTTTTTCATAGTTTTTTCCCCCTACCCAACAACGCTTTATCGTAGGGCCCTATTCATTATCTCCTAAAAAAGCCCGTCGTTCCAATCAAGCATGGCGTAGTTGTATTGTTTGAACTATAAAAGAATGGTTTCATTTCTTTTCCTTGGGCATGGATGCACCTATATCGTCGTCTAGTGTAGCTTTTAACCTGCTTTTTTCCCCCTGTTGTTCTTGTTTGCGGGAGACTCGTTTATTTTTGTAAGGTTTAGGTCTTTGTTTTAGTTTTGCCTGCGTCTTATGGTGGGTTGCTGCTATGCTTTGGAGGATTGGTGCTTGTCTCTTTGTTGCATCTTTGTTTATTTTTGTTAGGTTCTTGAATTTCTCTTAAAAGTTATGATTAATTCTTGTTTTTTTTTGTTTGCGTCTTTTTGGTTTCAATGTGTTTTGCTATGAACCAAGCTTGTTCTTTCTTTACTTGGATGGATTAGTATAGGGGCTAGAATCTCTCTACATGCCTGTATGTTTTTGTGTTTTATATACATATATATTTTGGACTTGTAAAGAGCACAAATATATATGTATGTTTCTGAAATTTATATGTATGTTATGAATTTGTAAAGAATATAGATATATATGTATACTTTTGGGGTTTATATGTATACCTCTAAGTTTGTAAAAAATAAAAATATATATGTATGCTTTTGTATTTAGATGTATACTTCTGGGTTTGTAAAAAATATGGATATATATATGTATACTTTTGGGTTTTATATGTATGTTTCTGGATTTTTCTTGTAAAGAACACAAATATATATATGTTTGTTTCTAGGTTTTATATACAGGTTTCTAAATTTTTTTAGGATGTATGCTTCTAGATGAGGTGGTAATGTGTGTGTGTGTGTGTGTGTGTGTGTGTGTGTGTCTATATTCTTATTATATGAAACAAGAAATTAATTGTATGAAACTGTGTTGCTATTATATGAAACTTGGAGTTATTTTTATGATGTTATAAACTATTTATGGGGAATTAAGTATTTTTTTTAACATAGTGTGCAGATGCAATAATGAAACATGGATATACACCTAATATTTCAATTGGTGAGGAATAGAGAATTCACATATACAATTGAGATGGTATTGTACATGTATGAAGTTCTTATTATACATAATCGGAATGCCAATGTATGAAACTGAGTTCATTTTATATGAAATGGAACTTTTATTGTATTAAACTGAGTTGCACTTGTACAAAATTATATTCTTATTTTATCAAATTGATTTTTTATTTTACAAAATTGGGTTCTTATTATACAAAATTGAATATTCTTTATAAATTTTAATGAAAATTCTTCAAATATGAATTGAATTCTGCATGTATTAAACTGACAACCAATTTTATGAACTGATATCCAAATGTATGATACTCTCTGAACACATTTGAATATGTGAAAAATGAATGAACAAACTTGTTTTTAAATAATTACCATATTTATTATATTGTATTTATTTATTTCATTAAGATTATCTTTTCAAACAAATTCAAATTCAAAAAAAATTTATAATTAAAAATTTAAATAAAGTTAATATATTCAACAATTAATATATTCCATAATTATCTTAATCAAATATGGCTTATCCTAACAAACAAAAGTTACCATTTATACTCAAAACTAACAGATCCCTAACAGTGTGAAGTTGGTGCTTGTGCAATTAGGTGCACAGTCTCACGCTTTTAATAGTTTAGATCAAATAACTCACCTTCACTTTTGGATGTGAAGTTTAAGAAAAATACATGAGAATGTAGTTAAAAATATATTCTAAGAAAGGTAAGTGGAAAAATGTGGGGAAGCTAATTCTTAAAGTATTAATTAATCTTTAATATTTTTGGAATAAATACCTTATTTAATAACTTCAAATTTGCGTCTTAAGAAGAAAGCGAAGAAACTTATATATAAAATGTTCAAATCATCCGCTGAGGAGAATAGCCATTTTGTTATGAAATTTGTATAAGTGACTTTAACGAATATTGGCTCTTTTTAAGAGAAAGCATAATGGTAAACTATTATAAAGAATTAAATCGTGTTATTTTTGAAAATATACGCTTTTATGTTAAAACAATTATAAGAAGATTTCTAAGTTTGCATTGCACTTTTAGCATCTAGTACATTCAAGTTAATAAAGTTCAAGGGCATTTTAAATAGTAGTAAAAACTTTAGGTTACATTTAAGTTTGGCAGCCAATAAATATCCAAGGTCTTTTTCAACAATGAAAGAAAGTTTGAGGTCATGTAAGCGGTCAAAGTTTAGTTTTAGTGACCATAGAGGCATTTTGCCACAAAAGTAATGCAGAGGTAGTCATATGTCACATAGGTGACCTTTTTTCATGTTTAAGGTCCTTATATCAATGTAACTTAGATGATTTCCATTTTAATTGGGTTTCAATGAAAAAGGAAATCTAAAAATTTAGAGGAAAAGGTGTATGTCAATAAAAGAGGCAAAATAAAATTTGGAGAGCTATCACGGAAAAAAAAATTAAATGATAGATAACTAATAAACAAATCTAAGCACTTAACCATTTGTTTGATCAAATTTATATAACTTATAAGGAATTCTGGTGCTTGTTAAGAAAAAAAGATTGAGGTATACTATTATAGAATATTTTTTGTGTCAATTTTTAAAATATAAACTCCTTTCATCCTTTGTATTTGTATTTTCTAACCCTTTGTATATGTCAATTTCCCGTATTTATGCACCCTTTGTCTTGAAGGTTCTATATTTTATGTAATAAAAGTATTTTCTAGTTTTTAGAGAGAAAAAATTATATGCTTTCAAATGTACCATTCTTGTATTATATAGCCTATGAATGCTCTTTATTGTAATTATTCTATTTAGTAAAGAATAACTTGGGAAAAACATGTCTAACATGTTTGTAGTATAACATCCATATCATTTATAAAAGTATCAAAGGTAACAAATATTACGAAACGAAGCGAGCAATTTCATACCAAAAAATAACCACAAGAAACTTTAATATGAACGTTACCATACCTAAATCAATAATTGAAATAAAATATTTAGATTGTGGAGGCATATGGATATTGAGTTCACGGGGTTTTTTAGTAGTAGGAGAATTTATAGGCGCCTTTCCAGTAAAATTCAAACTTAACTATTAGCCTAGGTAAATTTATTCTAATGTTTAAGTAAAGCACAGAAAAGCTTTAAGCAAAGTGATCGGCTCCCCCTTCGTCCTAAGATTTATAACAGTATTGTAACTTTGTTGCAGAGAATGTAAAATTTGATGTACTAAATGAGAGTATATGTACCGCTAGCGATTGGAGTTGTTGATCACTCTTTCGGCAGCAAGGGCAGTGATTCCCAAGGGCATACCGAGGCTGTGTTGCGCCGTGATTCTAAGACTAGGGACGTCGTCGAGCCCTCTCAAAGTTCAAATCATCATCCCATGTTCAGGAAGAGTCGCAATTGGAATTGCAATCGGATACTTTTTCTGGTGTTGTGCAAGTTGGCAGGAGTCAGAAATTGGAAAGGAGGTGGCAAATTTAGGTGTGTTTCGGTCTAATAGAGAGGGCCCAGAAGCATTTGCCAGGTACCAAGTTCAAGAAGAACGCGGTCTGGGATCGGAAGGACAAGCAAAGCAAGGTGCGTCTCTTTCTAGCGAGGATGAAGCAGCTGTTCGGATTCGAGATCAAAAGGCACTAGTTAATGTTCCGAATCTAAGTGCTGGGTCCGGGGATAAACTTATTCAAACCCGAGGATCAGGCCTTGTTAATGGACCAAAGCCTTCATGTGTTCTTCATCGATTGATACTTTATGTGGTGGTGATTCTTCTCTATCGGGTACTTCAGCTTGGGCAGATAGATTCTCAAAAAGAGTATGCAAACTAGCTGAATTCACTTTTAAGAAATTTGGGGACGTTACCATTAAGTTCGTTGAGGAAGTGGATAGGAAAAGAGAAATGTTGAAGGGACAGTCAAAATGTAAGCAAGTCGTACGTAAAAAAGAGAGGCAATTAATCAGGAGCTAACGGCTAGATTAGAATGGCATGAACCATGGTTATTAAAATACCGACTTAATTCTTAGAAGCTTACATTTCTACGATTTTAGAAATAAAAAATGTTTCAAGTCTTAGTAGAAACTTATATGTAGGTAGAAACGGATAGAATTCCGACTTTAGTCTTAAAAATTTAGAAATTTTACGACTTTACGTTTCTATGTTATTATATCAAATTTTCTAAAATTGAGCTAAAAAATGAACACAAGCAAAAAATATATTAATTTATTACCCAATTCAGTATTTATACAATCAAACTAGACTAATTTAGATTAAAATAAAAAATAAATAAAGAGAACCGAAAAAAACGGAAATCATCTATTATTTTTTCCCCTAGGCTTCTAGTGTCGCTTGATTACTCTTCTTCACTATAATTTTAATAATCCTGGTTGTCAAGTTTATGTAAATGTGGTTGTAGGCAAAGAAAATGCCAATAATGATACAAATATTTGCATAAATGAGTTTAACCTATTAAATGATAAAACTAAAAAAGAAGAAGAAGAATATATGAATTTAGAAGATAATAATATTGATACTATCATTGGTTATAATATTTCTTGTGTTCCATTAGATAATTAAGATGTTTTTAACTTTTCATTTATGAATTGTGAATTTGAAAACTTTTTTTTTATATATATGTTTATGTCATGGGATTTTTATGGTATTAAAATATTAGTAAGAGAAAAAAATTATATAATATGAAATTCTTGAAATAATTTAGATGACTATATATATTTTTTTTTTTAAAAATTTTTTTTTATAAAATCTTACAACTTTATAATTTTTTATGACTTTACAACTGTAGAAAAATCAAAATAACTCAATGTAGAAATCCGACTTTAACAACCTTGGCATGAATTAGAATGTTAGAAAGGGGGCTAAAAGGAGCATTGAGAGCCTGTTAGTATTTTATTTCCCTTCTTGGGTTATTGTCAGGTGTTTAAATAGTGTTCTGTTGGTGGGTTTTGTTTTCTATGTGCTTGGGTTGGCGTGTGGGTAAACAAAATTTTGTACTTCTTTGGGCTAATTTTGGTTTTGTTCTGTCGATTTTGGACTTTGGGTGTTTTTATCATATTTTCTTCTAAGATGATGTTTGTACTTTTTTTCATTTAATAAAATTTTGCTTTGCCTTTCAAAAAAGTATGAGAGTATATTAGTGTTTCTTAAGATGATAATTGAAAGAAAAAGTAAACAATGCTATTTTTAGGCCTAGCGACGTGGTTGGAACAGGGGGCTTGGCAATCACAACTCGATCTAGGACAAACAGTACTGCAAAGTAAAAAACTTCAGAAATTAAATGAAAGGGTTTTACCCCTTCCAAATTCAAAAGAAAAAAATATAAATAAATAAATAAACTCCAAAATTCCCCATAGAACTAAATAGTATTACATACAACCTATTTTAGTATATAGAATAATATAAGAGTAAATTTATTCTCTTCCTAAAGTTTGACACAAGAAAGGGATAAATTCTTGATAATATGGAATAAATATATCACCAAAAATTAAAAAATCTAGCGATTTTAAATTTTGATTAAATGTTGACCCGAGTTTATTTTTTGAATATTGCATAAAACTTTGAAAATATTTAGATTTATGAATCCATTAAATATACCACATTTATGACCAAAAAAATTAGAATAATTTTTGTTGTAATTAGTGGAATCAATCAACTAAATAAAATAAAATTTATTAGGTTAATTTTAAATTTGAAAAATAAACATTTTAATTATTGGTAATAATTTATTGTTGTAGCCTGAAATAATTATGGCAATTTCACTAATTGGAATCCATCAGTAGTCATAATATTTATGAGTACAATGGGAGTTTAAAAAATTAAATTAAGAATTTTTATTTTTATTTTGCACTTCATGGTATTTAAAACATCATGTGTGTGTGTGTAGAAGAATCCTAGATAATAGGTTGAAATCATATTAATTATGGAGCTTCTTTGATTTTTTTTAAAGCCTTTTGACTCTTTCTTTAATATCAAAATATTTTAAGGACTCTTTAATTATACTCTTTTATTTGAATTTTTATTGCATTGACATCCTCATAAATCTTTGTTAAGTTATAATTTGGTCTTTATCTTCTATTTCTATGTATCTTAAACATAATTCTACCTATTAAAGTACACCAATGAATTTATAGTTTTGGCCTATCAATTTAATGATTAATACAATTGGACTCGTTATGAGATTTTTTCTAGAGTTATTTTTACCAGTTAGAGTATTATGGTAGTAATGCTATTACAATTATTTATTATTTTATTTAATGTTTCGGTTACTAACATTTATTAGGCAATAATTTTGATTCACTAATTATGCCAAATTTATACATTGAATGTGTAATTCAATTCTTTAAACCAAAACTAATTATATAGTAATTAGAAAAAAATAATTAGTATAAATTAGCTATTGAAGAAACATAAAAGCTTTCAAGTCTATATGATGGCAAAATGGTTAGACTTTGGATATATAATTCCAGATAATTCTAATTCTATCCATAATTATTTCAATCATTTGTTTCATTTATTTTATTTTTTCAACTGAAAAAAATATCTCATACTATCTAATACTTGTATCCTTTTTTGCATTAATGCTAAAGGATTTACATTTTTTTCTATATAATAGTTTTGGATGTTTATAAAATTGTTTGAGATATGGTTAGTTGTAATTAATTGTGTTATTTTTAAGTTTACTACACTATTATCTTCTTTTTTTAATCTATTTTTACAATTTCTATTTTCCTTTTAATTCTCTTTACCTCCTAATATCATCTCAGCTATACATGTTTTATTTTTCTTGTAAGTTTAAAGATTTAATTGAATTTTTTATTTCAAGGATTGAAGATTAAGGATTGATATTTTATTCTTTATTTGGTTTTGGGGGAATTTAAGAAAGAAAAATGTTAAAGATCGAACTCAACTTTTAGATTTTTAAATAGGTCATTATTCTTTAATTGTTACATTCATTTGTTTATAAAAAATTGAAAATAGCTAAATTTTATTAAATATATGAATGTATATTTATTTTTAATCTCTTACATAATATATATATATATATATATATATATATATAATATATATATAGATATATATATATATATATATATATATAAAATAAACCCGTACATCGTACGGGAAAATATTTGAAGATGTTAAGGAGTGAAATTGTAAGAAAGCTTTGCTACACTATGATCTTAATGAAGGGCCAAAAGATGCTACTACATGTGTATATGGTTCCGATAAGAAGTGCTTTCATCTAATGAAATGCAATAATGTTTGCAAGAAAGAAACAAAACAGGAAAATAGCTATTAGAGTTGCATTCAAGAAATAAACAATAAAATAAATAGTTTTTATTTATATCATGAGATAGTAGCCGAAACAATTAACATATAGTACAGCCCCCACCAATCATCATCTCTACGGCCCACCGCCTTTTGTTCACGATATCTAATCCTAGATTTCAAAATATCCAACCCCGCTAATGCTCTCTCAGATATGTTTCACTTGAGGTTACTTTTAGAGCATTATTTTTCATACATGTAATGATAAAACTGTGACATCCCGATATTGTAATCTTCTATATAAAATCATATATGATCTTCTATATAAAAATCATATATAAACATATTCTGAACAGACAGAAATAATTTTATCATATGTCATGTTTAACTCCAAATCTACAGCTGAAATCATGGACAATGAATATATCCTAATTGATGATGCTGACTAGTACTCTTTCTTATCAAGAAAATTCTCTAGCAGAAAAAGTGTTGGAGAATAAATAGTAATTACATGACCTAATCACCCCAGGAGCCCCTTAACTTGAACTTTGTTTCTATTGGTCATCTAACTTTGTAGCTTATCATGAGTTAGTCTAGCCACTTAACTTGTCATAACACTATTACTCTTTTTGAAGGTTAAGTATCATTGAGGACTAAAATGGATGATAAGAGAAATAACAAGGATTCCTAGAGCATTTTTTCCATGGGAGGTACTTTTTAATTTTTTATTTTTATTCCAAAGAGGGTTATTTGCTAAAATATGAATTTGTTTTTTTTTTACACTAAAATCCAAATATGTAATTATCCATCGGTACGGGTTAATTTCTTGTTAAAAAAATTGGAATCTATAATTTAAGCAATTTATTCTTATTATTTTTATGGTAATCATAATAATAATACTAATTATAATAATAAGTAGAAGCATGTATCTGGTAAAAAATATGATTAACTAATAGAATTATATTTAATGATATTAATTTATTAAATGTAATCATCACATATATAATTACATATCTTGAAACCAATAAATCATTTCTTTTTTACCTAAAAATACAATTATTAACTAATAATATGAGATTTGTATATAATTATATATAATAAATATTACTCCCTCCATCTTGGTTGTTTGCACCATTTGCATATAGTATGTAAACTAAGATGAAAAAAAAAATGTACTCCCTTCGTCCCAAAAGTTTTTTATACATTTGACTTTTTGTTGTATTTTAACTTAATTTTATTCATATTATTGTTTGTTAGAAAAAAATTAAAAAATATATATATTTAGAAACTACATATCTTGAATTATCATTTATATACAAAGATTTTTAATTTATATATTAGAAAGTTGAAAATAAAAAACCCTAGATTAATTATAAAAAACAAATGGAGTAAAACTTTTGAGACGAGAGGAGTATTATTTTTAATTTTGTTCTTGTATTTTTGCATGAAAATCAATAAAGATGAAAAAATGAATATTGAAATGATAATCTACTAGTAATATGAAAAAAAATATATCTCCATTCTAGTTGGTTTATAAATTCTTTTTTGTTAACTAATTTATCAAACAGAAAAGGAATTAGTTTATTTGAAGTGAATATATATATATATGGATAAGAAAGGCCTAAATGCCCAACCAGTCCCTTAAACTTAATGACTCGCATGAGTTAGCCCCTAAAGTGTGACTTATTGCGACTTAGTCCTTTAAGTTTGATAAATGTTATGACTTAGTCCTGTAACTTGGAAAGTCTATGCATCGTAGTCCCTTCAACAGTCAAAGGCTGTCATGTGTAATTGGTGACATTAAGGATCGGGTTATGTGGGTAAAAAGGTGGTTTTGCTTATTGAAATGGCCGGTGAAGAAATCTGAATCCTCAAAAGCTCATTCGGAGCACAAAACTGATGAGCAAAAATAGCTAAGGTAGATGGTGGGAGCTGCCTCTTTTGCTTTTTTTATCTCTTGCCACACAAAGCGTAGACTAAATTTTCATGGCAACATCGAATTAGAGTCAGGACCCTATAAGGGAATGAATACCCACAAAAGAGAAAGTACCCAAGAATCAGTCCCATAGGTGGTGGTTGCATCAACTGACAGATTGATATGACACTAATGCTGGTTCTTTCTTTGTTAAGACAAATTTTCATCCTTTGAATATTCTTTAGCAAATTCACCTTCTCTTATGGTGTTTCCTTGAGTTTTTTCTATCCATTTACCAAGTATATCTTAAGGATCTTTCCAGAGTCAGGATTATGGATATGCTTTTATTGACATTTAACAAGGTGTTTCTATTGCTTTTGCGGTACTCCACAAATAAACACGTGATCATCAAATTGGGTTCAATTCTGTGGAGAACATAAATTGGTTATTAGCTGAAGTTAGAACAAGTTCAGTTTGGTGATTCAACCATTTATAAAAAAAAGGTTATGCATTATTTTGATTATTTTGGTTCTCATTATTCTAATCATGTGCTTAAGCTTTTGGTAAACTCATCTTGAAGGGAGATTCTGCACGGAGTCGTAGACATTATTTTTCTTAGGTAATTTGGTATATACAGCATGGATGTTTGTAGAGTAATGTATCATTACTAAAGTTCTACTCATAAAGATTAATGATTGACAGTTTCTATTATTTCTATATGCTGGTAGTGGTAATTGGGGAGTAGACATATACCGGTTATTGACAAAACATGTAAGATAAAATGCTCACAAATTTAGTTAACATGTACCAACTTACAACTTTAGCTTATTATACCAATTATATGCATGTATAATTGGTGTTATGGGGGAACATTTTGGCTGGCTTTTTTCCTGGTAAACAAGTTCCAAAATGCTTGACAAAAATTACAAATGACCCTGCTAGAAGGGTGAAGGAGAATGCACAGCACCTTAAGATGAACCCCATGGAAATGGAAAAAAAAAATAGTTTTAGATAGCAACCAAGGCTTGATGTGACTTGGGACTAAAATGGCTATAGAGACTTAAGGAGGAAGAAAAGCGTATGATGAGAGAAAATAACCCAGAAGGTGCCCTTGCTCAAAGCTAATACAACAACCTTCACCTAGTAGCATAAAAGAACAAACATGTGTTTGGATGTGACAGTTTGTAGCTCGAGAACTTGTCATGAAAGAACAATTGGAGGAATGGAAGTTGGATGGTTGTATTTAGAGTTGATCTTGTGTGAAATTTATAACGAACATAGTGATAATTGCCAAGTTCTTTCGGCTTGTAATATCTTGTAAACAATAAATCAATGCATTAGGGTTGGATGTGCTACTTTTGATTTAGTAAGGTTAACAAATAGTTGGTACTTGCTCAATATGGTCTTAACAATAACCTATTGTTTGTATTTTTCGTTAATGCATATGTAAGGTTATAAAACAAGAAGGTGGGATGGGCTTAGCGAGAACTTCGATATGGATTGCTAAAATAATTATGTTTTATGTAGAAGGCTTACAAAAGTTTGTTAATTTTTCTGCGTTCTTGAACATGTTTGTACATTAAAAATTTGGTGCCATTATACCTCATTTCTTCAAGTCTTTTCCACATCCATCCAAGCACAGCCCCATAGTAAGCCTTGCACCACATCGACTAGAAAAGTAATGTCATCTATCTAGCTATCCAATTAGGGACGAAGTAACAACAATTGTTAAACTTAAAGGACTAAGTCATGATAAGTCAATATTTAGGGACTAACTAGAGTCACCAAACTTAAGGGACCATTAGCGCATTTAGGCTGATAAAAAGTAGTGAAGAAAATTACATAATTAGGTATAAAAGGCTTATATTTAGAGGTTGTTGAAATTTTCTTTCTTTAGCTTGGATTTTAAAAAAAATAGTTAGCCCTATTAGATTTTTTTTTTTTGCTAAATGTTGTGCTAATTCTATTATTTTTCTTATCCCCCAATGTTCCTAAACATTCCAAAAATGGTGACAATGTTATGACTATATGAGGTTACTGAACTAACTTGTAATGAGTTGCGAAGTTAGAGGATCAATATAGGCTAAGTTGCAAGATAAATGACCAATATAAACAAAGATCGAGTTGAGGGACTAACTCGTTCGAGTTAGCCAAGTTAAGGGGCCCCTGGGGTAATAAGGCTTAATAACATAGATAAAATCTTTGAATTAAGATTCATTTTCTACTGGTGAATAACAAAATATTCATAACGATTGTCCCAAATGCACCAATTCATACAGATAAGAAAAAAAGTGAACATGAGTTAGGATAAATTAAGAAATAAACATTATATTGTTCTCAAGAAAAATCAATCTTGTTGGATTGAGTTATTGAATTTGAAATATTCAACATATAAACAATAATAAAATGATGAGCCTATAAAATACCATAAAAATTAGTAAAAACTAGTACAAATAATAAAAGTAATTACAATTGCTTCGGGATGTATATGCAAACAAAAAAAGTAATCGTAAAATAAATGAATATGAACAAATAGTGGGAAAAAAAATTAATAGTAAATAAATTAATAGTTTTGTGAGATACAAAAAATTATAAACAAAAAGGAGCCGTAACTTACATTAGTGTGTAGGTTTTATGATGTTGAGGTGAGGTAATACATATAGAGAAAAATCTAAAAGAGAAAATATTTTTATGAAATATATATGTAGTATAATAAGGGTATAATGTTAATAGAATTTTAATATGTAAAAATTAGCCTTTTGTCTTATATTTATGAGTAACTCTAATGTGCCCCTTACTCCTTGTGCCTATATATATTTACATTCCAATATTACCCTTTATAGTATAAAATAAGTGTAAACATATTAAATCTCTTATCTCTAAAAAATTTGAGATATGTACATATTAGACACAAGATATGTACAAACTTGATGTACAAAAGAAGTGAAGAATCTGTATAAATAATATGTGACATATGAACAAATAAAATCACAAATATGTTACAGGCTCAACATTCCATAATAAGAATAAGTGTGAACACGTCAAATTCTTTTTTCCGCCAAAAATTAGACATATGTATAAATATGACAAGATATATGTATGAAACTTGTAATAAAACAAGTGATGGATATATACAAAACATGTGTAACATATGTATAAATAAGATTATAGATATATTACATATATATTCAATTGTATGTATGATATTTATATATTGCGTAAATAAAATAAAAATTAGGATAAAAATTCAATTAATAATAAAACAATAGTGATATATATAAATTAAATAACTGTTATATATATTGTTTTGAGATATTTGTATAAATTATGTGAGTCATATATACAAATAAAATTATTATATATATATATTCCGATTATGTATTATTTTCACTTGTGCACATGTATATTTCTAAAAAAAATATGAGGGATAAAAAAAAAGAAAGAAAAAGAGGATTTGACCAAAATCCTTTTTTTTCCCTCTCTAGACGAACAGAAGCGCGAGGAGGAAGACCACTGCCGCCGCCGCAGCTGTCTATCGTCCAGGCTCTTCCCCGTCTCGCGTTTGCCAGCATTGCCAGCCAACAGCAAAGCCAAATCAACGTGCATCAACCCTTACCTCTAGCCCATCGAAGCTGTCGATGTTGAATTTCCAAAGTCGTCGATTTCGACGTCGTCCCAAAATGGGCCAATTACAACATTCTCAGCCGAGAAAGATTAAGCCTCCAGATCGAGGGTCTCATCGCCCAAGCCTCAACGGCCCTTTGCGTTCCAAGACTTGAGTCAATCGTCTTGCATCTCCGTTTCGGGTGGCAGGTCAAGAATCTAATTGATCCATCCCAAATCCGCTGCTTTGCACCAGCTGCTGGTCCTGAGTCAGAAAGAGAAGACAGATGCCGTGCCCTTTTCCAAGGAATTTCGTGATTTTTTTGTTGGATTTTGTGCGAGGAACGAAGGAGAATCGAGTCATGTGTTGCTGCCGATGAGCGAAGAGAGACGCTGAGCAGAGAAGGGATAGGATTGAAATTAGAGAATTTGATTGAGGGCAGGAGAGTAATTATAGGGATATGGTGTATGTAAGATTGAAAGTATATCAGACTCTTCCTATATTTATGGGCATATATATAGAAAGAAGATTCGAAGTGAATTAAAAAACAGAATTGAATTTCAGAGCACAATATAGCTAGGGTTAGTGAAAACGTTTCTGTAATTAAGGTAAAAATAAAAAATCTCGAAGTTAACATTAAAGTTTTGGATTAAAAGTCAACTATGGGTCAAAATTAAACAAATATTTAATGGATAATTGTGAGATTACATTCTGAAAGTAAGGATGATTTTGTCATTTATGAAGAAAAATATGATGCTCTAATCGTTGATGCAATTACTAAAAACTCATTTATTTTTCCTTTATAATAATATAATAAATTTGGAAGACAAAGTATTAAATTTCTGTTTGGAATAGTTGTATAAAAAAAATTAATCCTCTATTTAAAATTCTTTGCACCACCATTTTTCAGTAATTTATTTATAATTTTTTATTTTTAACATTTTAGTGTATAAATAAAAAAATCTTTTTATGTAAATGATAAATCAAGAACTATAGCTTTTACATATATTATTTTAATTTTTTTCTAACAAATAATAGTATGAATAAATTTAAATCAAACTAGTTGAAAAAAAAATAAATGAAGCAAACGGAGGGAGTATAAAAAAAAGGAGAAAACCTGATCTCTTCGAAATAGTAGTCTAGTTTGGGTTGGTTGGTTAACCATGATTCTTCACCAAAACAGTAAAAATGGAACGGGAGGTCCGGAAGCCAAATTCACGGTTCGGTTCGGTTGAAATTTGGCGGATTCTACCTGGTAGATGCTCTTAGTGCGTGCGAGTCGTCGTTTGATCCATTGCCAAAATATTCCCCTTGGCACTGGCACATAGACTACCAGTGTAACGGCCAAGCGTAACAGAAATCAACTTGGGGGGAATTATAAAATTTCTAGTCACTTTCTGTCCCTTTTAACGGATACGTTCAGGACGCCGAGCAGAACCACTAGCCCGCTTTGTTTTCCACACCACCACCTGGCAATCAATCCCCGAACACTTAGCGCCGGCCCTTCTCGCCCACCTTCGCAATCCCATCAGTTACCCATTCGCTCCAGAGTTTCGTCCAATACTTGTGAAGCACAAACATGGACAGGCTAGTTGCATTGGAGCCCTCCAATGTCCTCCCGATATTGCTCGAACCGGGCCAGAAATGCTCTGGCAAGTTCACGCTCCGCAACGTCATGTGCACCATGCCCGTCGCTTTCCGGCTGCAGCCGATGAACAAGGCCCGCTACACCATCAAGCCGCAATCGGCGATCATATCGCCGCTCTCAGCGTTGACCATAGAGGTCATCTACCACCTTCCTACGGGCGCAACTTTGCCTGACTCCATCCCATATTCCGAGGATCCCTTCCTTCTGCACAGCGTTGTCGTCCCAGGAGCAGCCATGAGAGATCCCAAACCCATGTTCGATTCGGTCCCCAGTGATTGGTTCACTGCCAAAAAGAAGCAAGTCTTCATCGACAGCAGCATCAGGATCATGTTCGTCGGCTCACCTGTGCTCGTCAAGCTCGTCTCGGACAGATCAATCGATGATGTTAGGAAAGTGCTAGAGTGTAGTGGGCATGGCTCAGCTAATAATCTGGCTGATTCTACCGATTCTCAAGGACAGCCGTTGCTCCACATAGCTATAGCACGAGGTAGAGCAGATGTCGTAGATTTGCTGCTAGAATTTGAGCCCAACTTACAGATCCAAAGCCGGTCAGGCTCAACTCCGCTTGAAGCTGCCGCTGCTGCTGGAGAGGCCTCGATCGTCAAGCTTCTGCTGGCGCACAACGCAAGAACAGAACGAACGGAGTCCTACGCTTGGGGTCCGATCCATTTAGCAGCCGGAAATGGGCATTTGGAAGTACTGAAACTTCTCCTCATCAATGGAGCTGACCCCAATTCCATGACCAAGGATGGGAACACGGCCTTACACATATCTGTCAAAGACAGGAGGAGAGATTGCGCCCGTCTCATGCTAGCTTCCGGAGCTGACCCGAATACCCGAAACGCCGTAGACGGTGACACGCCGTTGCACATAGCAGCAGTTCTCGGCGACGAGAAAATGGTGAAGTATTTATTGCAGAGGGGAGCCAGCAAAAATATCCAAAACGAGGCCGGCAAAACTGCGTATGATGTAGCAACAGAGTTCGGCCACACCCGACTTTTCGACGCCCTCAAGCTCGGTGACAGCCTGTGTATCGCAGCAAGAAGAGGGGAGGTTCGAAGCATAAAAAAGCTGATCGAGAATGGGGCAAACATCAGCGGCAGAGACCAACATGGCTGGACGGCATTGCACAGAGCCTGTTTCAAAGGCAAAACCGAGGCCGCGAAATTGTTGATTCAAAACGGTGTCGACGTGGACTCGAAGGATGATGAAGGGTACACACCTCTGCATTGCGCAGTTGAATCGGGACATTTGGAAACTGTGGAGTTGTTGGTGAAGAAAGGAGCGGATGTGAATGCGAGGACCAGCAAAAGCATCACATGTCTTCAGATAGCCGAGTCGTTGCAATATGCTGGAATTTGTAGGATTCTGGTGGATGGTGGAGCCAAGAAATTAGAGGGCGGGGGACAAATTTCGTCGCCGGTTTTCGTTCCAGTGAAGTGTGGGAAAATGGAGAAGGAGGAGGAGGTGGGAAGTTACAGGGTTGTGAAGAGGCGGCAACCGGGGCGGGGCAGGTCGGTGCGTGGTAGCTTCGACAGATCGCTGCCATTGTCAGTGGTTCAGGCACAGGGCATGGTGGATGCAATATTTTGAGGCTTCGTGTGATCATGCCAGCCGTTTGTACTTTGTAAGCTTTCGTTTTGGAAGTCGTATAAGAGATGTAACATTATTCCACTGTTTCCTCTACACGGTAATGTTGATGTCTGGTATATACACATAAAATTGTCATTTGCTGGGATATGGGGAAGAGCCAGTCTCCAACATCAGCAACCATAGAGATTATATGTGTTGCTAGCTCCTGACGTCCATGGAAGTTTAATTCAATAATTATCCAACACCATACTGAGAAGATGCTACAGCTTTGATAAAAGCCTTTGGGCTCAGGCTGTAGTTGTTTGTTGCTCTCAAGAATAATTTCCAATCAAGGCATTCTTGATTCGTGCTTTGCTTGTTTTCTGGGATCAAGTTAGTGTCTTTTTCTTTGTCTTTGTCTCATGCTTCGGCTTCTGCTCGGAGGATGGGCCGCTGGGGCCAACTGTTTGATAATGACCTGTTTTTGTTAAATTTTGGGCCTTGAGTTCGACAACATTCTTGTTCAAAGGATGAAACACTATCTCCATCAAATTTCAATTCCTAAAATGCGGATGTTTCTCGAGAATCAAAGCTCATGTCTCTTTTGCAAGAACTTAACTTCAATTCTTCTCCATGGAATTAAGGATTATTCCCAGATTTAGGATATATATGAATTTATAGACTTTATGAGATAATATGAAGGTGGGTGTTATGAAGCTTGATTTAAGGGATAAATTCTTATTAGGTTCCTTTATAGGAATAAAAAAAAATAGCTAAGTGATTGTGGGAGCTTGTTCCAGTGAGAAACTCGAGTCGCCGATCAACTGATTTAAGTCATTCTTTGGAAGTTGAGTTAAACAAGTTGCTGAGATCTGATCAATCCCAGTGAAATTGAAGATAGGATCTCGGAATTGGATTTGCGTCCGGGTAGCGGGCTGAGTATGGTGGCCTGTAAGTTGCTGAGATCTGATCAATTCCCAGTGTTTGGAGAGACATGCAGACAGAGATGGGAGAAACGTGTCATTCGTTTAATCAACGGTGGATGTCCGACCAAAACACATTTTTCTTTAGAACCCTGGTCCAAAAAGAACACCACATGTCTTGTAAAATATACCTCTGTACCATATTTTTTACACAATTTAACTTTTTTATATAATTTGACTTAAATATATTCATATGAATATTTATTAAAAAAAATTTTAAAAATATATTTAGAAACTATATGTCTTAATTTATCATTATTATATAAAAGTTCTTTATTTATATATTAAAATGTTAAAAATAAAAAATAATAGATTAATTACTAAAAAGTAAACAGTGTAAAAAATATGAAATACACAGAGTAATAAACAAAAGAATTTGATATTTATAAACTTTTATTAGACAAAAGTATAAATTTAAAAGAAAAAAATTACTGCAAGATGAATGTGAAAAATCAGCCGACAATTTGGTTGTTAATTGATCAATTTTTTGCTTTTTGGAAAACCTCAAATCTAGTCATCAATGTCCGGACAATTAAATTAATGGCCAGCTGCTGACCAACGTCAGCCGCTGAAGGCTTCTTAATGGTCAATTAGTGACCGTTTGGTGACCGAAAGTTCAGGCGACCAAAATCATTAGTTGAAATTTTACATTCCTCTTATAGTTTTTCTTTTAACGATAAAAAAAAATAATAATGGGAACACTTCATATTCCAAAATAACTCAGTACAAATTACTAATTAAAAGAAATGAACATATATAACAGTACTATAAAATATTAACAAAAACTTTGCGAAGATCTTCAAAAGATTAGCAGGTATATTATATACGACCATTTTGTATAATTGTCGCTTTTCATTGTGATTCTAAAATATTATTGTTTTATTTCAAAGGAATAATTTCTTACTTTTAAGTCTACTCATTCCAAACATGCAAGCATATACATCTCAAACGGGTAAAATTCATATTTAGTCCCCTAACTTTAAGGGTCATCCTAATGTGGTCTCTTAATTTAAAAAGTGATTCTTAAAGTCCCTTAACTCAATTAATGCATCCTATTTGGGTCCCTACCGTCAGTTCTGCCGTTATTTATGACGAAAATTGTTTATGTGGCAACCATACTCCCACATGGCTGCTCTTTTCATGACAGTAAGTGGCTAAATTGAAAGAAAAATAAATATCTGGCTAAAAAGACATAATTGCATAGTCCAAAGGTCCTAAGACATAGTTTAACCCAAATTTTTCCCCTAAATCTTATCCGATTCAAACGGACGATGTCGCCGGCTCCGGCTGTCCCCGTCCCCATCTCACGACTACAAAAACAATTCTAATTCTTAATCAGATCTATAAACGCAACAGGCCGAAGACCCAAGGCGGACGGCGATTCAAACGGTGAGCGGAGTCAAGCAGCATGGGCGAGGAGGCGATCCGAGCGGAGGAGCGAGGCGGAGGGAAGAGCCTGGGCGAACAGTGATTCGAATGGCGAAGGATTTGCGATCAGGGCTCCGGCTATCCCCGTCCCCATCTCACGACTACAAAAAACAGTTCTAATTCTTAATCAGATCTACAAACGCAACAGGTCGAGGACCCAAGGCGGACGGCGATTCAAACGGCGAACGGAGTCAAGAAGCATGGGGGAGGAGGAGATCCGAGCGAAGGAGCAAGGCGGAGGGAAGAGCCTGGGCGATGAAGGGGGAAGGTGGAACGTCGGTTGGAAAGAAGGAAGATGAAGCGTTGGCCGAGAGAGGAAGAGAGGCGGTGGCGGCGATCGAATCGGAGAGGGGGGAAAATTGGGTTAACTATCCTTTTAGATCCCTAAAATTACTTTTTGTGCCAAATTTAGCTTTAACTTTATGTTCTTGCAATTGAATAACTTCTTATCATAAAAGAAACTGCCACATGGCAATATACGTGCCACGTGGGCAATTTCCATCCACGATAACGGTAGAACTAACGGTAAGGACCAAAATAGGACAGTTAAATTAAGTTAGGGGACTTTAAGAGTCACTTTTTGAGTTAAAGGACCACATTAGGACGACCCTTAAAGTTAGGGGACTAAATATGGTTTTACCCCATTTCGAACCATGGTGACCTAGAAAACGGAATCGGTCTAAGTGCAAATGGTTGACAGACGCATCTCCAATATTTGATTCAAGATTTTATATGTAAAGAAAATGTTTGGGATAAATCTTTATTTCAATGTCCGTAACACCATAATAAAATTAATTTTTTTTGGTACTCAGAATAATATGTTATAAGTAAATGGTTAAGGAAAATGGAGAAAACGAAACTTAAACCCAGATTAAGAGGAGAAAGAGCCACGCCTCCTTTGCACTTTACCATTACGTCGGGCAGTACAGAAACGTAATAAAATTAGTTCTGGGTCTTTTGACAAACTGAATAAGGGTATTCTTGAGTTTTCTTTTCAAAAAGGAAGGAAAGGAAAGGTCGTGCGAGACGTGTAAAAACTTCAACATAAGTGAAATTTAATTGTTTAAAACATGAACCTTGTTCATACTTTTGCAAAATTATTCCAGTAGAGAAACAGGTACATGTATTTCGCTGTGAAGTGGAATACTATGTATTTGTATACGATGGGACATTGGGGATGAGCGGTCTCGGATCGCCGACAGCCACAGGCTGGCTGGAGCTATAAGCATCCGATTAGGCATGCATTGTTAGAAGAGAGCCAGCCCACTCCACTAGTTCGCAGTTTCACATTGAATCGCCGCATTCTCGTTCATGGGTCCGCCTGCGTGCGTGGATCTCCAGTCTTGTCTTTCCCTCTTTCATGCTCTTGCCGACGCACCTCGAGCGCAACTAATCTCATAGCAAACTACAAATGATCTTTGCTTTGCTGTCGTAGTTAAAGCACAGAGTTTAACTAAAAATTAATTAATGAAAAGCGAAGATGTTCCATCATAATTAAAAATCATGATAAGCAATTATTTTGGGTTTGCTTATCATATGAATATGACAACCAACCTAAGATTAACGTATCTACAAGTGTTTACTAAATCCAGTAACTCTGTAAAATTAAATAAATTGATTCAAGCCAAATTGAATGGCATATACTTTTATGTTGTTTGATTACTATCTGGATTTAGAAATCTTAAGACTGAATAATATACAGTATAGTTGTAGCTTTTTAATGTCATAACTGATAAAAACTGCACTGACTCGATTAAACTCAGATACGCTCTAATCTCATAAGTCCTCACATAACTCAATTACACTTTAAACTCAAAAACCCAACCCACCTAATTTCTATTTTTCTAATCCTAACTCATCCCAATCAGCTATAACCCAATTCATTACAATTTACAACTCTCCCTCCATAATCCCATAGGCCCTCTCCTTCTTGTTTGTTTGCTACCCTACTTTGCCTCAAATATTTCTAATTTCATAAACTAAACCTAAGGTGAGATGCAAGACATAAATAGTATTTTGATTTCTTATATGTGTTGGTTTGTAAATTGAATTGTATTTTTATCTTTGTTGTTGCAATTGGGTTTGTATTATGTATTTGTATTAATTCATTTTGATTTAGTTTGATGAATTCGTGACGTGAAAAACTGCAACATGACCATATTTATATAGTGTGGGGTTTTCAGATTAGTGATTATGATTTTCTAATTGTGAAACCATTTACTATGTAGTGTAGTGTTGTGAAAACAAAAGTTTATAATTTATAACTTTTATCCACCTGTAAGTGTACGATGTTATTATGTGCAAATGGTAAATACAGGTATCGTCCTAAGGAAAAGTAGTGAAATCACAATGAAATTCAAGTCCTAGGTACTTAAACGACCGAAACTATAATGAGACAGAGCTATTGAATTAAATAAAGACTAAGGTTGATTAGGTGAGTGTGTGTGTATAAAAAGAAATGAACTAGAATGAATGAAGCTAATAACTACCAAATGAAATCTAAAATGTTGAATGAATGCAAGGGTCACAAATAAATACAAAGGTGCAACTAAATGAGAAACTATCTAGAATTAGCTAAACTAACTACAAATGAAATGATGTGGTTGAGAAGGCTATCTCCCTAGGTTCCACCTTTTTACTTGTTAACTAAGTGAAGTGAATTTCCAAGGATATTGACTTCCTATGTGGTATGAGGATTTAACCGTCAAAAACCCTCTTTCTCAAAACCAAGTTTTGCTCACCTAAGATAACTATGGCATCTCTCGAGCTCATACATTAATCTAAAATGGATTAAGACCTAACCTCATTTCAATCACCTAAAAGATTCATAGATTACCTCCAATCCACAAGACCCATCATGTTCTACTCCTCATTTCCACCTCCATTCTTTCATTCTCAAGAAAAAAGTAAGATTGTGAATTGTGTAAAGTAGCTAATCAACACACAAGCATAGGCAACACCAGAGAATTAATGCCTATGAAAAACCTCAAATAAACATTAGATAACAAGTATCAAAAGTTTCATGTAAGTGAGATATAAAAATCTACTCCATGTTTAAAACATCCATAAACAAAGTTCTAGAGTCCAAACATAAAAGTACAAGTACAAAGAAAAGAAGAAATGAAAGACAAGTCTCCTTATGCTTCAAGAATTCCTTTCGCACCATTAAACTAAGCTCCAAGCTCAAGCCTCCAATGATGGCTCCAAAATAAGGGAGGAAGAAGAGTATGGTGGATGAATGAATGACAAAAACCTTCTTGGGGAAGTTCTTGTCCAAAACTATCCTCAAACCTTGCGCTACACTTCACCCAACTTAAGAGATAGAATCTCCTAATCAATGGAGAGCTTGGATTAAAGAATGAAGTAGATGACCACAAAGATTTGAAAACCGAGCTAATGGGTTGTCAAAACAGAGGAAATGGTGGCAACACGTTGCCATGGTGTCAAATGGCAGAGTCGCGGTGACGCATCACCAATGGTGGGAAAAAAATGGCAATGGGTTAAATACATTGGCAATGCGTCCTTAATATTGGCAACACGTCACCAATGACTTTTTTCAGCTTTTACCTGTACATGACCAACTTTTGCTTCACGTGACCTCACTTCATTCTGACGCATCCACAATGCACTTTAACGTACATAATGAATGAACAAAGCAGGAAATACTAAGAAAGATAGCACGATGTGATAGAAATTAACGATCAAAGTTGCCAAAAAGTTAACAACTTTGACCTTTACAATATGCACTTATCATGCAATTATGGGTTTGAGTAAAAACCGCATGAAACTGCACCATAAATACTCCTCTATCTACAACTACATCCCATAAAAAAAGGTTGCATGTGAAAATCTTCTAGCTCGTTTTTTCAAGTCAAGAATGTTTAAACAGCTTAGTTCTTGCATTTTGATTTAGTGGTCTAACTAGGGGCGGCCTAATATAACTAAATGTTGACTTTTATTTTATTTTATTTTTTCAAAAAGTACTTCCATTGAGAGGATAAAATGTTACTCCATTACGTTGGTTGTGGAAAAGCATTAGGATGAGGCACGTTTCGAACATGGGAATAGATTTGGTACCAATACGAACTACCTATTTCAATCGTTGTGCTCTCTAAAATTTTGAATCCTTCCTCCAAAAGGGCTTGCTCTAAAAGAAGAGATGGAATAAGGATTGGTGGGCCCGGAGGCCCTATGATTTCCTTCTTGAGCAAACTACTGAGAGGCTTTGTCCCTTGGTTTAGTAAAAAAGAAAGGACAATTTTTTTTTTCTTTTTTCTTTCAAGAGTGGTAAAGTTTCCAAGTCAATTTCTCATGCAACTCTAGACTTGGAAAATGAAACCAAACCTCTTTGAGTTTATTGGTGCATCTGCTCAACCCCTCATTGGAACCTTGGAGCAAGGATTTATAGTCTGAAAACCTTCCTGCTAACAAGCTATCCTATTCCCAAAGTGCAAGTGCCTGTCAACTCATTTCTTGGAAAATAAGAGCAATTGCAAATAAGCAAAGGACATGGGCTATGACCAAACTATGCAGTTGCTTTGCCTTGAATGTACATGGCCTTTACCCTGTCTTCCCATTTGTTCCTCTTGCTTAGTGCATCAGGCTGGGTCTGTACCACCTGCTTTGATCACATGAAAAGAATAAAGAAATGTCCATTATATTTCTTCTAATTAAATGAAACTGAGTCAATTTTAGGCGATCAAACTCAGTCAGATCTTAAAGGAATTATATGAGCCACTTAGTCGATCAAAAACTATAAGAGTGTTATTATGGATTTTAACTATCGGTTGCCATCAAGGAGGAGATTGGACGCTTTCTTAATCAGTCATACCAACATGTACTTGTCTCTCAAGTTTGTTCATCAGCACTGGCTCCATTTATGATGCTTCCTCGACACCGCTTAACTTTTACCCAAGAGTTTCGGTTTGGATACGTTTTCTTGAACACTTGTTAGGAAGCTAATCTTACGTTGATTTATGATTGAAATGTCAGTTCCAGGGCTTTGGCGACTTCTTGGTCACTAATGAAAGCAATAGTCCCTACGGCTGAGAAAGTTATGTCTGTGCGTAATGTTAATAGCGAGAACTTTCTTTTTTTTTTTTGGCAGGGATTACAGTTACGTTGTCACACGCAATAAAGTGTTAGTTTCCGGCAGTTTGAACTTTGTCGTGTTGCTGGAAGTGGACGCAAGTGGTAGGAATATCAGACATGTACACTAATTAACTAATGTTACTAGTAGTAAGTGCCACGTTACATGTGATGTCCCTTAATTTCACAAACCAGAAAATAATTTTCAGCAAAAATGACTTAAACTCTATCGTAAAAAAAGAAAAATATATTAATATTCAAATCATTTTAATTTAATTTAATTTAATTTAAAATAATTATAAATATTAATTTTTAATATATCCATTAGTGGTCCATGTTATTTTTTTTATACATATAAAGCATGACTGCTCTGTTAGAATTTTTAATGTTTTATAGATTATTCTTATTGACAATTTTGCGAAGGTAAAAAATTTTCCTGTTATTATTAATAGAAAATAGCTGATTCATTTTAACTTAATCCAACTCAATTTAAAATGAATTATTTTTATTTTTATATATTTTTCACCCAAAATCAATTTCATTTGAAAGTCAAATTATATAGGTACAATAATCCATTAAAAATAAAAATGTTATAATCTTATAAAATTTTTATGAATTTTTATTTTTTAATGCCTAAAACTAGAAAAATTCATAAAAATTTAATAACATCATACAAATTTACTTCCAAAAATATTATTACATCTAAATAATATTGGCTTTTAAATAAAATTAATTTTAAATAAAAAATAAAAATAAATTATTTTAAATTAAATTAACTTAAATAAAAATAATTAGCAGTTAAGAGTTCACCTCAACATTTTATCCAGCAAATGTACTACCCTTCTCAAACGGTTTCTCTATTTCTCTTATCGCTGTCACTTTTCTACCCTTTTCATTTTGACGATCTCGCCGCTGATCACTGCCGCTCTTCATTCCAGATCAAGTGTCGATGATGGAATCGTGTCCGTGCCCTCTTCGTGCTGGCAATCAAATCGTGCCGCTCCAATCTCCGATCAACGCTTGACCTCCACACCATCACTACAATCTCTTATCTCTCGGTTCGAGTCGCTCAGATCTCTGATCTCTCACGCCATTTTAATCTTTGATTTCTCACCTCGAGCTCCTTGACGTCGCTCGGATCGAATGCCCAATCTACCATCGCTCAGAACTGAAACAAGAATGGACGACGGGGGAGAAGAGACCAAGTATCGCAGAGTGCAGAGGTGGTGCCCTAGGGGGACGTTCATAGTGAAGATGAGTTTGCGGAAAAAGTATCATAGAGATGAGCGACGAAGGACGTGGGAGAGATCGACGAGCGGTAGACGATCGGACGATGATTGAATGACAAGATGATGAATAAGAGATTGACGAGCGAAAGATGATCGGACGACAATAAAACAACATGAGGATGAAGGACAGATCGACGAGCAAAGGGTGATTGGATGACAATTGGATGATGATTGACGTCAGGAAGATGAAGGAGAGATCGCGAGCAAAGGGGATAAAAAGAGATCGATGAGCGAAGAAGAGATAAAAGAGGGAAAAGGACTATTTGTGATTTGTTTTCTAAAAAATATAAATTTTATTTATTATTTATTTTTAAGACACTTTTGTATTTCATTTTAGATATTTTTAGATATTTATTTAAACATTTCTCTATTCATTGAATCATATATTTTTACATTTCTATTTAAATACTTTTATATATTTAGTGAGACTTTTTTTTTATTATTTCAAACATTTATTTTCTAAAAATAACAAATTGTTCATAAGTTGGTTCAAGTTCTTGAAGATGAGTGTTCAAGATAATTTTATATATTTGTTCTTATATTTTTATATATTCATTTAAACTCTTTAACTTATTCTTTTAGACACTTTTAATTTTAAAGACTATAAATTTTTTACTTATTATTATAGTCTTTTTTTATATTTTTCATCAAATACTTTTACATAGTCATTCAAATATCTCTACTTATTTATTTAAATGCTTTCATTTTTTAAGATAATAGATTATTTTCATATTACTTAGACACTTTAACATATTTATTTAAACACTTCTACACGTTTACATATCATTTTGACAGAGAATAAATAGTTTGTATATTATTGAAGATAATAAATAGTCTACATATTGTTGTAGACACTTATACATACTTGTTCACACATTTTTACCATTTACTTTAGACATTTTGCATCTTTGTCTTTGATACTTATGCAATTATGAGTAATGACAGAAGATTCGAAGGTTGTGACAGTGGCGGAAGGAATGAGGTAAGAATTTTTAAGGGAGAGATATAGTTTTGAAGAGGGGTAATTTTATCAAAAATTTTTTATGAAGGTGAATTATATATGAAGAATTAATACTATATTAATATGTCTAATTAGATATACGTGAACAATATAATAATTAGGATTAAGGCAAATTAGGCAATCTTTCATATTAGAAATCCAAAAGGTCAGAAAAAGGTAAAATCACCAAGACGGCCCTGAGTTTAGGTCAAATCTTCACTTGTGTCCCTAATTTTTCAAATACCTACAGTTACCCTCCATAAAAAATTAACACCATCATTCATCGTTAGACTAAAAAGGAAAAAATTCTGATTTTTACCCTCATAACCTTCGTTTCCACAAACTCCTCATCTAACAATCTAACCATTACACCCTCAATCCCAAATTTGTCTCCCTGTCCCGTCTTCAATAGACCGTCGGCCTCCCTCCATGCCTCTCCACCTCCTCCAACTCCGCCTATGCCTCCACCCCCACCCCGCCTCCCTCTCCTCTTCCGCCAATCGCGCGTGCAAATCACCAGCCACAACCTCTCTCCTCACGCCAACAAATCGCGCTACCAATCGCTGCGACCCCCTCCTCCTCCGCTTCTCCCTCCACCCCCGTTGCCCCTCATCCGCAAATTGCACCTGCAAATCATTAGCCACAACCCTCCTGCTGCTCCGGTTCATGCTCCGATTCTTCGTACCCAGGCATCCTGCCAGAGAAGAGGCCAAGCGCGATGAAGTTGATGAAGCTGACAGACAAAATTAAGCGCCGATTTAGCCAAAGACCAAGAGAGAAGGCAACCTGAGTGGCGGACCTTGGAGCGGCTGCAAGCTCCGATTCGCTCTTCGGAATCAGTTGGGATTTTTGTGCGTTTGTTTAATCGACCACAGACTTCTTGGACCACTCAGACCCTAAACCATCGAGATCGATTACCAGAGCACAATTCGAAGCGCCTAACATGGATCTGTTATGGCGAACTGACGAAGAGTACCATTACCATGACGAATCGGCGATGGGGTTGGAATGACAGAATTTTTTAAGGAAGGCAAAGGCGTCGTCACGGTGGACCCGAACAGCGGCCGATCGAACAACACTGACGCAATTTGGATCAATGGCTGCTTCTCTGACTGGACCAACAACGCAAAATTGAAAGGCTCTCAATTTTGTCCGTCAGCTTCTCTGACTGGTGCTATCAATTGAAGCAGCAATGACGAAGGCTCGGTATAAATCTGGCTAGGCCCTCTAGGGTTTCTGTTTGAATCTGGGTCTTTTAATCTCTTAGAATTTGTCTTTCTTTTTATGGATTTTATTTTTCTTAAGTTGAGTTAAAGGTTCTGTGAATGAAGGTAGAGTTTCTGTGAATGAAGCTTAAGAGAACTAAATGAGGTGTTTTTTCTTTTTCAGTTTAATGGTGAATGACAATATTAATTTTTCAAGAGGTAATAATAAATATTTAAAAAATATGAAACACAAGTATAGGTTCTTCCTATCCTCAAAAGGGGGTTTGACCTCACCAAACCTTAGAACGTGGTCATGATAATTTTCGAAAAAAAAAAAAAAGGGTCGTCGAACTTTGTGCAGCATAGACCCCCAGCACAAACCCAAGTGACTGAAAAGGAGCAAATTAATGCTTAATTTGGAATGTAAAATTCGATCTCCCAACTAGAGGTGGGAACCGGGTCGGACCGGCCGGTCCTCGGCTTGGGTCCTGAGGACTGGGCTTGGCCTAGTTATAGGTGGGGCGGTTCCGAGCTGGTCCCGGGACGGGGCGGGGCGGGGTGGGTTTCATTTTTTTTTTGTTAATATATATAGAACAATTATATAGAGTAAAATCCAAATTTGGTCCCTTAACTATTGGGTTTGTCCTAAAGTGGTCCCTTAACTCTAAAAGTGACTATTAGAGTCCCTTAACTCAAGCAACGTATCCAATTTGAGTCTCATCCGTTATTTCAGGCACTATTTCTAACGGAAAATGCGTAGGTGGCTCTTAATACCCCCTGTTTGGTCCCACAATACCACGTGGCATACTCTTTCATGACAATAAACAATAAAATTGGGAGTATAATAAATCTTAAACTAGAATTGACAAAATATATAACTTTAGGGACTTAAAGGGCTAATTAACCCAATCTTCTTTAATCTTCTCTTCTCGACGAGTGTCGCCACCACCACTTGCCGCCGCCCCGCCGTTCCTATCGCTCTCTGCCGCTTCGTATGTAGTGTCTGATTCCTCGAGTAAGCCAAACCAGTGGAGCTTGCCTTCCACCAGCGCTTCCAACGTTGGCCCGCAGATCCCCCGCTCTATCTTCCCTAAGCTTTTCCACTCGGCCGCGCTTTCAACTGTCAGAATGAGCGCTTCCGGATCTCCGCCGACAAAATCAAACTGTTGTTGTTTGTAATACACGACCTTGATCACCTTGTACTTTCGGGTTAACCGATTGAATCCGAACCCGAAAACAGCCCGACATACATCAGACTCCGACTGGTCCAGGACAACTCTCGGCATCCTCCGGAACTGATTGAGAAAGGGGTTGTAAATAAAAATCGAGTCATTGTCGGAGGTGCTATAGAAACAGAGCAAACCGTTATACGAGTCGACAAACTCAAAATCCGACAGCTCTGTCTGGAATGAGAGATTGAACATCTTGAAGACCGAATCAAAGTCTGGGCCGGGTTTTTGTAGAAGCTGGAGCTTGCAATCAGGCCAGTCTGAGAAGACGACAAAGCAGGGGTCAAGCTCCACCGTATGGGAGAGATGGGCAAGAGCGAGGTTGGGGTGCCTGATGGAGGCGTTCCAGAGTTTGGACACTAGTTTGCATTGCAGAAGTGAAGTTACGGGAACTCTAGAGAGGATTTCAATGGAAACCTCCGGCGGTAGCTTGTCTTTCCAGATGATCGGTAAGTCTCTGTTCCTGGTTTCCGATCCTTCTGCTTGTTCCATTTTGGCGGTTGGCGAAGAAGGTTTGCAGGAGAGGAAGAGAAAATTAAAACTTGCCGGTCGAAGATTTCGAGGATGACACTACATACGATAATGTCGGCCTATTGGATTGATCTTCTTCTTGTCTTGTCTCAGATCCAGTGTTGGGCGCAGGTGGCGAGGCACGGAGGTGAGGAGATGGGGATGGGAGGCAAGGCAAGGAGGCGATATGTGGACGCGAGGAGGAGATTCGGCGTCGGGCGCAGGCGGCGAGGCACGGAGGCGAGGAGATGGGGACGCCAGGCGGGGCGATGAGGCGAAACGCGGATGCGAGGAGGAGATCCGGCGTCGGGCACAGGTGACAAAGCACGGAGGTTGAGGCGACGATGCGGCAGAGAGGGAGGAAAGGGGGGAGAAGCAGACGAACGAAAAAAAAAGAGAGACGAAGCGGCAGAGAGCGATAGGAGCGGCGGGGCGACGGCAAGTGGTGGCGGCGACACTCATTGAGAAGAGAAGATTAAACAAGGTTGGGTTAATTAGCCCTTTAAGTCCCTAAAGTTATATATTTTGTCAATTCTAATCTAAGATTTATTATACTCCCAGTTTTATTATTTATTGTCATGAAAGAGTATGCCACGTGGCATTGTGGGACAAAGCAGGGGGTATTAAGTGCCACCTACGCATTTTCCGTTAGAATAGTGCCTGTAATAATGGATGGAAATTGGATACGTTGCTTGAGTTAAGGGACTCTAATAGTCACTTTTAGAGTTAAGGGACCACTTTAGGACAAACCCAATAGTTAAGGGACCAAATTTGGATTTTACCCTAATTATATATATATATATATAGAACAATTATTAATTATATAAGTCATAAATATTTTTAAGAAAAAACACCACTTCCGGTGTAAGTTTTATTAAGTTAAAAAACCAAACGGCACTTACAAATAATCGGAACGTGCCTTACATTTTGAAATGGCAAAAACGTTCCGAAAATGATAAATAATATAAACCTATGATCTATGCTGAACAGCATAGTCAGATCAAATACAAACTACATGTATGATTGAAAAAAAAAAATCAAGTCTCGGTATCGGATATTACCTCCTCATCCGAACTCTTTTGGTCTTGCTGCCGGAGTGCTGCGAGGCCCCAATCTCGGTTGCACACACATACTTTTATCGCGTCGGGTGTCAATCTTGACCGTTTTTCTGTTATCACCCGTTTTTCGACACTAAACACTGCCTCGAATGAGACGGTCGATACTGGAACGGCAAGAATCTCCTGTGCGATTATCGACAAGATCGGAAATCTTGATCTATTTTATTTCCACCACTCCAAGATGTCGAGGTCACTTGCCTCAAACGATGTGTTGAGAAAGTCATCGACCTCGGCTAATCCCGATATCATCGGTCGTTTGAGCATTTGAAGTGTCGGATTGAATCTTGAGGAGATTGATCTCCTTGGAGGCTCGGTTTGAGGAGTTTCGAATCTTACCTTATCTGAATGCCGCTCACAATATAACTTGTATAAAGAATGCAAGTACTCAGAAGCAGACATAGCCAAAACATTTATATGAGACATTTCTAAATAAGTATGAAAAATTCCTTCAAGCAGTGTTGTTGTGCCCGTTAATTTTACATACGGGTCAAGTAAAGAAGCGACTAAAAAGATAAGTGGAATGTTTGAGAAATATTGAAGCCACTTAGCCCGCATGGTTTCGACAGTCGGTTTTAACAACTCATCATTTTTATACTGATGTAAAGCATATGTGATGTTCACTAAATAAAACAAACCTTGATGACTTGTTGGGTAGTAAACACCAGAGAAAAATTCAGTTGCCTCGTAAAAAAACTTAAGCAATTCACCGGTTTTGGAACATTTCTCCCAAATTTCAGTCGTAAGAAATTCAGAACCCATTTTTAAATTCATGAAATGTGACAACAAATTTGTATACAGTAATGCATCTTGCAACATCAAATATGTGGAGTTTCAGCGGGTTGGGCAATCCAATTTAAACCGTTTCAAAGAAAATGATTTTTGATTTTTAATACAAAAGCTTTTAAATTCACGAAAAATAGCAGGTCTGGACATCAAATATTTTAATGAGTTTCGAATAGGCAAAATCTCACTTTAGAGAACTTCTAAACTTTTTTGCACACAAATGTTCAAAATATGACACATGCATCTAACGTGAAAGAATGCACTGTTAAGCGGTGGTTTTAAGTTTTGACTCAAAAGACGAGCGGCAATATCATTATTTGAAGCATTATCAAATGAAATGCACAAAACTTTATCAGTACAAAAATAATCACGTAAAGTTTCTAAGATACAATTAAATATTTGATAACCAGTATGATCTGTTTCAATAACCTTAAATGATAAAATTCATTTTTGCATTATCCAATCAGAATCAATCCAATGAGAAGTAACACAATAGAATAATTGACCTATAAGTGATGTCCACATATCAGAAGTAAATGCCACACAATGATCAAGAGCTGAAAAATATGCTTGCAAATCTGATTTTCCGGCTTCAAATTGTCTAAAGTTTTCTTTCTTAGCAGTTTTCCTAGATACTTTTCTAAATGCAGGATTTAATTGTGATTTTATCCAAGATTCTATATGGACATCTTCAGCTTGTGAAAAAGATTTTTTGGTAAGCATCATCCAATTTACCATACCTTCTCTACAAGATTGTTGGTTAAAATGAAATATACCTGGTCCGCTGGCGCCGGTTGTAGACCCAAGTTGTGTTTGTCCTCCAGAACTAGTCCTGGAACTAGGAAGGACGTTAGAATGTTGATTTTCAATATGCCGCTTCAGCGTTCCAGTGCCGGAATTCTTTCTATGCACCAATTTTTTCCCGCAATGTTTGCATTTCTAGTACCTCGACTCCCCTTCATTTATGAGCTCATAATGCTCCCAAACCCAAGCAGTTAGTCTCGTGGATTTACCTTGTGCTTGAGTTTCCTCCATGCCGGGTTCATGACTTGTAAGCGTCGGTTCTGTTGACGGATTCCCATACGCCATTGCATCCAACTCTTCCACTTCATCATCGGATAATTGATCGTCGAGACCCAAATCGTAATTCGTCATATCGATTCCGGCATCATCGTCATGAAACTCTTGAATTGAAATGCCTTTATTAGCGGGCTGATATCAGCGACGGAACAAGGCTCGGAGGCCGGTGTTGCGGGAAGATGAACTATCTGTTGACTTGCCCTTTCCTTTTGAAGCCATGTCTCACATACTAATAGTAGTGATTAATGCAAAATCAAGAGAGGATTATGAAGATATTAGGGAGAGATTAGTAAGAAAATTGGAAGAGATTAAGAAAATAAGGAAAATGGTTGAGAGAATATAGTAGATGAAGAAGAGAGATTGAGTGATTGTGTGAGGATTGAGGGAAAATGGCATTGGTATTTATAGGGGGAGGGGGAAAATTAGTTTGACCAAAAAGACCTTGAGATTTAGTTGTTGGGAGGGGCAAAAATGAAATTTTAGGGGTTGAAATGGAGCAGAAAGCTGTTGGAGGGCCTGCTGTGTAATTAGCCTTTTTTTTAAAAAAAATTTTTGCAGGTTAACGTTACTGGCAGGGAGCCGTTGCGGCGCCAGGTGGGGTGGTCCGGTCCGGGTCAGGCCGGTTTACGTGCTTCGGCTGGTCCAGGGTGGTCTTTTTTGTGTCTCCCTCCTCATATTGGGCCCATATTCGGCTCATAATATTACAGACTTTTCCCGGGGCGAGCCGAGGAAGGTTTGACTGGTCCTGGCCGGGGTTGACTGGCGGTCCGGTCCCGGTTCGGGTCTGGTCAACCCGGCCCACCTCCCACCTCTACTTCCAACGTAGGGGTGTGTGATTGAATTAAATGGTCCAATTCCTATTTCTCTTTCAGATGTGGGTTTTGGGTTGCTGTCACGCCAGCAGAAATCTTGCACCGGATATTATATCATTTTTTTAATGGTATGGTATAGTGTCAGTATCATATCATAATATTTTAAATGTATTGGTTATATATTATATAGTATATATATACATATGAATATATAGAACATAGCAACCACTAAAAGTATGTAGATTTAAAATACATATAATATATATTTAGATTTTTTAAACATAAATATATATTTATAAAATAAAAAATATAACTTTAAAGGGCATAAAAGAAATAAAAACATAAAATTCTTTCAATAATAAAAAATATTTTGTGTTATACAAGCATTCAATTAAACATAATAAATGTATATTTTACTTAAAAATGTCAAAACTAAAAATAAAAATAAAAAAGATGCAATTTTTCATCTCGTTCCATTTTCTCCATCTCACACCCTTTTTTGACCAATACAACTAGTACGAGGCCGGCTAATATGGTACAAGATTTAAAACCACCATTGCGGTAGGCTGCAGCTGCCGAATTGTTGAACACTCCATCAAGTCAATTTCTCAATGGTGCTTAGAGCCTCAGACGATAAATCTTGTCAGAAACTGTGGAAATTTTGGTTTGCAATAAATTTAAAAAACAAGAATTCTTAATAATTATTTTTATGTAAATTAATTATTATATTTCAACCGAAACTCTACTTTTTAAAACATAAAAAACTACATTTTAGGATTTTTTTTTTTGCATAGAATGATCATTTTTTATGGTTTTTTTTTTGTTGGGCTGAGGAAGTCACCAGAATTATTTTATTTGCAAAAAATAAATATAATAAAAGTAAATGTCAGATAAATAGGATATTAGCTTTCAAAATGATACCAATTATTTTTTTTTAAAAAAAGTAGAATATGTATATTTAAAAAGGAGAAAAGGAAAGAGCGTTAACAATTTTTTTTTTGTGGTCTTAGATCATGGGCCCTTCACATTTACATTTGCTTGAAGCATTTTCTACGACGTACTTTGCTCATTCGTTCTACCTTGGGTTTTAAGGGAAATACAGTGGTTATTTACGTAGTCTTATGCATATGTGTTTCTAAGATAAATCAGACATAATCAAATATATTTTCGTGAGAGCTTTGTTGTATATGATTTATATAGATAATAGATGGAAAGTCTTCATCCTTTACACAAATCTAAAATAAATACTTGATGAAATAAATAAACTTACTGGTTCCTATGACTGATATCTTTCTTATTGAAAAATGATCAAACATTTATTTTATAGTTAGAAAGATCTTTTTATTTGAATTTTATGTCAATCGAAGCCCAGTATTTCAAGAAGGTCAACACTTTTGAGATTTTTTTTTTTTTGTAGAAATGCGTTAATGAAATTTGTTTTATAAGTTGGATACGAAAAAAAATTATAAACTACTAATTATTATCTAACTGAATGTTATTCAGGTGGCAGTAATTTGTAAGACAGGTAAGGTATTAAGCTTAAAATATCATTAGATTAAAAAAAAAATAAAACCGAGAACCAACTTATTTTATTGATGTCAAAGTCTCGATATCATCAAGGGCTCTTGGCTGATGGCGTATATTGGTTGGAGGATTTCCTCCCTGTGGTGGGTACTGGGGAGCAAAGATCAACCTTCGGGTACTGGTTTGATTTTTCATCATGATAATGAAATCCAGGAGGGCCCACCTCACCCACTCCCGACAACGAAGGATGGTACTACTTCCGCACGCGAATTTTATGTTTTCATTTCTCTATTCTTCTATGTGAAAAAAAAAAAAAGAAAAAAAATAAGTTTGCAACTTGAATAAAAAAAATTATGACAAAAACAAATACTTTAATGAATCTTAAGTTACATAAAATGAAATAAATATTTACTGGGCCTTTATTATTGTGACAATCACAATAAGGACTGTTATTATCACAAACATATTATAAGTTATCTAATTATATCATTATGACTTAAGTTGCATAAAGTATTCTGAAAAATATAAGCAAAAAGTAAGAGTGACAACTGAAGAGTGTCATCTTTTAAAATTTAAATAAATAACAAGGTTGTAACAATCAGAATGAGAGTAGCAACCTAAAAAAGAATGATTATGCAAAATAAATTATCATGACAAATTGTTAAAATACAAGTTTTCATATTTGATACTTTATTTTATTCAAATATAAATTCAAATATCTGCGAGTACAACATTGGAACAGGTCAGCTAATGCCACATTGATTTTAATGCATTGTTATGCATTATTTTTATATAAATTAATTATCATATATATTATTATGCATTATATTATTCTTACGTAAAGTAATTTGCAATTTAAAAAAGTTCAAAATTTAATTTTATAATATTTCATGAATATTAAATAATTTTTATTAACTTTTCCTTTTTAGGTTAGTTAAGTTAGAAATTAATAAAAAGTATTTACTTTTGACAAAATATCTTAATTACTTCTTAGATTTCTTAAGGTGTAAAACTTATGTTAATTGAAAATTAGATTAAATAATAAATTTATATGAGATAATACATAATAATATATTAAAATTAACATAAAATGAATTCACTTTAAATTCAATAAAATGGTGAACCGAGTGAAAAACGGGGGGAAAAAAAATAAAATAAAATGGTTAACATGGTTGAGAGTGCGATTGGTCAATCGAATATTAAGAAACCCGACCGCGGTGGAAAGCCACTGCCCTACCAACTGCTGCCACCAACCCCGATTTACGCACAAACATGAAGGCAACAAGCCAACAACGGTCAAGTCTCAACGCCAAGCCAGCCTTCCTTTTCCTAATAAAGAGATTAATTCCATCTTTACTGATTTTTCAAGCGCCCCTCGCCCGCGCGTGACTTCACACTCGAAGGCATTTTACCACTTTCTTTCGATATACATCGGTTCTCTTCAGTGGCAGTGTCGAAAAGGTTATTCAATAGTGGCTGTTGATTTTAGCAATTTAAAAGGATGATATTAATTATTTTAATTCTAATAAGTATTAATCAGAAATTGTATCTATATATTAAAAATCGTGGCCAATTTTACTGTTCATTGGACAGTGGTTCCACGCCATTTTGTTTTTTTTTTTATCTATTTTTCTTTAAGTAATGGTGAAATCCTTTCTTTTGGTCCCTCAGTACGTTCTTTCTGCTCTTTTGGTCCCGAACTCTTCCATTTAATGATCAAATCGCTCATGTCAGCCACAACATTTTCATTTTCTCTTTTGCTTTTTCCAGAAACATTTTTGTGTTTTTTTTAATTAATATTATTGCTATATAAAGGGCATGACCTAAATTACCTTTTTTAAAGAGTGTAATAAATAGTGCCATTTTGGGGAGGTCTGTGCATTGGGTTGGTTTATTTACCCAAATTAGGACTAAGTTATAATTTTTAAAAAAAAATTTAAAAATATTTATGAATCTTAATTTTTAATTTAGGTACGAAATACCAGTTTTTGGGAAATAAGATTTTTACATAACTTAAAATTTTAAAAATCTCTTATGTAGTTTTTTATTTGATGGCATTTATAGATTTTAATTTTCAATTATTGGAATCAATTTTTCTTATTTTGGAATTAAGATTTATAATTATAAGATTCTCAAAAGAAATTTTTTATAATTTAAAACAATTATCTCCATACTTACTTATTATTACTACTCTGTTATCATTATAGCATTGAATGATCTATTAAGTGTCTGATAAAGATGCCAACAAAGATACGCTTCAAATCTAACTTACACAAAGTGGGAGTAGGAGCAAGAGCAGAAGCAGGAATTCACGAAAATCATAAAATTATTAAAATCAGAGCATCTCAAAAGTGTGACATACATACATATTATATATATATTGTTTGTTTGTCTGTTTGTTTGTTACTTGTCTAATAATTTCATAGGGCTTTCATAGGGCTCGTTTGGCGTCTGCATTTTTTAACCTAACATTGTGCAAATTGCTGAAATGAGGTGGCCGCTTGTTTGTTTCTCGTTCAGCGACATCTCCGCGGATGCTAATTTGAAAATGCAGTGATCGTAAAATAACTAAACACATGATGCTCCTCCTTTTCAGTGTTCCTTCAACGAGGGCAGTGTTATGAGCTCAATTGCTCCAAAATACCTACAAGAATTTTCAATAATCAAAGTGAGAAACAGTGAGATTTTCAAGCTAGAATGGGTTTTATAAAGAAGTAAAAATCCAACGATGAAACAAAATTTGGCAAAAGGGATGGTCTGTAATAGGAGAGGAAAGTCGATGGAAGAATTAACAAGAGTTAGTGGTTTTTTAGTCTCATTCATCAATTAGTTTTTTTTTTGTTGTTTTCCAATTCATGACAATGGCAATCATATCTAGAATTTCTTGTCTCTCATTTTTTGTCTTGCTACTATTAATTCTTTAATTCTTTGTTTTGCTGTTGTTGGGTTCGGCACCTTGGTTCCTTACTCTTCAAAAGTGTGGGTTATCTTCATAAGGTTGTTTAGTCCGTTGGCTTGTAATCTTTGGCCCCTTATGTGCTTTTTTTTTTTTTTTCCATTTTTCAGACGAGTCTATTGCTATTGTTATTTACTTTTGGGTTTTGCTCTTTGAATTTTTGCTGCTTCATTAACAAAATTACTATTAACACCCAATTTTGTCCGAGTACTAGTTTTTGTTTAGTTATAGGTTAGAAAAATTAGTTTTAGGTGCATTATTCATTTTTAAGGGCAATTTGGTCAATTGTTAAGATATTTAGGCCATTTATCATTTTAGGGTGCCAATTTTGGGCGCTAGAATAAAGTTATTTTAACGTAACCATACTCCCGAACCTCTCAAACTCTCGTAAACCATTTTAAGGTATCAAATTGATCTAGGCGAAACAGATTGGTGATGATTCTAAAAACATGTTGCTACAATTACTCATATCATCATTTAAAAAAAAAATGGAAGAAGAATTTATTGTCTCCGCTATAAAAATCTTCATTGCAAGTCAGTAATATCTTGACAACTAGGTGCTTGGTGTAATTGTTAATCATGTTTCTTGGTTTCACTTTGTAAAGATTTATAGTCTATTGTTCTTTAGTTATATAAGTTCTATTGTTTTAGTTATTAGTGTAATTCATAGTCTGTTGTGTTTGGCTTTAGGCTTTAGAAGAAGTGTTCTGTCCTGTTTTGGTGTTGCTCTTTTTCAAATTGCTTGCTTTGTTTATAGTGTCTATTTGTAGTGTTCTTCACATTTGTAGGTTTTTTGTACTCGTTTGGTTTATTCTCAATAATATGCCATTAAAAACATGCCTAGCTTCACCCTGTTCTTTAAGTGTATATTTCATGAACGAACTTAATTTGTATTATTTGTCTTGTTTGAGGGAAAGTGATTCACTGATCTTTTGTTATTTTATGTTAGATGGAAAATTGCACTTTCAAAACTAGTAACAATCAAAATCAGTGTGCTGACATAAAAGGTAGAGCACAATAGGGTAAAACTCAAATGATTATATTTTGTGACATATGCAAACAATAGCTTGGTGATAGTAATAGACAAAGTGGTAGTCTAAAGAAATTTTCATGGAAGACAATAGTGACTAAGTTAAAAAAATGAGGCTGCTATAAGTTACATAGATAGCCAAATGAAGAATAAGTAAGATAAACACATGAAGGATTGGAAGAATTTGAGGATACTTAAGAGGCTTGCAATAGGATTGGAGTGGAACTCATAAAAGGCATGGTCAACGCATCAAATGATTGGTGGAACAAAAGTGTACAATTTGATTCTATAAAAAAAAAATTAATACCTATTTATATATGTATTATTATCATGTATATTCTTATAATTTTATTTTCTTATTATTGCAATGGCTACCCTAAAGATAGTTAAGTTCAAAACCAAAGACATAGATCTAGAGTTGGAAGAGAAGTATAATGAGCTTTTTTTTTTTTGTGTAATTGCCAAAGGTGATGATGATATGTGGGCTCCATCAGGTGGTCATCTTCCAGGAAAGTTTTTTTTTATGGTTTTACCACTCAAAAAACTTTGTCTAATGATTTGCTCAATGGTAGCGGTAATTATGAAAATGAGGATATTTAAGTGATCAATTTACGTGTTGCTTCAGAAGCTTAGGGGAATATAAGTAAACAAAATGATAAAAAATCTTATTTGCAACACAACAAAAGAAACAAGTCTATGAGGCAAAAAGAGAAGCTTTTATGTTATCTACAAAAATAGATGACATCAAAAAAAGTATTGAGAGGCACAAGAATGCTATAATGGTTAGAGTTACCATACTAATTTTTATTACCATTGATGTAGTTGAGGTTTTAATTTCCATGGAGGCCGATGTGCCACAATTTAGTTCATTTTATCAATTTGCTACAAAGCTCCTATTAAACAAAAAGAAACATGTGATGTTTATGACATTAAAGAGCTATTGTACAAGGTTGTGGTACTTGAAAGCCGAAGAAGTTAAGGTAGAAACAAATGAAGCCCACAGCTTTAGTAATCTATTTAGAAGTAATTAGTTAAAGTTAATTTTCATTAATGGTTGTCAGTTTTATAGTTCTACATCTTGAATAGCTTAGTTAGTTGTATTGGATGTTTTTTAGTTTTAAAGTTCTTTATTTAGTTTCAATATTATGCAAATTCATTTTCGTAAACTAAATGTACCAAGTGACTAGTAAAATATGCTAGTTTAGGCCCTAAAATATAGTTTTGTAGTTTAGACATAATTAAAAAATATAGTTAAGTACCTATGCATAAAATTTTAGATCAAAACAATAACTCTAGCTATAAGTCAGACATTGGTAAATTACTAAGCACTTTTTTATGGTACGTTTATTTTAACAAAATAGCAGTAAACCAAGTGTATTTCTAGTTAAATAAATGTATAGCCCTATAGGTAATGAGTTAAAAAAAAGTGCCATTTAACCACCCTTTGATTGGTATTTAAAAAAATAAAGCATATATGACAATAGTCCATATAAACTTGTAGGATAATGGATTATATAGCCAACATCACATAAATGAACTTTAACTTTAGGTTTGAAAGCTCAACCATAAATCAAATACATACCACGACTCACACACCAAGTTTTAGGCTAAGACAATGATTACAACATAAAATTGAACACCAAGTCAGGTGTTTCAACACATGGCTGCAATACTACAGTAATCAGGAAAAACAGGTGCAAGCAAACACAAGCCTATTATATTTTGTAGGAAAATGCTAAACAAAACTTAAATAAGTTGGCCATTGGTAGAAATTCATTAAATTGATCATTTAGAAAAGTGAATCACTAATTAGCCCTTTTATTCCAGAAATTTTAGGTTCATAAATTGGTACAAAAATCATGACTTGTATGTGTTCATCAAATCAAGTATAGAACCAGTCTCTAAAATTAAATTTACAAAAAACTAAGCTTATCTTTTTATCTGTTGAATTTGAGTATTCACAAGTCTTCATTGTAAAGTAAGTTAACTATAAAACATATTGATAATCTATTATAAAAATTATGTTCTTGGCAGGTGTTTGTCTCAATGAGATTGATGATTATTATTGAAAATATGTTCTTAAAAAACCATGTATAGACTCTACACAAAATGTTGAATTATGCGATAGAGAATTGCTACAGGGCATGATAAAAGATTTTATGATTAATTTAGAATGACCAAAGAAACTTTTCTAATTTTCACTTTGGAAAATAATTATGGATTATGATTTTTTGTTAATATGCCAACAATGGATGCACTTGTAATTTTTATAAATATATTAGGACATGGTGAGTCTAATTAAGAAACACAAGAGCATTTTCAAAGGTCAGGGGACACAATCAACAGGTATTTTACTATACCATTAGAGAGTATCATTCGTATGGCATATGATGTCATTAAGCTATGTGATCCAAGTTTTACTCGGGCACCAGAGCAAATAAGAAAGGATCGTAGGTACATACCTTATTTTAAGGTAATTAAGTTTTGTGAAAATTTTAGGGCTGATTTAATATACTTTAATCTCACTCAAATCCCTATTTATTTTATAAAGAACTTTTATCTTTTACTTCTTACAATGATATTGTAGGACTGCATTGGTGCCATTGATGACACATATATCCCAGCACCCATCTCGGTCATTAATCAAATTAAATATATTGGACAGAAAGGTGTGCTGACACAAAATGTCATGGCAGCATGTGACTTTAATTTGTGTTTCACCTTTGTTCTTGCTGGTTGGGAGGGATTAACTCATGATGTGAATGTATTTAAAAGGGCTCTATATCAATAGCAATGGAACTTCTCTTATCCCATTCCTAGTAAATTATTAGAGGATTTACAAGTGTGTAATTTGATGTTGCTCTTAATTTATAATTCAACGAAAAATGATGAGATTATGCAAGCAAGTATTTCCTAGTGGATGCAGGATACCCTCAAATTCCAAGTTACTTAGGGCCTTATGGAGGAGAAAGATATCACCCATTTGATTTTCGTTAAGGATGGCTACCATTAAGAAAAGAAAATACACTTAACAAAATACATTCTTTTTTGTGAAGTGTTATTAAAAGAGTATTTGGAGTATTGAAAATGAAATGGGATATCCAAAAACATATACCCAATTATCCTTTTGCAAAGTAAGTCTTGATTGTGATAACAATCATAACTCTACATAATTACATATGAAAACATGCAGGTGGCAATGATTTAGATTTTTATAGGGCTGTGAATGAGAATGAAGGGTTTGAATAAAATAGTTGTGAAAGTGAGAGAAAAAATGTCAATGAATCGAAGATATTTCAACTAAGAGAAAAAATTGCTAAAAGTTTACAATCAAGGCATTAGATTAAAGGCTTTCATCTTAAGAACTAGATGAATTATATTTCAATTTTAATTAATTTTTTTTTATTGCAATGACACCTTGTTAGACTTATTCATATACTTGATTTATAGTTTCAAATTGCTGCTTTAAATGCTATGCCACCAAATAGTAAAATTTTATGTTATATAGGTGGAATTTGTATTCAAAATTTATTTTTATAGGTGGTACGCTGTGATTGTCATGTTAATAACTCAAGGGAGAAACAACTGATTCTAATACGAAGAGTCAAAAAAATTTATGACAAGCGAAGAAAAACATATATTTTTTATTTTGTTTTTTATTACAAGAGAAACATGTCATAATTTAAACTTGGGTGTTTTAGGTAAATTTACTACAAGATAGCTTTTCTAAAAAGCTAGTCTGCTAAACAATAGAAACTTCAAATGTTAAACACTAACAATAATGTTAGCAGCTAATTGCTAAAGTTAATATTTAATGCTAATCATTGAAACAAAATTCTAAGACTGTTCCCAAACAAGACCATATTAATTAGTAAATGAAGCCCAAATACATTATTAAAGTGAAAATAGGACCATGAGCATGGCCACTGTCGAATTTTTTTTGTTTTTTAAATGTATCGTAAGATTTTATGTATATTGCGAATGTGTTTGTGTTACCACCTTCACAAAATGGGAAAATTACAGAATAAGGACCTAAACTTGTATGCTTTAATTTTCACCATAAAGTATGAATTGTGAAGTGCAAAGTATTCAATATACAATCCCTTAAGTGGCAAAAACAATGATAACTTGGTCCTTAAGAAAGCATTGGCATATTGCCTGATTTTCAAGTAGTCTATGGACTAAATTGTAAGGTTACAAAGATTGGGTACTCAATTGCACAAATTTCTAAATATGGCTATGGAAAGGACATGGATGGAATTATGAAGAAAGGATATGGATGGAATTATGAAGAAATAACATGGAAGGAATTAAATATATTGTTGGGGGCCAAAGTGCTCAAAGAAGGCGAAGTTGATCATTTATGGCATAATGCCAATTAAGGATCCAAGTGTCTACAGTTTTGCCTAAAGTCAAAATGATTTTTTTGACAAGGTAAAAGAGGCCAAAAGATGTCATTTTCCCACCCCAAATGGCTGGCAAAAATATTGTCCAAGTGTGGCTTAAAGTTTGCAAAATTTGCAAACATGTCATTACTAAAGATAAATAAAGAAATAAAGCTAGAAAAAAAAATCATTTTCACCCATTTTCTTCCCAAAATTCAACCTCCACCTCCTAGCCTCATCTCTTTGAGCTCCTCCACCATCCACCATAGCCATCTTACTGCAAATAATCAAGAGAAAGCAAGAGAAAACAACCGAAGCATCAAGGAAGACTATAACCCCTAGTTTTCGGGTTTACAAAGGGTTTATTAGATTTTCAGTAAAAGGTAAGGGTTTTATCTGGGTTTCTTGGCTATTTAATGTTCAATACAGATGCCTAAACATCCATGAACCTAAGACCCTAAGCTTAGAAGAGAGCCAAGAGCTTGATGAACCAAGTTTAGGTAAAGGGGGAAATTGCACCAAGGGTTTCAACCTTACAGCTTTTGGTGCCCTGTTATGGCAATGAAATTTAGGGTTTCTAGAGCCCAAGTTAGTACTAAGTAAGACCTAATGACTTCTTAAGACCAAGCAATAGCTTGAGGAGGGCTACCGTAGTGAATTCTTAATGTTTAATTGCATGATTATGGACTAACCTTAATGTGTTATTGCTTCCAGCATTTCATATGTTTGTTGCTGTGTGTGTTTGTGCATTTGGATGTGTATATTTGTGTGTTTGTACTGTATTTTTGTGTTTTAGTGTCTTTGGATTTCAGGTATATGGCTGGAGTTTGAAGATTTTATTGATAAGCCTTTACTAAGTTTCATTCAAGAAACTTACCCCATTTCTGTCCATTTCAGGAGCACCTGAAAGAGAACATTCAAATTAATAGTTTTCGTTTGAATTTCTCTGTGAAATTTCAGGTACATGAACTTCCATATGTCTAGTTATGATCTGGAAAGTTTAGTGATTTTAGGAGCACATTTGGTATTTTTAATGATGATGCTTACTGTGTTGTGTAGCAGCTGTCCAACATCCTGTTTTTGGAGTCCATTGTGTCTCAGGACTTACTGTAACCTAGGGTGCGTATTTAGCTGAGTTAAGACCATATTGTAATGCATGTATGCATGTACATGTAGTATGTGTAAAATAAGACAAGTATGTGAACATTTGAGTAATGTTTTGGCTATGTATGTGATGTGGTGCAAAGCTGCCTAAGTATCAATGATAAGCTGCTTACTTATAAATTCTGTTTTGGCCACATAAAGTTACTAGATGCAAGTGAATGTAATTCTTATGTGTATTGGACATGTATGGGATAGCCTTGGAGGGCTTTCCCTTTATGAATGAAATATTTGCATGGTTTGGAAAAATTGTGTGGGCAAAATGGTCTAAAAGTTACCAGAATTTCGACCATGTACCTAAAGTTTAATATCTCCCTGTGTAGAATAAATCTTGGTATGAAATTTTGACCACATCTAGAGAACATTCAGAGGTTGAACTGGGATTTGGAATTTTTGAATTTTGATCCCTGTAGCCAAAGATATGATATTGCAAAGTTTGCTAAGTTACTGTTCATTTGGTCAAAATTTTGTAACCAACTTAAAAAATCCATAACTTGGTCCATAGATGGGCTATTGATGTAAAAAAAAAATTCCTTGGTTTGCCTAAGTCTCTACTTGATAATGGAGTAAAGAAAACAGAGGGTTACATGGCTAGAATGATACAGTTTATTGTAGGAAGTTCGGGTGCAGTGGCTGAAATTTTTAAACCTAGTAAGAATGCTTAATGTGTGGAAGCCAAAACCAAGACTTGTGCTAGTGTTTTTCTTCTTAGCTGCCATAGTGTGCATAAATATGAATATGTGTGTTATGGTTAGACCAATATACATGTATTTACATAGTGCTCAAGAGGGTCACTTGAGTATGTACACTAGAGGTGTTGTTCTGATGACCTACAGGACACACAAATCCTGAGAGTTTAAATGCACAGTTTTGGCACCATAACTGGACTACCCTGGAGTGGGTAACAGTTTGTGCAGAAAATAGAGGTTTTTAAAATTAATCGGGTGTAAATACTTTTGGCCTGATAAATGTAATAAATGTAAAATGATAAGAGTTGCTGACCTACTGCCATAATTATATTGTTCACCCTTAATTAGTTTTGTCGGCCAACACATTTAAAATTCAAATGCAAGTAAGTTCATTTATCGATTCACGAACTCGAATAATCAATTCACAAATTAGAAGCAAACCCATATTAAAATTGCCAATTCGTGTGCTGACTTCCAATTTGTCAACCTAGGTGGCAAATTTATGTAACCTAGCTCCAAATAAAGACTAACATATATATAATAAAACTCACAATATGTGTTATTTATACAACATAAAATTTTAATGATGTAGATATTATTATGACCTAATTATTACAGATTGTAAATTACTATAATTATGTAGATTATTATAATGGTGTAGATATTTTTGAAAATGTTTCTCTAAGTAGCATATATTATAATGACGTAGATTATTACCATGTGATCAAAACTTGCCGCATAGCATAGGTTCTTTAACTAGTACTATCTATAAACAAAAACATCTTGAAGAAGAGATACCTAAGAGAATGGATACTCTAGACTGCCTCTGGCATAACTTAGATAATTACTAAAAAAAAAATCTATTGTTAATCACCCAAATCATATATTTTTTTTCCTACAAATTAAATTAATTTTTATGATTTTTTTTACTCAGCTTAAAAAAATAAAAATTCATTATTTTTTACAAAAAAAATTGAGATTCATAAAGTATAAAAATTTCAATTAATATACAGCAAATAATCACCATATTTACTAATACTCACTATTAACAACATCTCCAAATACACCTAGTCATATAGACTTATTGCTCTCCAATAAAAATTATATTAATTTTTGGATGAAATATACCTACAGTTAGACAAATGTTAGATGCTTGGTGGCTATATCACTTTTTTTTTCCTAATTTCGATTGTTAAGTTGCTTTTAACAACATTATGGCGGCTTTTTGCATTAAAATATTAAAAACAAAATATTTTTATGTGTTTTGATATAGATAATAACAAATATTAATATTATTAGAATTATTGCACATTTTCCCAAACATTAGTGTTATTTCATTTTTTATTTAAAAATAAAATTTTATATGTATATATAAATATATATATTATAAAATTGATAACAGTACGCAACACAGTATACTCAAAGGTGACGCTATTAAAAACATGGTTTTAACAAACCTAATGGTTTGTGTTTTATGTTAAGTTAGCGAATAAATATTGTAAAGAATATACAGACCCAAGTTCGTCCGACACTTTGGATAGCCATAATTCATATTAAAAGATATATCCCGTTGATTAAATAAAAAACTTTAACTCAATTATGTAATCAAATTTAATTTTAGCTAATTATATCGTCAATGTTATTAAATTGGTCAAATTATGCCACTTTCATTAATAAGCTGCAAAATTCACTTCTTCTAGGATTTGATTTTTACTAAAAAAGTGGTTGAGATCAAGTTGAGGACATTAAGATGCGGTTATTGTTGAGTGGTGAGTTTGGAGCTGCTATAATGACTAGTCATCTCCTTATATTCTTTATCAATACATAATTCAGTCTTACAATTTAAGGCAACATGTAAAATACATATAGTGGAAGAAGTTAATTGTGTCGACATATTAATGACAATGGTCAAATTGGATCAACTTGATAACATTGTTGGCATAATCAGGCAGACTTAGTAACAGCAGTGACATAATTGAGTCAAAAGATAATATTACTGGTTTATTTAGGGTCATTGTAAAAAAACACAAAACAAAACAAAACAAAACGAAAATAGTGACCGACTAAAATCTCCACCAAAATTCTAGAAAAAAAAAATTAAAAATGGGCAGGGAAATGAGATCAAGCAGACGCGATGCAATGATTTGGGCTATAAATATCCCAGGCTCGTCGCCCTTCCCCTTCGTCTCTGTTGTTAGCTCCACTCTTCTCCCTCTAATCTCTCCGAGGAACAAGTCTCCGTTCCTCTCCGTTTCCTCATTCGTTAGGTGCGCTTCTCTATCTTCTCCGTTCATTCTCTCCTGTTTCTTATCTCCGTCTCCTGGTGATACTGATCGATAGATCGGTCGTAGTTAACTTCAATTACTACTTCTCATAGTGTGTGAACTCTACGCATACTGAGATGAATTGGTTCATGGTTAGCTTTTGCATTGATTATGACTGACAACACTGGTTATGGCTTCTGCGTTTGAAGTGATCTCATGTTTTGAAGCTCGGTCGGAAATCAGGATCTGGGTTCTTTCACTTGTGGACTGGAACTTGGATCTGTTGTTAATTAGGCTTAAGGGCATCTATTGAAGTATCAGAAACAGTTAGCTTGTCTGTTATGGTGATTGGTGTTGTATATAGGCTCCTCAAATCTAGATCTGAACTTTGCTTCTTGTCCTTGAATTAAATATCTGGGTTTCTTGTTGTCTGTCTTACTGTTCACTTAGTTGTTTCCTTGCTCGAACATGATTCAAGAATGTTGGTAGTTGGTTTCTGTTGCTAAACCCTTCGAAACTTGCACTGCAAGTTGTCTCTATTTCTTTGTCCAACTTTATTGTTTAATTTATGAAGTTATATCTGAATTGTCTTGGTAATTTTAAATACCGTGCGTAGCGATTCTGAATTTGGTTCATGTTTGGCCTATTCCAGAATCATGGCCTCTCACATTGTTGGATACCCTCGCATGGGCCCCAAGAGAGAGCTCAAGTTTGCCTTGGAATCTTTCTGGGATGGGAAGAGCAGTGTTGAGGATTTGCAAAAGGTTGCTGGTGATCTCAGGTCTTCCATCTGGAAACAGATGGCTGGCGCTGGGATCAAGTACGTCCCCAGCAACACATTTTCTTACTATGACCAGGTGCTTGACACCACTGCAATGCTAGGTGCTGTTCCACCAAGATATGGCTGGAACGGTGGTGAAATTGGGTTTGACACTTATTTCTCCATGGCCAGAGGAAATGCCCTAGTCCCAGCCATGGAAATGACCAAGTGGTTTGACACCAACTAGTAAGTTGTTACGCCTATCAGTTGTATTGAACATCATCTTTGGCTTAACCAAAAACTTCTAATAACATGTGAAAAAACTTATTGTTCCAGCCATTTCATTGTTCCTGAACTGGGGCCTGATGTGAAGTTCTCTTATGCGTCCCACAAGGCTGTCACTGAATACAAGGAGGCTAAAGCGGTATGATATCAGCTCTGCTCCTTTATTAGCTGACAATGTTTGTGATCCTTTATTCTAACTGTTGTATGGTTTTATGTTATTACTTGACTTATATTCTGTGATGCCAAAATTATGAGCTTGTAATAATAAAGTGTAGTTTCTGTCTTAGATTTCAAGTTTCAGATCTGGTGTAGTTTAATCACGTAACTGGGGCTAAGTTTTTCTTCTAGGAATCTGGTCATATTTTAGATAATATGGTATCAAAGCAAACATGTTCATCACTTGTCTCTGGGCTTTGTCTTAAGCTATGTGATCTTGTCTAGAAGCTTATTGCCATTGGTTGTCATGCAAAGTCTTTGAAGGATTGTTTTATGATTTTGCGTATATCTATGGTCACCAGTGCGGGTTCTTATACTTGATAAAATGTTGTAACTGATGAGACCAGTCCCTGAACAATTGTTCATCATCCAACTTCACACTAGTTTTTTGAGTAAATGATTTTCTTTCATGCATTTATTTGATATATCTATTATGTCCACTCAGCTTGGAGTAGAAACAGTCCCCGTCCTTGTTGGCCCGGTCTCATACTTGTTGCTGTCAAAGCCTGCAAAAGGTGTGGAGAAGACCTTCTCTGTTATCTCTCTTCTTGGAAAGATCCTTCCCATATACAAGTAAGCATCGCGGCTTTTATTTCGTCCTACATTGAAGTTGTGATTGACCTTTTTACTGATTCTGGAACTCTGGGTTTCTGTTCAGGGAAGTAATCTCTGAGCTTAAAGCAGCTGGAGCGTCCTGGATTCAGTTTGATGAGCCCACACTTGTGATGGATCTTGATGCTGCAAAATTGAAAGCTTTCTCTGATGCATATTCTGAATTGGAGTCTACTCTGTCTGGTCTAAATGTCCTTATAGAGACTTACTTTGCTGATGTTACTCCTGAGGCATACAAAACCCTCATTGCATTGAAGGGTGCCACTGCTTTTGGCTTTGATTTGGTTCGTGGAACCAAGACCATTGATTTTATTAAGACAGAATTCCCCAAGGGCAAATACCTCTTTGCTGGAGTTGTTGATGGAAGAAACATTTGGGCTAATGATCTTGCATCTTCTCTCAGTACATTGCAGCATTTGGAAACCATTGTGGGCAAAGGTAGGAAGATATCCTACTTTTAAACTATGCCAATTATCAAACTTATATAGAGATCGCCTATATCAAAAAATATATATATTGCATTTTGAATTTATTTTGTTGCCCATTCCAGATAGTCTTGTTGTATCCACTTCCTGCTCACTTCTCCATACTGCTGTCGATCTAGTAAATGAGACTAAGTTGGATGATGAGATAAAATCATGGCTTGCATTTGCCGCACAAAAAGTTGTTGAAGTGAATGCTTTGGCCAAGGCATTGGCTGGACAAAAGGATGAGGTATCATTCTCCCTTACTTTGTTTTAAGGCCTAAACAGAAAGGTCTTGCAGCACGAAAGGGTCGAGGAGGCAAAGATGAATAATGATTTCTAGTCTGATGCGTTTTGCATGAGAAAAGCTTTTGCAGAAAACCCTCTATTTAAACTGATATTTGAACTATTTTAGCACATCTAATTATCTTAATACACATTTATTTTTGTCATTTTCGTTTTCTCTTACTTCTGTCCTTACTGTCTTTCACTCTATTTTAGGCCTTTTTCTCTGCCAATGCTGCTGCTCAGGCTTCTAGAAAATCTTCACCAAGGGTGACCAATGAGGCTGTCCAGAAGGCTGTGAGTACTTCCTAATCTACAATCTTCTGAACACTTTAGTGGCCAGATGTTTCTGTGGTGTACAAACATTGTGCTCGCCAGATCCTGATTTATTGGCTTGGTCCAGGCTGCTGCTTTAAGGGGTTCTGACCACCGTCGTGCAACCAATGTTAGTGCAAGGCTTGATTCTCAGCAGAAGAAGCTTAACCTTCCAATCCTTCCTACCACCACCATTGGATCATTCCCTCAAACATTGGAGCTCAGGAGAGTTCGCCGTGAATACAAAGCTAACAAGTCAGCCAATCTGAAAATTTTCATTAATTTTCTTGATTGAATATTGCCATCCCACCATATAACTCATTGTGGACTTCGTTCTTTTTAGGATTTCGGAGGATGATTATGTGAAGTCAATCAAGGAGGAAATAAAAAAGGTTGTTGACCTCCAGGAAGAGCTTGATATTGATGTCCTTGTTCATGGAGAGCCTGAGGTGAGTTTGCCTTTCATCCTTTTTGCGCTTTGGCAAGCCTTTGAAAGAAATGGAAATAGATCATACAATGATTTTAGCATGTGCTGGCAGATTGGGGGATTTCTTAGGATCTGTCTTTTTCTCCCCACTTTTCTATGAGAAAAATTAAGCTTGTCCTAACTGCTGCTTGAGATCTGCAGAGAAATGATATGGTTGAGTACTTTGGTGAGCAACTCTCTGGATTTGCGTTCACAGTCAATGGTTGGGTACAATCCTATGGGTCTCGCTGTGTCAAGCCACCAATCATTTATGGTGATGTCAGCCGCCCAAAGCCAATGACAGTCTTCTGGTCTTCCATGGCTCAAAGCATGACCTCCCGCCCAATGAAGGGAATGCTCACTGGCCCTGTTACCATCCTCAACTGGTCCTTTGTCCGAAATGACCAGCCAAGGTCTGGAAATAAATTAACAATCAAGAGAGAGAATCTTTTCCATTTTCTGAATATTTTCATATTCTATGTTTTTTAACTCCTCCCCCCTAAAATTCAGATTCGAGACTTGCTACCAGATCGCTTTGGCCATTAAAGATGAGGTGGAAGATCTGGAGAAGGGTGGTATCAATGTTATCCAAATTGATGAGGCTGCTCTGAGAGAGGGCTTGCCTCTTAGGAAATCAGAACAAGCTTTCTACCTGGACTGGGCTGTCCACTCTTTCAGGATCACCAACTGTGGTGTTCAGGACACTACCCAGGTTTGAACCTGCTACATTTGCTCGTTTTCATACTGAAGATTTTGCACTCAAATTTTCAACGTTTTCATCTTTGTAATCTCCTGCAGATTCACACTCACATGTGTTACTCCAACTTCAATGATATCATCCATTCCATCATCGACATGGATGCTGATGTGATCACCATTGAGAACTCCCGCTCAGATGAGAAGCTCCTATCTGTGTTCCGTGAAGGAGTTAAATACGGTGCTGGGATTGGCCCAGGTGTGTATGACATTCACTCTCCCAGGATTCCATCAACGGAAGAAATTGCTGACCGAATCAACAAGATGCTTGCTGTGCTTGAGACCAACATCCTGTGGGTTAACCCTGACTGTGGACTCAAGACTCGCAAGTACACTGAAGTGAAGCCAGCCCTCCAGAACATGGTTGCAGCTGCCAAGTTAATCCGCACGCAACTTGCCAGTGCCAAGTGAGGCTTCGGAACTTACTGAGTTCTGCCCCGTATCCGTGATTTTTTTTGCTATAAAGAAAAGGAAATTTTGTCTCAATAACTGTGTTCCCCCTGGCTTACCTCTCTATTTTACTTGTTTTAAACGTCGTGTGCTTTGGGAATGTGCCATTTTAAGGCGTAAAATTTCTGTAATAGTTACTTGTACCTCACGATCCCAGAGATATGAAAATATCAGCGGTTGTTCAAATTACACTACTCCAGGAGTTTTCACTGGTTATATCACACTTTTCAATATTCATAAATATCAAGCACTTGCTTCTTCTACCTTTCTATATTCCTCTGTTCTGTTTTCTTTGTGTTCTGATTGCCAAAAATAAATAAATAAATAAATAAATAAATAAATATCTTTTTACATTGACAAAAAAAATTACGTGCTTACATGACCATTACTGTTATACAATAGTCCGTACTTTCAGCAGTGTGTAGCTGAAAAATTACTTATCAATTGGACAATTTATTCAGGTCACCTTTTCAGATCCATTCACATTTATGGCAATGATCAAAAGAGTGTTGTCAATTAAAGAATAGGGTGTTTGTAGTACTTGGAAGCAGTACTATTCTATGGCTGGAAGCCAAGGGAAGTGGTGGGTAATAAGAATATAGGTATGTACATTAACGTTGCAGCAGCAGCTACCAGGTTGCCATGATTTTCATGTGCCTCAATTACCTACCATCCTCACTCTCGGAGTGTGGTCGCCAGACGCTCTAAAACCTGTGGACGATTTGCATGTGCTTCACTCGCAAAATGAGAATTAATTTTCTTCATGTTGGACATTGTGCAAAATAAAATATATTGATATGTCCACGAAAAATATATTGAACTCGTTGTTTTATGCAATATTTGTTGATTACTAGTACATCATTTCACACATAATCTAATATCAATTCACGAGCCCCTGCTTATATTAAATCTAAGAGCATGTAGAACGACTACATTATTTCATACATAATCTAATATCAATTTTTTATTTTTTTGTTTTTGGTGAGGTGGCCATGAACTTTTTTATTTTTTCATTTCCAGATGTCATATGATTTATTAGAGCCAATTATTTTAATAAGTGTAACGTATGAAAACATTTTCTTTTTATGTAAGAATTTTCAGCTAGATTTTTTCAGTAAACATCACAAAATGTTTTGGAAGTATATTATATATTGCACATTTATTCTAAAAGTACAAAATGTTACATTATTTATTATAGAAGTATACAATTATTGCACTATTTGTCATTTTATCAAATTTTATCACTAGAGAGTAACAAAAAGCTAACAAGGACGAGACGAATGATGCAACATAAGACATACTTCCATAACAATGGTATAACATAAAACATACTTTCGAATGACAATAGTTGATAGAAATATGAATAATGCAATAATTACATACTTTAAAGATAAATAATGTAACATTTTTATACTTTTAGAACAAATGTATAATATATAGAATACTTTGAGGATGTTTGGTTTATTCAAAATATTTTTTCCGCACGATGGTAGGACCTTTTAGGTTTGGTGCTCAAGTTGTGTTGAAAGTCATACAAGTCGCAGAAAGAGGATGCCAAACTTTGAGAATTTAGACCACCCACCAACCCAATTTGCAACCTAGAATGAATACTTATGGCAACGGTTAAAATAGTCATAGTACCTGGCAAATAATAATAATAATAATAATAATAATAATAATAATAATAATAATAAACAATGATAAACATTTTTACTCGGTTTTTAGTAGAGCTTCTTTCTATTTAATAATATACAATCAAGTAAAGGTAAAATGCGTTAATCCCTCACTGAACTTTTTGTTATAAAGGACAAAACCCATCATTATTATTTTATAGTTAAATCGCTAATTAATATTTTTGTTAATGAGGATATTTGTTACTAATAATTGTGATACAGGAAAAATTAGCTATTGTTGGTGTTAACAAGCAAAATATCCCACGAAGTTATGGAATATTCCGACAAATGACATGGTGACATGACTTATTGAAATAAAAAATTACATAATTCATCCTTAAATTATATATTTTCTGCACACCAATCCTTGATTTTTTTTTTTTGCTCAATTTAGAGCAAGTATAAATTTTAAAACAACATCTCTAATAGAACTTCCATCAAACAATAGGCAGGCAACACCCACCCGACAAGAAATCGAGTAACCATGAACAAGCAGGTTCAAAATGAACAAATCTGAATTAAAACAAAAAGAAAACAGCTTTTTGAAACAAACAAATCTGAATTGGACACTCTTCTTTTTCTCATCTCCTTTTTTCTAATTTCCCCCATCATTTCCTCAAACTTTCTCCGTTTCCACACCCTTTGATGTTCTTGCTTCATTGGGCAAATCTCCTTCACTCCTCAACCCATATTCAGTGCCCATTTTTAAGGGTGTGAATCTTCAAACCGCAATAATTCTTTGACTAGACAAACTTAGCTCCAAAACAAACCAGAAACCAAAATCATCAGCGAAGCCTCCATAACAGCAAAACTAACAACCTACGATTTCTTATAGTAAATTTTGGTCGGAAGTTCGAATCCAGGAGAATATACTACTAGCAAGGAACCCTTTCCAGCCGCCAGAAACCAAAAGCCCATATCCCACTAGAGAAATTCCTACTATTACACAAATGCAACTTGAAATGATCCAAGCAAAAATGCAGAAGCATGGTTGGTTAAAAACGAAAAAGTGGAAGTTAGCTAAGGATGCAAAAAACCCCAAGTTCAACTCTGAACCATGAACAATTTAGAAAGGGAGATGATAGCTAAATCGTGAAACTTAAAAATTTATTGGAGCTTTACAATGTTGGACAAAAGTTTAAAGGCTAAGTTGGGTATTATATCTTCTTTTGTAGACAAATTTACCACATATACATGGAATGTCTATCGCCACATCCTTAAAATGTTTCATGTCATCATATAACTGGACAAAAGTAACAACAATGACCAATATCAGCTAATAGTGTAATATTAGTGGGTGACTTAACTGTAAAAATACTATAGTAGCTGATCCACACTATGACCAAAAGTTTAGTGGTTTATTTGCCCATTTTTCCATTAAGTAAATATACTGCTGGAATTTATTAATTTTGATGGGCCTGAAATTGCATGTTTCTAAATTTTAGGTGGAGTTTTGGGTTGTTGATACTGAATCGATGACCATTTAATCAAGTCAATGTCTCACCAATAGCAGGGGACTGATTGTTTGTCTCCTCCGGAACGATGCCTTGATCCAATTATTTGAATAATTTAGATATTGAAATCTAGAGATGTATATATGCATAAAAAGTATTTCCGTAGGAAAACTACTAATTAATGGTGGAAAAAGAAGGTCTAGTTGAAATTAGGAAAGGAAACTGGTTTCGTGCGTTACCTGAAAATTAAGGTTAGGGAGATTAACAACAAAACTAATCATCTTGTTAGGGGTACTCATATATCGTAATAACATACTCATGTGTGTTGGTGGTGGTTTATTACCATGAGAGTAAATTTTACGAATAGTTCTTAACCTTTAGATATTGTTTCTTTTTAATCTCCAATCTATTGAATATTCTGTTTTAGTCCTAAATCTATTAAAATGTTTCATTTTAGTCCTAAATCTATTGAAAATATTTCATTTTGGTTCCGATTTGATTAAATTTGTTAAATTAAAGTATTTGTTTGATAATAATTTTTTAGATCATAATTTAAACTTTTCGATAATTATCTTACAATAAATTTAATCTGTATAATAATTTTTTATAGTTAATGAAAAATTTAAATCACTTTTTTTTCCCTCTCTATAAATTAAACTTATTTCATTTAGAACAAAAAAATTATTCATTTAAATTATCTATTTACTGTAAAAAAAAATTAAACTATTTAAATTTAGTGAAAGATAGTTACAAAATATTTAAATTAGAATTTTAAAAGTTTGTATCAGACAATTATTCTGAGTTAATGAATTTAATCTGGTGAGAAATTAAAATGAAATAATTTTAATAGATTTAAGACCAAAATAGAACATTCAATAGGTTAGGAACTAAAAGAAAACAATGACTAAAAATTAGTAATCATTTATGTAATTTACTCATTACCAAGAGCATGTTTAACACTAAGAAAAGCCAGGAGGACTCACCTCACCTACTCTCTCAACAACACCGTGTTTGGCTTGTCTGGAGCAGAAATTTCAGAAAAATCTAAGACTGCTAATAAAATAGTTAATTGAGAAAGTGATCGGCCAAGCCAATCAATCCCAGTCGTGGTGGGAAGATGCGTCTCCATACCAACTGCTGCCACCTACCATCCCCAAAACTTGGTTATCATATTTTAGAATTAAAAATAAATTCTCCAAAAAGGGTGGGGGGGGGGGGGGTCTGTTACTAAGTGACCAAAAATATTTTAGGATCTCTCCATATACTTATGTTTGGCTTATCGCATTTACTGTCTGTTGCAATGCGATGGACTATGGGGCTTGCAAAAGAAATTCCCTGACTGATATTTCTTTTGGTAGGTTTAGTAAAATTAATAAAAAAGAATAACATAATAAGTTAAAATGAACTTAACTCGATCACTTATGTTTTTTTTTCGGCCAATAACGCGATATGTTCACAAATAAATAAATAGACAAATTTTCCACTCTTCCCACACGCGCTACACTGTGATCGTGGCGGTGACACCATTTATGGACTCCGGTTAATTAATAGTAACCACTCCCACATTCTGCAAGGAAAGGTTAAAAAGAGATCGAGCAGACGATCTGATTCTGGCCTATAAATATCACCAGCCCTCTACTCTCCACCTTCGTGCTGGGTCTTAGCTGAACTCTTCCTCCCCCTATTGAATCGTATCTGAGGAACCAGTCTCTGTTTCTCTCCGGTTCCTCCTCCGTTAGGTACGCTTCGTCTTCTCCTCCGTTCATTTTCTTCTGTTTATTTCGCTTCTTGCTTCTCGTGGTGTTCGAGCTTTACTAAGATCTACTAGTGAGCGGTGAGCTTGTGCATTGGTTATGGCTTCTGTTTTTTTTTTTTTTTATTTGATCTCATGTGTGCTAAAGCTTGGTTTGAGAGCAAGATCTGGCTTCTTACACTTTTGGGATTTAGATCTGTGGTTTGTTAGGCTTCAAGGTATTTGTTCAAGTAGCAGAAACAGTTCGTTTCTTCGTATTGGTATTGTAGATAGACTCCTAAATTCCAGATCTGAATTTTATATTCGTTTGTTTCCCCTGGATCTTATATCTGGGATTGTTATGCTCTGCATCATGTACTGAGTTGTGCTCATGCTCAAACATCATCCATGTGTGTTGTTCGGCATTACTACGTCATTGGAAACTTACACACCAAGTTGTCTCTATACCTTAATCAACGTTATAGTTTAATTTTGGGATCTTAAATATTGGCATCTTAATTTACTGTTGTTAACCAATTTTAAAATTTGTTCATGTTTAGTCTATCCAGAAACATGGCCTCCCATATTGTTGGATACCCTCGCATGGGCCCCAAGAGAGAGCTCAAGTTTGCCTTGGAATCTTTCTGGGATGGGAAGAGCAGCGCTGAGGATTTGCAGAAGGTTGCAGCTGATCTCAGGTCTTCCATCTGGCAACAGATGGCTGGTGCTGGGATAAAGTACATTCCCAGCAACACATTTTCCTACTATGACCAGGTGCTTGACACCACAGCAATGCTCGGTGCTGTTCCACCAAGATATGGTTGGAATGGTAGTGAGATTGGATTTGACGTTTACTTCTCCATGGCCAGAGGAAATGCTTCGGTGCCTGCCATGGAGATGACCAAGTGGTTTGACACCAACTAGTAAGTGGTTACTGCTATCAGTGGTATTGTAACTTCCTTGTATTTAGTCTAACTGGAGAATTATGTAACCTGTAAAACTTATTGTTCCAGCCATTTTATTGTTCCTGAACTGGGGCCTGATGTGAAATTCTCCTATGCATCCCACAAGGCTGTGACAGAGTACAAGGAGGCTAAAGCTGTATGTTTTCAGCCGTATATTCTCCATTTTCTGACAATGTTTCTATGTATTTGATCTGAACGTGGTAGTTAAGCCATAACTTCATTTAATCCTTCGTACTCTGCAATCCAAGAATTATGAGATTATAATTGCGATCAGAGTAGATTCCATGTTCTAGACCTCAAAATTTGTCTGTGGTGTAGTTTTAACGTGCTAGTGGTGAATCTGTGATATCTTGTTTTATTGTTTAGATTTTCTAAGATTGCAAAGAGCCTGAGTTACTATAGGTTTATAAATATTTGATGTTATGCTTTATCTCCGTGCAGCTTGGAGTTGACACAGTTCCTGTCCTTGTTGGCCCTGTCTCATACTTGTTGCTGTCAAAATCTGCCAAGGGTGTTGAGAAGACCTTCTCTCTTATCTCTCTTCTCGGCAAGATCCTTCCCATATACAAGTAAGTTTGTGAGTTATACTGTATCATTTAAGTTATGACTGGTCTGTTCACTAACTCTAGGACCGCGAGTTTCTCTGCAGGGAAGTCATCTCTGAGCTTAAAGCAGCTGGAGCTTCCTGGATTCAGTTTGATGAGCCCACGCTTGTGATGGATCTTGATGCTGCAAAGTTGAAAGCTTTCTCTGATGCATACACCGAGTTGGAGTCAACTCTGTCTGGACTAAATGTTCTTATTGAGACTTATTTTGCTGATGTCACTCCTGAGGCTTACAAGACCCTCATTGGGTTGAAGGGTGTCACTGCTTTTGGTTTTGATTTGGTTCGTGGAACCAAGACCATTGATTTGATCAAGGCTGAATTCCCCAAGGGCAAGTACCTCTTTGCTGGAGTTGTTGATGGAAGGAACATTTGGGCCAATGATCTTGCATCTTCTCTCGGTACACTGCAGCATCTTGAGACTATTGTTGGCAAAGGTATCATAATTTTGTAAACTAAGTCATGTCATTGACAGAAATCATATTTACTGATACAGTTGAATTTCTTTGGTTGCCCCATTGCAGACAGTCTTGTTGTGTCCACTTCCTGCTCGCTTCTTCATACTGCTGTTGATCTAGCAAATGAGACTAAATTGGATGATGAAATAAAATCATGGCTTGCATTTGCTGCGCAGAAGGTTGTCGAAGTCAATGCACTGGCCAAGGCATTGGCTGGACAAAAGGACGAGGTATTATTTTTTCTTACTATGTTTGAAAGCTAGACTGATATGTTTACGGCATGAGTCTGGTAAGGCGAAAGACAGGCTTTCTACTCTGACCCCTATTATACGACTGAAGCTTTTGCAGAGAAGTCTATGAATATATTTATTTATACGTATATGAAGTTGCCCTATAATCCCATTGTCATCAGGTTTCTTTTTTTATGCTTTCTGAATATGCAGATAGTGGCATAGCACTCATTATTCTTTGCACTTTTTGTTAGGCCTTCTTTGCTGCCAGTGCTGCTGCTCAGGCTTCTAGAAAATCTTCCCCTAGGGTGACCAATGAGGCTGTCCAGAAGGCTGTAAGCACTTAATTGTCTACAGTCCATTTTCATCATTTGTGGTGAATGAATGTTTTCATTCAAGAGTAACATAGAACCCTCCATATACTAATTTATGTGTTTTCAGGCTGCTGCTTTGAGGGGTTCTGACCACCGCCGTGCAACTAATGTTAGCGCAAGGCTGGATTCTCAGCAGAAGAAGCTTAACCTTCCAGTCCTTCCTACCACCACCATTGGATCATTCCCTCAGACGTTGGAGCTCAGGAGAGTTCGCCGTGAATACAAGGCTAAAAAGTGAGCCAGTCTTAAGATTTTCATTTTGTTTCCTGTTTGAATATAGCAATCCCACCATTTAAATTGTTGTGGATTTTGGTTCTTTTCAGAATCTCGGAGGATGACTATGTGAAAGCAATCAAGAAGGAAATCAAAAAGGTTGTTGACCTCCAGGAAGAGCTTGATATTGATGTCCTTGTTCACGGAGAGCCTGAGGTGAGTTTTCCCTTTTCCTCTTTGCTTGGCAAGGCTTTGAAATGAAAGGAAATAGATCAAGCAATAATTTTAGCTTGTGCTGGCCCATTAACAGCTTTCTTGACAATTTGTCTTTTGTTTATAAGAAAATTTAAGCATATCCTAACTGCTGCTTGAGACGTGCAGAGAAATGATATGGTTGAGTACTTCGGTGAGCAACTCTCTGGATTTGCGTTCACAGTCAATGGTTGGGTACAATCTTATGGATCTCGCTGTGTCAAGCCACCAATCATTTATGGTGATGTCAGCCGCCCAAAGCCAATGACAGTCTTCTGGTCTGCCATGGCTCAAAGCATGACCTCCCGCCCAATGAAGGGGATGCTTACTGGCCCTGTTACCATCCTCAACTGGTCCTTTGTCCGAAATGACCAGCCAAGGTCTGGAAATAAATCAACAGTCAAGAGAAAAGAGTCTTCCAATTTCTGGATATTTTTGCATTCCATGTATTTTAACTCTTTCGCTCCCTCCCCCTCAATCCCAAATTTTAGATTCGAGACTTGCTACCAGATTGCCTTGGCCATTAAGGATGAGGTGGAAGATCTGGAGAAGGGTGGCATCAATGTTATCCAGATTGATGAGGCTGCTTTGAGAGAGGGCTTGCCGCTTAGGAAATCAGAACAAGCTTTCTACCTGGACTGGGCTGTCCACTCTTTCAGGATCACCAACTCTGGTGTTCAGGACACTACCCAGGTTTCAACCTGCTGCATTTCCTCATTAATCTGAAGATTCTGGGGTCAAATTCACCATGTTTGTTCTAATGTTCATCTCATAATGTCCTACAGATTCACACTCACATGTGCTACTCCAACTTCAATGATATCATCCACTCCATCATTGACATGGATGCTGATGTGATCACCATTGAGAACTCCCGCTCAGACGAGAAGCTCTTATCTGTGTTCCGTGAAGGAGTTAAATACGGTGCTGGGATTGGCCCAGGTGTGTACGACATTCACTCTCCCAGGATTCCATCGACTGAAGAAATTGCAGACAGAATCAACAAGATGCTTGCTGTTCTTGAGACCAACATCCTGTGGGTTAACCCTGACTGTGGACTCAAGACCCGTAAGTATGCTGAAGTAAAGCCAGCCCTCCAGAACATGGTTGCAGCTGCGAAGTTGATCCGCACCCAACTTGGCAGCGCCAAGTGAGGCTAATGAGAAGGATGAGATTTTCGCCCTTATCCCTGATTTTTTCTTCACTGAAAAAGGAAAGAAATTTGTGTTCTGTTGTCTCAATAACTGTCTCTCTTTTGCTTCTTGTTATGTTCTCTTTGTTTTGAATGTTTTGTATTTTGGATGTGCCATTGGAAGGCAAAAAATTTATCTGTAGGTGTTAATTGTATCTCTCAGGCCCGTGAAATCAAAGGATCAGTGTTAGCTCGATTGCCGCACTTGTGGCTACAAGAAGTTTGATCATCTTCATTGCGTTGAGTAGGAGTTTTTATTTTTTCTCAAGTTATATCAAAAGAAAAAAAATAATTGTAAGAATTGTTAGCGTACTGACGTAAATTTCAAGAAGTAGAGATAATTACACATTAACCTTTATGCTTTTTTTTTTGGTGTAGAGATATTAATGTTTAGTACTATATTAAATTTTATTTGTACTCCTTTGCATATATCTTAACCTAAAGCGCCCTTTGTACGAATGTTGGAACAAACGTCCAAGGCAGGCGGCCTTGCTGGACTGGCCTGCCCTTGTGCTTTGTGTTTGTACCTTCTTCTCCCAATTTATCTCTAGAGCAGCAGAGGCAGAGCCGTCCCCGGCCGCTTAATGTAACGTTTTCTCCCCGCATTTTTCTATATATTGGGTCTCCATAACACAGACTTGACAACACCAATTAATTCGTGGCCATCAAGCAATCATTTCGACATGGCTTCTTCATCCTGTACTGCTGCCTTGGTTGCTTTGTTTGTGGTGCTCATCACTCCCTCCACCATCACATTCGCCAAAGAGTTTATTGTGGGAGATGACGCGGGTTGGACCACCGGCTTTGATTATAAAGCTTGGGCTGCAACCAAGCAGTTTCATGTTGGAGATAAACTAGGTATCTATCCATACATCTATTTATATCGAATACTTTTGAGAACTGAATCGGAGTAATGACTTTTGTCGATACTTGTTATTTATTTGCATGCAGTTTTCAGATACCCTGTGGGAGTTCACAATGTGTTCAAAGTGAATGGGACGGATTTCACAAACTGCAGCGTCCCAGTGCAAGGCCAACCTCTGAACAGCGGGAACGATATCATAACTCTGTCCACGCTGGGCAACAAGTGGTACATGTGCGGCGTGCCCGGCCACTGCATCAGTGGCCAAAAACTGAAAATCACGGTGTTCTCCAGCGCACCAACACCAGCACCAGCACCAACTCCAATCTCGCAACCCCCTTCATCGGCTGCTCCTGCTCCTGCACCTTATTTTTCCTTTTCCGAGACTTACGAAAATGCAGACAACTAAAGTATCCGTCGTTTATCAGCTCATTCCCTCGCTGTTTAGCCCTCGTCCTCGTTCTTGCCACCGTCAATTAATGGTTTTGATACTTCAGTCTTGCACTCATTTATACTTTAAAGTTACCTGGCTAGAGTAGCCTTCGCAATAATTGTTTGATGAAATCAGGGGGATGTGTCCTGGAATTTTAGTGGAAGTGGTTTGCCTTCCCACTCTTTCTTTCTTATTTCTTTTTGTTGTAAACCGAAATTAATTCTGTTCGTGAGTTCTAATTGCTGATGGCTCAAGGTTATTGAGCAAATTGAATTCTAGTGAATCCACTTTTTATTACTCTATATTGGTTTTTTAAACTTGTTTCAATGCTCGACTCCTAATGGATTCATTGTAAGTTGAATTTAATATAAAGGCCGATTTTTCTCTTCTGCCAAAAATCTAAGCTGGTCTACAGGCTTTTCAACTTCTGTTAAGAAGTTGAAGTGAAAAACTGCAACTTTGGAATTTTCGGGGAAAAGTTACTCCATTAAAATTTTAGGCCCGACTTCATTAATTTTGTATCATCAAACTTTGTCAACTTGAGTATTTTTAACCCTGAACTATGACTTTTATTATCTTCATCCTTGAACTATAAATAGGCAGCACATTTTGTTCCTTGACCTCATGCCTGTCAATTCACCACCACAAAAAAATAGAAAAAAGAAAATAAGGGGAAAAAAAAGAAAAAAAGAAAATGGAGCTCTGCCTCTTGATTTCACTTTTTTTCTCTTATGTTCTAACGTTCACCACTAATGCTATAAGCCCCAAATAATATCCCTCTCCCATCTCTACACTGCCCTTTATCCTCTGTTAGACTTTTAGTTCTGGCGGCACAACCTTTACTGTGCAAAGCCTTACACCGCCTTGCCCTTCACCTTCTCAACGCTAACCTCCATGCTAGTCAATATGATCAAAGATGGTGAAATATTTGTCATGGCCAAGGGAACTCAAATACTTCAAATATAGCGCAACACACCTCTCGGTGACATTGAATCTTCAGCACATGAGCACCTTGAGGTACTGTAATGCCCGGACAATCCAAAGTGATTAAGTCCCGGGGTAAGTGAATTGAGAGTCAAAGAATTTTCCTTAATTGAGAATAAAGCTCAACTAATGTGAGGGGACATTAAATTAAGTGTTAGGGATTCATGAAATTACGCTTGGCTTAGGCCAAGAGAAATAATGGTGAAAATGGTGGATTTCAAAGATAAGGGACTCAATTGAACAAAGGAATTGTTGTAAGTTGGGCTCAATTACCCAAATTTAAAAGATTGGAGGACTAAGTGGGGAATTGGCCCATTTTCATGGCCTTGGATGCCATGGCCAGCCATGGCCATTCAAAATAATATATTTTATGCCACCTGCACCTCCACTCACAATTAAATAATCCTCCACCCACACCTCCACTCACCTTTGTCCCCCACCTTCACTCATTCATCACTAAAGTCCTAACAACTGTTCCAATTTGTCCCCCCACTATGTCTCCCACTTCCCATTTGAATTATGACTCCAATAAGGCATGTCTCCCACCCATTTTTTACTACAATGCCCGGCCATCACACCTCCCTCCCATTAAAACACATTCATCACACTCATTCTTACCATTTTGCTCTCAAACTCTCTCATTCTCTTTCTAAAATTTGCCATCACTTTTTCTTCCTCTCCAAGCACATTTCAAACTCTCTTCCTCTTCTAAACATTCTTCCATAACAAGTTCTTAGCCTTCCTCAAATTAAAACCAAGTATTCTTGGTAGAATTCAAGCTCTAAAGCCATAAGGAGCAAGAATCAAGTGAAAGATTTCAAGAAATTCAGGGAGGAAACTTTCGGCCATCTTCATTCTTTGTGGGTTTGAGCTCTTCTCAAGGAGCTCTTTATATAAATGAGCTTCTAACTCATTGGGAGGAAGAATCAAGAAGAAAATTTGAAGAACATCAAGCACACAAAATTCGGCTTCACCTCCTAGTCGAGGTTTCGTAAATGTGAACCAAGTATTCTTGGTATGTTGATTTCTTTAAGATAATTACCAAGTGTTCTTGGTATTTTATGGATTACTAATTTATTTGGCCATTTTGGTTCTTGTGCTAGAAAATCACTTTTAGAATCAACAAGCAAGGAAACTGAAGGAAAACAAGCTTCTAAGAAGCTTTTGGTATTGGTAAGGATTCCTATACTCTTTGAGTATTCGGGCCCCTAGGTGATGATCAAAGAACCATATGATCCTAGGTGTGCTAAAAGGGAATAAGTTAAATTATTGCTTTGGCAATTCTATATCGCTCATGAGCTAAGTTAAGTAAGCAAGCATTATGGGCTAGGATTTAAGTAGGCCACCTTAAATTCCTATGCTAAGTGAGATCTCCGAAAATGAAAAGTATGTGAAATTAATGAAATAAAACTTGAGGGATGCTTGCTGCACTTCTGTAAATCAAGGTGTTAAGTGGCGTGTGTTTGCGTGCTTCTATGAATTTGTTGTGCATGCTAACCCCTGATTTTGATTATAACTGTATATGCATGTATATTGTGTTTTCTTTGTCTTTATGTTTTCTTTGCAGGATTTTTGGAATAATTATTGCTATTACTTACTTGGCATATGTTAGGCCTTAAAGGCCATAAGTTAGGCTTTGGAAGCCATATGGAATCCTTATTGAGATTTAAATCTCACCTGCCCTACTATACCTTTGTAGGAAAAAGCGTGCTCAAAAAATTAAGCTAAGAGTCCTAAGTACTCTTTCTGTGGTATTAAGGTTGAGTATGTAAATAGTATTTGCTCAAATTATTCTAAGTATTTATCTTTAGTTGCTTGAAAATCAAGCTAATAAAATGTGGACTTCGTGTGAAGGACTACGAGTCTAGAAACTGTGGGAACAACGTCTTAAGGTGGATTTGTGTTCTTTGGAATATGGCTTGCTTTTAAGCATGTAATAGTTGGTCTTAGTTAAATGACCAAATTTATGGACTTAGCTAAAATTCAGCCAAACTTGGCTTCGGGCTTGTATTATGGACTTGGATATTTTTTTGGTGTTTTTATTGTTTGGTGGACTTACCAAGGCCCATGCATGAATTTATGGGTTATGTTTTCATGAAACTTTAAGCATGTTGAAATTGGGCTTAAATGCATGTTTTGGGCTTAAATAAGAACTTAGAAAATTTGAATATGTTCTTGGTTAAGTTTGGGTCATATGCATGTTAAGTACTAAAAGGCCCATAAGCCCATGTTTATGTTGAAGGCATGCTATGTTTGGTTAAGTATGTGCACACTAAGATGAACATGCAAGAAAACTCGGAAAAACATGAAATTTGGATGCATGTGTAAAGATTGGCTAATAAGGAGAATAGGTGCACATATGTGAATTAATGTATGCCTAAGTATTAGTTTGCTTATAAAAGCATTAAGAGATTACGTGCACTAGTGAACACCAAAATACATAAGCATGCGAAGCATATACATGAAAATAAGTTTTCAAACTTAAATTGGTGTTTTGGTTGCCATGCATAATCTTGGCTAAAGCTTGGTAAATACCATGAATTGAACACATGAAATCCACATAGGTGCTAGCTTGTTTTTTTTATAGCACTAAAACTTAGCCTAAATAAAGAACATAATGAGCTAGTACCAGTAAGTATCCTGGGGTCGTGCCATAAGTCTTAGTGAGTAATAAAAGCCCTTTTTGTAAAATAAAATCTTCCGCTGCATGTTTTCGATTTATCGAGCCCGAATGGCCTAGGGGTAGTTTAGGGCACGACATGTACTATCTACAACCTGGACTTCTATGGAAAGTACTACAGGATAACGTATTTTAGGACCCCTAAAGCATTTGCCTAGGTACCATGTTCGGATAAAAATGGAGTATATGTGGCAACACCTTGGCAATATCTCGAAGTAGCCAAATGAAGGTAACTGGACTAAGTGGGGTGCTGTGATGCCAGTCATCCAGATCCCCTTGACATATGTCATCAGAATAATGCCCCCCTAAAAAAAAAGGTAAGACTATCTTATTCTTCTCCTATTCCTACCTCAATTGGAGTATTTCCCTGACTTTGGTATCGGAGATCCCTTCTTCTCAAAAAACTCTTTGGGAACTCCCCATTTTCAATTGATAGTAGGATTGAACATCCAGGACAACAACCAAAGCCAGGCTTAAAGGCGTAGAGGAAGAGCCACCATCAAATGGCACCGTCTGTGGGAACCCAGCTACCAGTTGACAAAAAGAAGGTGAATCGCCACTATGTGCCGGACACCTTACCAAGCAGGTGTAGGAACCAGGACATTCTCAAAGATCAAATGCAAGATGCAGTCATATAGATATGTCTAGGTAGCAATAATGAAATCTAGTGGGAGTATGACCCAAAGACCGATAATGGACAAAAAGTTGAAGGTAGAGCGGTAGCATGTAAGATTGCCTATTCTATCATTACCTACACTTTGGCGATGGAACGAAAGTGGAGCGCAAGAGAAATTATGTGGGTCAAGAAATCTGATGAACAGCTATAAAGAGAGGACGAATCATTAATAAAGGTCAACACATGTTGATCCTATCTTAATAACAGCCTAAATCAAAGATTGGATCATGAAGTGCGCATTATGTGACAACGACACCAACTCAGACACTCGGTTTATCCACAAGCTCACGAAAATGTATATTCCTTTACAAAAGTTAGGCATGACAACATTATCCACTAAAGATGTAGGTCACGCTAAGTTAAAGGCACACGGATGGGTCGAACTTCCTTTAATATTAAAGGGAAGTTTGCTAGGTAGCATGGCTGAGCTTAGTGCTTACAAAATGATGAAGTTTGTAGTAATAGATGCCGCATCCCTATACAATGCCATATTGGGGAGGTCTTCTCAAGTAAAGTTTCACACAAGGATAGACCTCAAATACTTAGCAATGTCATTTGCCACAGAAGAAAGGGACACTAGCATATACACAGACCAATTAGAAGCAAGGAAAGTGTTCATAAAATCTAGAAGAATACCAGGATGAAAGAATATTGGCATGATGGCTTCAACTCAACAAGTTGACCGCCCAACCATGTACTCTAAAGAGGAAGAAAGCCATGGCGAAATAGAGATCAAAGAATTGGAGCTAATCCTTGGACAATATACCAAGGCAGGAGTGAACCTATTCGAAGAAGAAAAATGCCGATTGCAATATTTTTTTATCGTACATAAGTACCTATTCACTTATTGCGCGAAATACATGCCAAGAATTAGTCCAGATGTCATACAACACACTCTGAAAAGGAAAAAATAATGAAAAAAATTATTAATGTTACCTGCTTGGCCTGAATTGGCCACTAATGGTTTTTTCAGGCCAAATAAATCATTGACCTTTTGAAAATAAGCCAAATAAACTACTGGTCATTAATTGAGCAAATATTCCATTTCAAAATATGGCATATTCCATCAGTAGGAGACTAATGTGGCTTTAAGGCTGCCGTCCCCGCCATGCTCTTTTCTAATGCTCTCGATCCACAACGCCATGGCAGTCGGCCCTTCGCTAACGCCGCCTTTGCTGTCCTCCGACATTCCTAGTCCAAGATGATGTGCCACCGGCCTTTAATATCCCTCGAAGTTTCGGCCTTTGTTCTCCCCCGGCCTTCGCTCTCCTTTAACCTTCATTTTCCTCCGGCACTCTCCTCCGACTTTCATTGGCACTAGCCCTTTGTTCTCTTTAGGCACTTTGGTTGCTATCTATCCCTTGCTCCGACTGACCGTCGATTACCCTTGCCTATCCTTTGCTCCAATCGGTCATTGTCCACTCAATTGTCGCCTCATCTCCGCTGAGCTCAGTGGCCAATCAATCCAAGAATGCACGTCTAGTTGGCTAACTAAGGAAAGAAATATATGCGCATAAGAGGATGCCACATCAGCCTCATTTTAATGGCAGTAGGCAACTCGATTTAACCCATATACATTAATAGTTTATTTGGCAAAAAAAAAATATTAGTGGGTGATTTGGGTCATCCCTAAAACATTAGTGGTTTTTCTGTTATGTTTACCCTTTAAAAATATATCCGAATGCCTGACTAGTTTGGGGAAAAAAACACAACATTGCCCCCCCATAAAAGAGCTTTTGTGAAACAAGAAATTCAGTGAACTTCTTAAAGCAGGAGTAATAAGAGAAGTCAAATACCTGAATTGGCTAAGTAACACAGTAATCACCACAAAAGAAGGAAGTAAGAAGTTACAGATGTGTATTGACTTTAGAAACGACAATGATGCTTGCTTGAAGGATTCATATCCATTGTTTTTAGTTGATCATTTGGTAGATTCAACAGCCGAATACAAGATGTTGAGTTTCCTAAATGCCTTCAGTGGCTACTGTCTAGTACGTATGAATCCAAATGATGAAGAGAAGACATTGTTTATAATTGATAAAGGAACCTTGTATTACATATGAATGCCATTCAATCTAAATAATACAGGTGCAGCATATCAGTGCCTAATGGATAAGGTATTCACCGAACAAATAGGCAAGAATATGGAAGTGTACATTAGTGATATGATTGTCAAAAGCAGGCATCCTAAGGCTCAAAGAGACAATTTACGGGAAATCTTCTAGCAGTTAAGAAGGTTTGGCGTATGCCTAAATCTTGAAAAATGTCTATTTGGCATACGAGCAAGAAGGTTTCTCAGGATTTATGGTATCCGAGAGAGGGATCGACACAAACCCCAAAAAGATAAAAGCTATCCAAAAAACATGAGCCCTAAAGACTGTCAAAGAGGTATAAAGGCTAACTGAAAGGATAACAACACTTAGTTGCTTTATCTCAAGGTATAGTGATCGATGTCGTCCATTTTTCAAAATTCTCACAAGAAAAGCGAATAAGTCTACATAAAGTTGCACCAAAATGAGAAATTTTGGAATGACGAATGTTAATACGTTTGGGAGAAGTTGAAAGAATACCTTATAGAATTACTAGCGCTGTGACAGCTGAGGAAGGGGGAATTTCTGATACTTTATATTTCTGTTAACAACAAAAACAGTAAGCTCGGTCCTGGTACATAAAGAAGCTTATGGATGTCAATGGCCCATTTATTACATCAACAAATCTCTACATGTCACTGAAGTCAGCTATCTTGTTATACAGAAGACAATGTACACTCTTGTTTTAGCTGGACAGAGGCTTCGGCCATACTTTTAGGGACATAAGATCATTGTGCGAAGTGACCTTTCTTTGAGAGACATAATGAAGAGAATAGATCATTTGGGCCACTTATTGAAGTAGTGCATCAAACTAGGAGAATATGACATCATTTACAAACCCCAAAAAGTAATCAAAGCCCAAGTTTTAGCTGATTTCATCACCAAAATACTAGAAGTGGCTGAGGAAGAAGCTCTATCCTTAGTGGATGAAAAACTAAAATGGACTTTATTCATCAATAAGGCATTTGGAAACAATCATTGGGGTGCCAGTATAGTTTTAAGGGGCCCTGAAGGCATGGAAACTTTGAAGTCCATAAAGTTTGGCTTCCTTGTTATGAACAAAGATGCTGAATATAAAGCTATAATTGCAGAACTTAAGTTGGCATAGGATGTCAGACTGAAGTGTATCCTCTCCCATAGTGATTCTCAGCTGATGGTTCGATAACTAAAGATAGAATACAAAGTTAAAGAGGCAAAGCTCAAGAAATACTTTAATTACGTCGAAGAACTCATTAAGAAATTTAACATCGTACAAATAGAAAAAGTTCCCATAAAAGATAATGCCCATGCTAATGCCTTAACCAAGACATCCGAGCAATGAGTTTGTGTGGGAAGACCAAGCATTAATGTTATGATAATAATGAACATGAACGGGGGATGAAGGACACCATTATGGAATTTCTTAACAATTGGGCAATTCCATGATGAACCCTAAGAAGCCGCCCATATAGAAAGAAGGGCAAGGAGATACTTTCCCATAGGCGATGAATGGTATTAGCATATGTACTTGAATCCTCTACAAAAATGTGTCAGGGAAGAAGATGTGGAGAACATTATCAGGGAAGTACAAGAAGGGACCTTTGGATCCCACATCAGCAATTCAACATTGATGCTTTGTCCAGATTTATCTTGCACTAAGGATATTTTTGGCCAACTTTCAGAAAGGATTCGTGAAAATTGTTGCAAATCTATAATAGGTGCCAAAGACATGCCCCAATACTACAAATACCTTCCGAAGAAGTATATTTGGCAAACTATCCTTGCCCATTCACCGTATAGGGAGAAGATCTTATCAGACCTCATCTTGTGACTCCTAGCGGAGTATAGTATTGTGTGGTTGTTATAGACTACTTCACTAATTGGTTTAAAGCTAATTCTCCGGCATTAATTACTATCAAAGAACTTTAGAAATTCATCTATAAATATGTAATCTGTAGATTCGGGTTACCGAGAGTCTTAGTAACAAATAACAAAACACAGTTTATAGATAAGACATTCCAGGAATTCACTGGTAAACCTCAAAATAAGAATTCGTGCCGCTCCGATAGCTCATCCTCAGAGCAATAGCAAAGTAGGGGTATCCAATTGAATCCTTAAGGAAGGAATTAAGAAAAACTGGGAAAAGCCAAAGGTAAATAGCTTGGAGAGTTGCAAAGTGTACTGTTGAGCTACCAGCCTACTCTATGGAAATTGAAAAAAGAAAACTTTTTCTCCATTATTTACAAAACATGAGGCTATAATATCTATAAAAATATAGCATACTTTGGCAAGAGTGCAGGTCTTTGACCCAGGAGAAAAAAACAAAGTAGAGCTCAGAGCCAAATTGGACCTAATAGAAGAACATTCGGAAAATGCAAAATTAAGAAGAAAATTTTTCCAATAGTATCTCAAAGTAGCTAAATTAAAAGTAACTGAACGAAGTGGGGTGTTGTGCACAAGTCATCTAGATCCCTTCGACAAGTGTTGAGGGGTGATTAGAAGAACGAATGAAGATTTAACAATCCCTCGCCCTATAAAAGAAGAAAAGATGCCCCTCCCAAAAGGTAACACTATCTTATTCTTCTCCTGTCATTACTTTAACCCTAGTATCTCCCTGACTTAGGTGTCAAATGTCCTTTCTCGGAAAACTTTTCGAGAACCCCCTACCCCCTCCTCTATTAATAATGAATATCATACTAAAGTAATAGTTTTAGTAGATACCGAAGCAGATCAAAACTATATTTAAGAAGAAACTATTCCTACCAAATATAATCAAAAGACTACAGAAGAGTTACACTTTGCTAATAGTTCAAAGTTAAATGTTAAATATAAACCAAGTAATGTTAAGATTTTTAATTCTGGTGTTTGTTTTAAAATGCCTTTTATAGTCATTAAAATTTAAATAGTAATGCTATATTAGGAACTCCTTTCATGACTACTTTATACCCCTTTCAAGTAACCCCGTTTGAAATTAAATCTCAAGCTTTAGGAAAAGATTTATCTTTTCCCTTTACCTTCACCTACCCAGTCCAAGAAAAAAACATACATATGCTCCAGGATACTTTTATTCAAAATATAAATATGATTTCTAATAAAGAAAAACATTATAAATTCTTAACTCAAGAAATAAATTTTTTACACATTAAAAAGGAACTTCAAGAACCTAGTATTCAAGAAAAAAATTAACATGGTTGAACAAAGATTCGCTAATGATGTTTGTGCTCTAATTCCTAATGCTTTTTGGAATAGAAAAAAACATGTAGTAAATTTACCTTACATTAAAAATTTTAATGAGAAAATGATTCCAGCCAAGTCAAGAGCAATTCATATGAATGAAGAACTAGAAAGGTCATGTATTAAAGAAATATCATAATTAAAGTCAAAAGGATTAATTCAAAAATCAAATCTCCTTGGTCTTGTTTAGCTTATTATGTCATGAATGCCGTAGAAATAGAAAGAGGAGTACCTAGACTAGTAATAAATTATAAACCTCTCAATAAAGTTTTAGAATGGATCCAATTCCCGATTCCAAATAAAAGTGATTTACTAAAAAAACTATATAACGCTAAAATATTTTCAAAATTTGACATGAAATCTGGATTTTGGAAAACTCACATTAATGGAAAGGATAGATACAAAACAGGATTTAATATTCCATTTGGATATTACGAATGGAAAGTCATACCCTTTGGATTAAAAAATGCTCCATTTGAATTTCAAAATATTATGAATGACATCATTGCCCAAATTTGAAACTTTTCAATTGTATATATTGATGATGTACTAATATTTTCTGACTCTCTAAAACAATATTTTCATCATTTAGAAAAGTTTATAATATTATTAAAGAAAACAAATTAGTTGTTTCTTAATAAAAAATGAAATTATTTCAAACATAAATAAGATTTTTAGGTCATATGATAAATCAAGGGATGATCACTCTCATTTATTTATAATATTTCTAATAATTTTTTTGCTTTAGAATAATATCTATTTTTATAAATTTACTCATAATTTTTAATCTATAATATATTTTCAATTTTATAAATTAAGTTTACATTTTTCATTAATATCAATATTTATTTCATATTGGTTTGTTGTGGTTAATGAATAAAAATTCACATTCATTTTAGCCAAATTAATAAAACTAGAATAATGTTGTGAGTTTTAAACCCTAACCGAAAACGCACGATGGACGTTGAAGTTGGGTAAGAATGATTATTGTTCCCATGAAGATTGATTGAATTGCTTGTCAAATACCGCTACTCTAAGATAACTTTAGCCAAACAATTAAAGTTGAATAAAGTTTTGAACAAGTCAAACAAATAACTAAACTTAACTAAGTGAAAAACTATTAACCTGACCTAGAATGCAAGAATATAATGTAAATTTGTAGTTTTTTTATCTATTATGAAATCACACTTCTTATGGGTTCACTATTTGTCTTAATTAATTGGTGAATTTAGGTCTGTGACTTAGTTTTCTTTGCTTGTTGGTGAAGTAACTAATTCAGTTCTTACTTTTCTAAGTGAAAGAATTAATCTTTTTAACCTAAACTTAATAAGGATTCACATTCGATTACAAGCTTAGGAAGACGCATTAAAGCTTAATTTACCTTCATTTAATGCCTTAGACAAATTTCCAACAAGCCTATAGCTATTAAATCCTTCTCCTAAGTCAATTACTTTTAATCTTTTCCAAGAACTTAAAACTAATTTATGGTGCAACCAACTGTAGCCACTAATTAGCTAACACAATAATAAGCTCAAGAGAAGAATAAACAAGTATTTGATAGAAAACCAACATCACATAACCATAAATTTATTCAACATAATTAATCCAAGTAACTACATCCATAAGAAATGCTAAAGAAGACTACTCCATAACTGAACTAAACTCAACCGTAAAAATACATAAAAGAGCATCCATGTTTCAATACAATAATAAAGAGGGAAAGAAAGAACCCAAGAAACTTTAAATGCTTGACTCCTCAAGGCCTCTACAAGCCTTTAAGTCTCTCAAGTTTTCTCTAAGTAGAATCCACAAATGCTCTACAAAAATGATGGAAAATGCAAGATGTGGTGGCTACGAAAAACCTAAGTCTAAGATGAAAAGATGAAGCAGAATAGAGTCTCTAAGCTTGGTTCCAGGTTTTTCTAGGTCTTGGAGGTGTCTCTTTCATTCACCTATGTATTTGGATCAAATCTCTTAGCCAATAGTATGCTTAGATTCAAAGTAGAGATGGGGGACCACTTTTTCTCTCGGTACAGGGGCACCTAGGAGCAAGAAAGTGCTAGAATTGACACCTAGGCGCCAGAAGGTGCAATTTCAAGTAGGGGGCATTTCAATTATGGTGCCTAGGCACCATTCTTTGGGCCTAGGCCTTACAGCTATATTTCAGCTTTAACTTTCACTTGCTCATTTTTTATTCCGCTCGTCCCGGTGCCATCCTGATGCTTCGGTCATCTTTTCTATCCAAAAAAATGAAATAAAGAAGCAAGAATCAGAAGAAAATAATGGGTGATAAGGTAATAAATGGTGGTAAAAGTTGACAAAAAGTAAATATATTTGACCATAAAATTAACACCTATCAAATAACATATTGTCTGATTCATTCATAAATATCTTATTTAGTGTTCGCCTAAGGTTGATTTATGTTTTTTCTCATGTTTGTATCAGTTTTGTATTTGTGATTAGTTCATTTAATAATTAGTTACAAACAAAAATTCATTTACACTTACTCTTATACTATTTTATAGTAATTTTTAAAGTAACTTATATATAATCAGTTTAACAACTAGATTGTTTGTAAAGAATGTTCTATAAATTTAATATTAATATATATTAGGAAAATTAACTTACAGAAAACCCCCAAAGATTTGACTTAACCTACACTTACCTCTCTATATTTTTAAAAAATAGCATTTTACCCACTGATATAGTAACTCCATATGTTATGTTAGTGAGCTCAAATGCTTTAATTGCCCAATAAAGTTTGCAAATCTTGCAAATCAATGATAAGGTTCATCTCATACCACCTCAATCCAATCTCTCCTAAATATATAATATATCAAATAGAGAAGTATCATTTTTTAAGAACAAATATATTTTGAAAACTAATATATATCATTTTTCAAGGACAAATGTATTTATAAATATAGATATTATTAGTAAATTTATAAATATGGAAATATATTATAGATTAAAAATTATGAGTAAATTTATAAATATAGATATTATTTGGAAGTAGAAAATTTGTTAGAAGTATATTATATATTTAGGATAAGTTGGGTTGGAGGTAGCATGGGATAAACCTTGTGGTTAATTTAAGTGATTTGGAAACCTTTTGGGCAATTAAAGCATTTAACCCTACTAGCATAAAATATGAAAGTTACCAATAGGGGTAAAGTGTAGGCCATTGATAATAGAGAGGGACCTAAGGGGGGGCTTTGTAAGTTTCCCTATATGTTGAGCCAAAAGCCTTCCTACCTAGCTAGGCACTGAATGTTGGAGTGAAGGTATCCTTGTTGGACCTGACCTGCCCTCTAGTCTTGTACCTCGTCTTTGTATCTTCTTCTCACCACCCGAACTTGGCCGCTAGGTCAACGTTGCCTTCTCACTCAACGTAACTCCTCTACCCATATATATGTTAGGTAGCTCTTCATACACATACAGACCTGGCGAGCAAGCACCGAAAGCCTTCCAATCTCAAGTTGGATTTCGACATATATATATATATATATATATCTATGTATGTATGTATGTATGTATGTATGTATGTATGTTTACTTTAAAGTTAGCTGGCTGACTAGAGTCGGCTTGATAATGAGTGTTTGATTACATTAGGGGGATGTGTCATGAAATTGCAGCCCAATTCGCTGCGCCTTCCCACTCTTTCTTTCTCTTGTACTTATACTTCCGTTTGTGAGTTCTAATTGATGATGACTCAAGTTTGTATTCGTTCATTTTAAGCTTAATTTAATTAACAGAAAAACTTTTCTGCTAAAGAAACTGACGTTGTGAATTTCAGCTTCTACTACTCTTGAAGAAGTCGAAAGTGGAATATAACCTTGAAATTTTGAGAATAAATTGGAGAGAAAGCGACTTGTAATTTTTATTGTTTCTGAGTGGCCCATATTATGTTGTGGACTTCTGCATCAAGCCTGCAATGGGGATTTAATGAGACAGTTTGGCCGAGTGGTCTAAGGCGCCAGATTTAGGCTCTGGTCCGAAAGGGCGTGGGTTCAAATCCCACAGCTGTCAATAATAAACTTGCATTTTGCGTCTCTTTCATTATATTTTCCTTCCCCATTTTTTTTGTTTCTTTTTATTTTATTCAATTTCCAAATTGCATTTTCGTTTCATTCTTCTGTTCAATTACCAAATTGAATTTTCTTTTCTTTCTTTTTATCTTCTTCTCATCTTCTGAAATTTCCGAATTCGGTCCAAGTTTTAAGTCACTGTGCATTCGCCATTAATAAATAATAATGCCTGGTGAAGTGTCGGAGTTGTTGTTTGCCCTTTAGCAAGTACTGAGACGACGATTTTGCACTGCATTCTCTGTTGGGCTTGTACAGGCAGGCAGGAGCAGCAGGAAGATCTTAAGCGTTAATTGTTACCTACACGGCTGACGCAGCTAGAGATGTTTAGTGGCAGATCTGGCCCGGGACTGACCCGAGTCTGTACGGGGTTAGTGTGGGCTTGGGCTTGATTTTAGCTTTTTTAAAGAAAAAAATAAAGTTTAATTTTTCCGTTTTGCATTACTATTTCTTTTTAAAAAAAAATGCCACTACTAGACTTGATTCTATTAATTTAAAAATCAAATGACACTTACAAAAATTGAAACGATTAATATATGAAGAAATGAAAAAATATTCTAATAATTACTGAATAGGAATATTAGTAATCCCCATCAAATAGGGTCTTATTGCTGAAACTAAAAGAAGTATTAGGTAGGGATGTCAACTTGAACCCTACCTTGTGGATACCCGATCCTATCCTACCCGATGGGTAGGGTTTTACTGCCTGTATGTGCGTGTGTATATATATATATATATTAAAAAATAATAAAAATATTATTTCCATTAAAAGTTTTTACCATTCCCAATTTCCCAGTTTAATCACAAATTCACAATTCGCACATATTCACAATTCCCAGTTTATTTCCCAGTTATTTATTGTTTTTTGTTTTGTTTGAACATATTTATTGTTATTGTGTGAGAAGTTTATCGTAGTTTACATGTTAAATTTATCTGAATCTTATATATATTTCTCTTAATCTCATATGTAATAATTTGGCGGATTTGCGGGTCGAGAACCCGCATCCTACCCCCCAATACAAGGGTAGGATACGGGTTTAGAAAACCCTACCCGATGCGGGTTGTTGGTAGGATTCGGGTTGTATGAATTGTATCACGGGGCGGGTTCTAGAATGGCACAACCCTACCCGAACCCTACCCGTTGACATCTCTAGTATTAGGTCAATCTTGATTACACCAACATACCTCTTTAGATAGCAATCAAGTCCATCTATCTAGTTTTTCTATTTTTTTGAAACTAAAATCCATTTTTGTCACAACGATTGATTGTATGCATACAAGAACTATCATTTTCCCGTAAAGATTGCACATTTTGGACCTCACATCATTCTTAAAATGAAATGTGATTCTGGTCATGCCTAAGGTGGCCCCCAAATTTTACAACTTGGATATGGATGCCTTTGTTGGCCAGATGATATTTCTTATGAAAAAAAAAACTCAATTCCAGTGGTGCAGGATGAGAAGTCAATCACACCCTTACCCTTTCATCTCTTCTTGATGTCTTTATTAAGAGAGTAATGATAGAGATGAAGTAGAAATTTGAAAGAGAAATTTCAAAGAAAGATTGTAGATATTGATGTGAAGAATTATGGGAAATGAGCCACTATATTTATAGGAGATGTTATTTTTTTTTTTAACAAAAAACCCTCAAAACCTAGTTGTTACTAGTTGTTGGAGTGGGTAGAATGGTAATTTGAGGTCCCAAAAGTAAGTTAGAATCGTTGGAGGGTCTTGAGGGTGTAGTTTGTCCACTTTTTTGCAAAATTTGAAATCTGGTTTTGCTAACTCGGCCTGGGCTTGAGTTCCAATGTGGATTGGGTCTAGTTGGGCTCACACAATACCCCGCCCCCCCCCCCCCCCCAAAGCCTATAATCGCCCCCACCTTGTCCAAAGCCTTTCCTTAAGCTGGGCTAGGTTTAACCCTATTGGCCTGGCCCACTAAACACCTCTAAATGCAGCTCTAGCTTTGTCCATGACCATCACCGGTCAGTTTCACTACTCCACTTCACATCACATCTCACGCACATATATATGCCAAACTCTTTATATTTACTAATTTGAATTTAGATGTTATTGTTATAATTAGTCAAATTACAACGTAACTGTAAACTTTATTCAATTTACATTTGAACATTACGTTCGCAAAATAGACAAATTCATTCAAATAATTGTGTTTTGTATTTGTAATCTAATTTTCTTGTCAGATGTGTACCAATTTAGTATATGAATCATTAATTTTAAAAAATGTTATTGTTTTTTTTTTCAATAGGCTTCTTTGTTATTATGTGAAATGCTGCAAGTTTTTTCTATAATTAGGAAAGCAAACAATTAATTGTCTAATTTGACTTCTTTCACATGCGCGCACACACACATATATATAGTATCTTTTGTTTTGTTCCGTGTCAATTGTTCTCTAAAAAATGTAATAAGTAACTAGGAAATGCAGCAATGAATTTATTTGCTTGAATTCTTATACCTATGTCCAACAGGATCCAACAATTTTTGCTCACATGAGAACATTTTTCAAATAAAATCTTAATATTGACCGACTAAGAGCGAAATCCTGACTATGTCACTTATCATTATAAAACTAAAAATGAAAGAAAATTTTCCCGTGTCATGATATATAATTATGAGAAACAAAAATGATTGTGCCAAAGAGAGTCGAAGATACCCTATATTCAGACCCAAGTGGTCCTTGTGGCTTGAGGTTGAGCCTGACACTGACCTACCTAACTCCCCATTTCGACAGCCCCACGCAACTCAACTTTCCTTTCCTTTTACAAATCATTCACATGGGACCCATTTTAATTTCCCTCATAAACAAACACACCTAAGTCACAAGCAATCAAGTTCATACCCTAAAATCACACTATAGCTAACTCCAGTATGGAGCTATGGAAGAGAGGCAAATGCAAAAGAGACACTCAAACAAGTCTTTCTTTCTACTTTCATGATGAGAATGGGCGGGGAGGAGACACGGAGGATGACGGAAGCCATGGTCCCACATGCTACATCTACACGGCACTGAGGCAGACTTGATCTTCTCTCTACTCGAATTCAGTTTGCAACACTAGACTCTGTTTCAAGAAAGAAATAGATCTTCCAGCTCAAAACTGCAAGGCACATATCTTTACCCGACAGATCACCCACAGGCTAGCAAGAGCCATAAATTTCTTGGACTCTAGCATCAACAATCAACTTTCTCAGTACCTGCAACTCCAATTTAATGTAAGTGTGCACGGAGATGTATGAAACAGAAAAATAAAAGCATGCCCTTTTCATTACTTCCTCTATTCCAGGGTATCAATAATAAAGCAGGTGGGCTAAAGGTGGCCTCATTGGATTTTTTTTTTTTCGTGTGTGTGTGTGTGTGTGTGTGTTGTGGTGGGGGCCGAAAAAAGTTGTTGAAAAAGGTGAACTTCATGCCCACAGTCTACCTGGAAATCCATCATACCTTTTGCTACCAAACAAAACTCACATGCCATATGCTGCAAAGTACGACCTGTTACACATCACTTTCCCACACACAAAGGCTAAAGAAGTTTCCTCACTTTCATTGGTGGAATCCGAGTCTCAACTCAGTTCCAAATGGATGAAAAATATTTTCTCCGATTCTTTCCTTGGCCTTCAAGTCTTGGCTTCAGCTATAAATCGTGTGTAAGAGAACAACGGCCAAAAAAAAAAGCAAAATACTCTTACCTCCCTCGTGAATCATGGCCACAAAAATCCTAACATGCCCCAGCAGCAACAGTTTTGAGATGGAATGCAAGGCAATTCATGATTCTTGGGGAAGACTGAATCAACTGCTCCAAGCTTTTGCTGGTCGAACCCAAAAAGAATGCCGGAAAATCAGAGAGACTTACCGGGAAATGTATGACGAAGACCTGCTAAATCTTCTCCAGAAGGCCAACATTTCTCCAAAAGCTTGTGCAGCTGTGTCTCTCTGGATGCTTGACCCCCATGAGCGCGATGCGGCCATAGCTAGAGAAGCGCTTGATCATCAACAAGGTGAACCAAACTACAAGGCACTTGTCGAAATCTTTGTTGGTCGGAAATCGAGCCACATAGTCTTTATTAAACAGGCATATCAAACCAAATATGAAAGGATCTTGGACCAAGATATCATCAACATTGAGCCTCCTCACCCTTACCAAAAGATTTTTATGGCTCTTGCAACTTCACACAAGGCACACCACGCGGACGTGAGCCAGCACATTGCCAAATGTGACGCAAGGAGGCTTTATGAGGTAGGGGAAGGTAGTCCAGGAGCCATTGATGAAGCTGTTTTGCTGGAAATTTTCACAAAGAGAAGCATTCCTCAGCTGAAGCTCACATTTTCTTGCTTCAAACGTATATACGGCCATGAATATACCAAGGTAAGGTGCTCTATAAACTACCCATTTCCCCTTTCCTGAGAAGAAAAATAAAGGAAGTTTCTTTAAGGGCTTTTCTCAAACGGGTGTCCGCTATTATTTTATTCAGTCCATCAAGAAGAGAACTTCCAGGGAGTTAGAAGATTCTGTGAAAATGGTTGTTAAATGCATCAACGACCCACCAAACTATTACGCAAAGGTAAGGAATTTCTTATCCTATCATATACTACAAAATAAGCATGAAGCAAAAGTTTTTCTGCATTTGCAATTCAAATGGCTGCAGAGTATATACGGGAGCATTAAGGGGCGAACAACAGACACAGGTGCAGTGACTCGGGTGATTGTGAGCAGAGCTGAAGTGGACATGGATGAGATTCAGAGAGTCTTCAAGAGAAAATATGGGATTGAGCTGAGAGAAGCAATCTGTGATTGTATTCCTTCTGGAGATTACAGAGATTTCCTCCTCGCTCTGGCAGCTAAAAGTGCTTGTAATTCTTGATCTGCCCAGTTGGGAAAAGAGATTCGTAGGGCAATAGTATAGTTCAGTGTCTTATTTGGCACATCTCAAACTGCGATGGCCGTATTGTACATTCAAGTAGGCCTGGAAGCACTTGCTGTTCCAGTGGGAGTGGAAATTGTAATTACAGCCCCGAATTCGAGTCCGATGCCGCTCTCATGGAACACGAACCGAACACATAATCCAAACAGAAAAATCATATTTGTGTTTTTGTGACCACTAAGACCACTAATTATATCATATGGATTCATCTCAGCTGCATGGTTCCATTGGGCATATTACAAAGATCGAAAATTTTCCCACAACAATAGTAAGCTTTCTTTTTACTAATTTGTCCCATTTTCCGTGCACTAAGACTAAGTAAGCTATTCTTTTATTACTTTGAACAGAATTTATTTACATTGTTATTTATTGGAAATAAAAAATTTTAAAAATTTATTTAGAAGCTATAAGTAAGATTTTTACATTTTTACACCAAAATTTTTACTGGTATTTATTAAAATATTGAGTATAGAATATAAAAAATTATAAATTAATTGCTGTAAACAGTGAACGAGTTTGCGTGTTTTGATCCGTAAAGAAACAAAGATTAGGAGGAAAAGAAGTTACCTCATCTGAGCAGTCAAGACTTAAAAAGGCCAATTCAAATTTACAAGAGTTGGTGAGACTTTATGCTCATCAGATTCTACACTGAGACTAATGGTTGTATTGCCCTTTAAAAGGCCCAAAGAATGAACAACCCATTCCGAAAGCCCAATTTCAGGAACCTTGGAACATTTTCTTTCCCTCCCTTTTTGTTCATGAGAAATTTTTGATCATCTGATATGATAATCATTGCACTCAGATTAAAAGCCCTATCCTTAATACTTTTTGACAAGAGAAATTTTTCAAAAAAAACTTGGCTTTCTTACTCACTTTCCATGTACGCTCTCTAAATCTAATATATATATATATATATAACAGGATACACTTAAGGATTTTCTAGTATTTTCACTTAACAAAGTAAATTATAAGCTGACACATGGCACTCTTTATATATTAGGAAATAAGATCTGATTTTTAACCACATCTTACTGAATTTGCCCTCTCACCATTTTAGCTGTTGTAACTGTTACACCCCTTACAAGCAATTAATCACTTAAATTGTTGACCAGTAGCTAATTACTGTAAATCTTGTCAAATTTAAGGCTGTAACTTTCACTAGGACATTTGACTTTGAAAGCAAATAACTAATTTACAAAACTTACATCCTTTAATTGCACTGACATAACACTATAAATACAAATGTATACATAAACATCACTTGCTGGGAGCAGGCATCAGATGAAACTAGAAAGAGCAAGAGTGGGTCGAGAGCAAGTGGGAGGGAGAGGTAGTTGTTGTTCCCTAGCCATCGGATAAGCTGCAAACAGCGGCTTGGTGGTTTCAATTACTGGATGTATGGCCATGGGAACCGAAATTTCTGGGGGGTAAAAATACGAAACGGCGTGAATGTCATGTTCATTTTGGGGCCCTGAGGGGGGGGGGGGGGGGGGGATGGATTAACTAAGGATAAGCCCCTAAACTTTCTAGAAAGCTTGCAACAGTCCCTCAGTCTTTTATTTATTTGTTTCAGTATACACGTTTTCTTTTTCTTTCATCTGGGTCACTCATGTACACTTGATAATCCTGATACTATTTAATTGTCTCCATTTTTCTGTTTAATTCAATTGGGCCTATTATTTATTTTTCGGTTTAATTCAATTGGGTCAGGCCTGATCCGCTTCTTTAATCCAATTTGTGATGTGTTTAATTCAATTGGGCCAAGGCTCCAATATTTTTAAAGTCATTTTTTTAACTGAATTGAGCTCAGAATTTTTTAATTAATTTTTTTGTTTGATTCAATTGGACACAATATATTTTTTACATCGGTTTAATTTAATTGGGCCCAATATTCAATTTTCCATTGGTTTAATTCGACTCGGCCAAGAATTTTAGTATTTTTTTTATTCAATAGCACTCAGTATTTTTAAATTTATTTTTGTTTAATTCAAGTGGGCCCAGTATTGGTTTACATTGGTTTAATACAATTGGCCCAATATTTTTCTATGGCTTAATTCATTTTTCTTTTTAGGTTTAAGTTAATTGGTCTCAATACTTTTTTTGGTTTATTGTTGTTGGATTTTCCTTCCCGCGACCTTCATTCATTCAACCTCAGGGGTATCAGATAGAGTCATAGAGATACTTCGCCACTTGGCTGAAAATCAGGAAGCCAATTGGTCTCAGTATTTAATTGAGCGTGATGCATTTATTTTATTAGTTCTTTCTAAAATCAATTGGGCCAGCCCCAATCTGCATGACCACTGTTTACTTGATCATGAGCCAGGCCTAACCCGTTCGTCTCTTTTTTGTCTTATTTCAATTGGGTCGGATCCGTTTGTTAATTCAAATTTTCCTCAGTTTAATTCAATTGGGCCAAGACTCCAGTATTTTTAAATTTAATTTTTTAAATTCAATTACGCCCAATATTTTTTAAATTTAATTTTTTTTAACTAATTCAATTGGGTCATTTACATTGGTTTAATTCAACAGGGCCTAATACTTTTTTCATTGCTTTAATTCAATTGGTCTTGACCCCTACCCATTTATCTCATGTTTTATAGTAAATTTTAAATATTTTCAAAACATTTAAATATGTATAAATATTGGGAACTTAATACAATATGGAATCCTATGGTAACACTAGGTATGTAAACTAGTCATGACAAGAACTAATACCTTTAATTTTAAGGAGAAATAATTTCATGAACTTCATTAATTTTTTAATGTTAATAACTGTAACAGAATGGATGAATAAAATAAAAGGTATTATTTCATGAAATTCATTAAATTTTTTACGTTGATTCAGATCATACTCTCTAGATTATGTATACATTCATATGATGGTATCTGATAGTACATTAAACTAGAACATGTTACTCAATATCCCTCTTTTTTTTTTTTAATCAAATTCATCGCATAACATCAAAGAATGAGCTTAAATTATCCTACATAGTCATGTCCAATCTTAATCCACTTTCTGACAGATAAAATTCTATTCAAGTCATAATCTGAACCTAAATATTTATGTGATATGGTGGCATTTTAATGTTTATATGCATTTATTTTATCGATACTATTTTTTTAGTATTTTTATAACTTGGGTATAATGACTTGGCTCCCAAAATTATGAACTAGAGCCTAGGCGCTTGTCAGATTTACACCTTACCTTACACACACCCTATGGATAAAATTATACTTCTCACGTTATTAAAATGCAATAATACCCATCATGTCCTCTCTCCTACTGATATCATACCATTGTTTTTCTATCACACAATTGCTTATCACATATTTCACCTTGTCAGCTGTTTGCTACTACTGTTGATCTCACCTCAACAGTCATTCACTGTGACATCAATCTCACCAGTTAGTCGCTTGTCGTGTTACAAATCTTGCTTCATGGAATTCTTGATGTCACCAGCCACCTCGTCATATTATTGTTTTTAATGCACGATCATCCGACATCTCCGTGCTCCATTAGCTAGCATGGAAGCTGCTTGTGCTGCCACTGTTGGAGCCCAAGTTGCAGCTGACATAGTGGGAAACGAAATTGATCACGTAACACACCTAATCAAGAAAAAAAAAATAAGAATCCACTTGTAGAGATAACAAAGGCTATTGAATACTTCAACATTATTAATAGAATGAATAATAAAACGTAAAAACAAAAAAACTTATTTATAGGCCTACAAAGAAACCATAGTCCAAATTAAATAAGGAAAATCCAAAATAACAGGTAATAAAAATTGACGGTTGGAAACACCTCAAAACAATGAATTTTTTACGCAAAAAATGTGGATATAGAGCGCAAACCCTTTGTAACACCTACAGAGTATGAAATTTCTTTTAAAAATGACATATCATAAAAGTCTTTCCAATAATTATAAGAAAAGTTATGACCTCCAAAGGTTGAGGGTCATATAATACATATTTTCAAGATTTTTTCTTTAATTTCGTACGATCAGCCCACTCTAGAACTCATTGCTCCATGTCAGCAATTGCCCTTATTTAATCGTCCAATCATCAAGTTGGAGATAGAGGTGTTCATTGGGCCGGTCCTGACACTGCCCAGCTCGGGACCGACACGCTTGGAGCACACACAGGCTCGGCCAAGACCAGCACGGCACGAGCCCGTCAGAAGACCGGCTGAAGGTGGGCTGTTTATGGGCCTGGAGGAGAGGGGGGAGGGACGTGGGCTCGGCACGGCCCAGGAGGCGCCTGGGCCCGGCACGGCGGCGGTGCGCAATGGTCAATTCCCAACGTTCCAAAAAAATTTAAAAAAAAAAAGGGAAAATGACAGCTTCAGTCCCTGTAACGGCTCCCAGCCCTTTTTTGACCCCAGAAATTACATTTTTGCCCCCTCCAACAACTATCTTGTAAGGGTTTTTTAGGCAAAAAAAAAAATAAGGCCTTCCCCTATAAATTGGGAGGTCATTTCCACCATTTCTTCACACCAATCTTAGCAATCTCTCATTCTCTACTACTGTATTCTCTCATTTCTTTGAAGCACTCAATATTATTTTCTTCATTTTCAATCAATTCTCAATTACTTTCAAGGCTCGTGATTTACTCAATTTTTCGTCACACAAATGGCATCAAGAGGAAAGGGAAATGCCTCAAGCTCTTCATCCCGCACCGGTTTGAGGTCATTTTTCCGTGGCCTTTCCCGACCGGCAACCCATGGGACTCATATCCAACAAACTGACGATGACGAGCAATTCGATATGAGTCAATACGACTTGGGCCTCGACGATCAACGTTTTGATGACGACGTTGAAGATGTGGAGCCCACGGCAGCAGGGAATGTTGGTGGAGGAGATGGTTCTGAACAAACCCCGACAAGCCATCAAGCCGAACTTCCGCCAGAAGGTAGGATGTCGAGGTGCACCGCATGGGTTTGGGAGCATTTTGACCAAGTTTTTGAGAAAGATAGTCATAGAAACGATGCGAGGTTCACACAGTGCAAACATTGCAAGTAAAAGCTCTTGCACAAGAAGAACGCTGGCACAGGAACACTGAGACATCACATGAAATCAAAGCATCCGCCTTTATGTCCAGATGCAGCTACGAGTACCGGTGGTCAGACACAGCTTGCAAGCAGTGCCGGCGGATCATGTATTTTTAAATTTAATCAAAAAGATTGTAGAGAAGACATGGTTGAATGGATGATGTTAACTGAAAAACCATTTACACAATCGGAAGATAGACACATGGAAAAATGGATTACATCACGCTTAAACCCTACTTTTAAAAGAACATCTAGGACTACTGCTAGAAGGGAGGCATTTAAAATTTATGAAGCTGGGAAATTAAACTTACAAGCATACTTCTCTGCTTTTGATCATTCAATCTCATTTACTAGTGACATGTGGACTTCACCACTAGGACAAGATTATTATTGTACAACTGCACATTGGATTGATGATAGTTGGGTTATTCAAAAACGTATCATTGCATTTAAGTGGATGGAGGTCGATTATACTGGTTGGAACATATTTAATGTAATTTCAGAAAGTTTAAAAGAATTTTTTTGTCATGACAAGGTTTTTAGCATAACATTTGATAATGCATCAAACAACGATGTCGCGGCTGAGACATTGAAGGAATCACTAGAACCTGTCCGTGATGCCGCATTTTTTCATATTAGGTGTATATGTCATGTTTTAAACTTAGCTGTCCAAAAAGGTCTTCAAGATTTGGGTAATGAAATTACTCCAATTAGGTGGGCACTCCATTATTTAAAGTCAAGGACCAAAGTTTCTAAAGAGTTTAAGCAATATTGTCTGGAAAATGGCCTCGATTTTAGTTGGAAACGTTTTAAACTTGATTGCCCTACCCGATGGAACTCCACTTATGAGATGTTGATGGATGCGATGCCATTTGCTGCACACATGACATGTTTTATAAATGTCAGAGAAAAGAAAACGATTTTGAAACAAGAGATGTGGGATAAACTGTCTAAATTGGCTGCTGTGCTGCGATATTTTTATGATGCCACTGTTTTTTGCTCCGGTGTATATTATCCCACATCGCACAAAGTTTTAATGCATATGGTCAACATTGCAGGGGTTTTTAACCAATACAAAGATGACGAGTTCTTAAAAGACAAAATTAAGGCCATGAAAGATAAATGGATTTTATATTTCAGTACTATACCCCCAATCTACTTACTTGCAGTTACACTAGACCCGACCGTAAGACTCACAGGTACGCAACAGCTACTTGAGGGTTATTATAGTTTATTAGAAATGGCACATATTTCTGTTCATGCTATAACTGCCTCTATTGATGAGCACTTGCGAGAGTTATTTAAGATATATGCCAGTCGGCATAAGGATAAGGTTGCAAACACTACTTCATCTACCATCGGGTCTTCATCGAGCTCATTGTCATTCAATCGGCTGAACAACTCCTCAAACGGCCCCGTGCTGCCGCATCCGGTCTTACTGAAGTGGACGCATACCTTAACCTTCTTTGGGAGAATAGTGAGACCGACATTCTAAACTGGTGGAAATCAAGAAGTAACAAATTTCCAATACTCTCCATCATTACCAAAGAAGTTCTAGCTTTTCCCGTTTCAACCGTTGCATCGGAGTCCGCTTTCAGCGCTGGAAAGCGTGTCATTTCAGAGAAATGCGCAAGGCTATCACCAGATGCAGTTGAAGTTTGTATATGCAACTGTAATTAGGATCTTGCAGCTTTAAGATTACAAGATCACAAGAGTTCCGACGAAGAAAACCCCGATGAGATAGATGCTTAAATCCACTGCTTGCTCATTATTTACTTACTTTGTATTTGATCTGATTTTACTGTTTAGCACAGATCATACCTTTTATTTTGCATTTAATTTTATGGAACGTTTCGCTATTGAGTAATGTAAAGCCCGTTCCATGGTATGTAAGTGCCGTTTGGCTTTAATATTAATAAAAGTTTACACCTTTGGTGGTGTTTTACTCTTAAAACAAGTAATTATACAAAATATAAAGATAAGCTTAGAATAAATATTAATCTAGTTTTTTTTGTCATTTTTTAACAGTTGAAGGAACATTTAAATTACCTATTGCCTCTCTCTGTAAGTTGTATTCTTATTCAACAACTATTTTTCAATAAATATATGGCTATCTGTTAACACTTTGATAAAATTTTATGACTGATATAGACAAGTTAAAAAATTGAGGATATAAATGAAAAATTAAGACAAAATGTAAGACTAAAATGGAACGTTCCCCTTGGGACAAAACAGAAAACTTAAATGGATTATTTTTGCAGGACAGAAAATTTGAAAGAAGCTAAAAAAATGGTTTCTACTTCACACACTTCAATAAAAGCATACAACCCCTAAGGCATTTTTATACATGTCTGACAACAATTAGATTAGAACTCTATCCAAGATTAAGATAAAACTGTCTTATAAGATTAAGATTAAACTATAGTTATCTTGATCATTAGGTCTTTTTATACATGTCTTGACTTAACCAATATGTTCTTTAATCTTTATCAAAATAGATCTTCAATTTATGCTTCTTATCTTGATTTAGCTTCCTTCTTCAATCCAATTAACACATGATATCATTATATCACGTGATGGGTCAGGATTTAAGTCTTAACTTGTACAATAAGTTTTTTCTCTTTGCAGACAATTGATTAATTTAGGTTAGATGAAGTAGAATTTAAGATAAATTAGATTATAAAATATCACTTATAAAAAGACTCTTAGACTCTTATTTTTATTAAGTTATTGATTTAAAAGTGAAGACTAAAAATTAAAACTAAAACTTAAAATTAAAATAAAAATTACAATTTTAAAATTTAAAATTTAACGGGCCAGCTCGGATTCGGCCCAGCTCGGCACGGGACCGGGTCAGGACCGGCACGTGTCAACACGGGCTGTGCCTGGGCCCAAATATCTTAGGCCCAGGACCGGCCGGTCCGGTCCCGGTCCCGGTCCGGTCCAGCCCGTTGCACACCTCTAGTTGGAGAAAACATGTGATGTTGAGTAAGCCCAAATGTGAATTTTGTTGTCTTATGTTGGTTTTAGCCCGTAATACTTCTCCTTTTGCCTAATTTTACTTGGACTTTTATTTTTAAACTAAATTTTATATTCATAGGTATAAATGTAAAAAATTAACATATAAGAAACCATAAAATTATTAACAAATAAAAATAATATATCAGTAAAAGTTTTGTAATTTTATTTATACATATGTTTTACATGTTTTGTATATACCCATCACTTCATATGTTTTACATGTTTTGTATATACCCATCACTTACTTTATACATCAAGTTTTATGCATCTTAATTACAATTCTCGTATTTTATTTACACAAATGTCTTACATAATTTATACAAAGCTCGTGGAATAAATATAAATATTAGTGGTTTTATTTGAACATATCTCTAACCCTATTTATATGTTAAGTTCATATATATTTAACATCTGATTTATACATATCACCATTATATTACTATTAATTGAATTTTTATCCTATTTTTTGTTTCATTTAAAAAACTATAAATCTCGTACATACAATTGAATATATCTATAATCAGGCAGCGCCACATTCAATCGAGCGGGGGCAATTGCCCTTACTCACTTTCAAACTACACATATTATATATGAGTTTATAATAATTGAACATTTTGACCCCATAAATTCTGTAAAATATGTATATTTGCCTCACTATTTTTAATATATAATTTTTTATCCTACTTGAAAAAATTTCTAGCTCCACTCCTATCTATAACATCCTACTAGCCTAGCTTGACTAGTAAAAGGAACACTGATCCCCCACCACAGCCAGGGATCAAATCCTCATTCCCTTCTTCGCTTCTCAAATTTTCACAATGCCTTGATACTAAGTTCGATTGCCTTGTGGTTTCAAACAAGTTGACATTCTCATACTATGGTTGTACACATTTAAACCCTATACCTTGTAATATTGATTTTGAATACAATATATATATATATATATATCTGTAACATATATTTGATATTATTTATAGGTATGTGTCACATGTTTTGTACTTATTTATCACTTATTTTATATATTGAGTTTCATAATATTTGTTATCTTATTTATATATATATTTCTAATTTTGAAAAAAAATAAGATTTGACGTATTCACATTTATTTTTTTATGAAAGATTGAATTTGTAACATATTCATAATTTTATTTGTACATAAATTAGATATTATTTATACATATCATTCACTTTCTTTCTATTTTGAATTTGTACATATTTAATACTTTATTTGTTTATGTCTAATTTGATATACTGACACTTATTTTATACTATAAAAAATAATATTAAAATGTAAACGATAGGAAGGATGTTTAACTTATCCTTGACGGTTGGTATTTGTTTACGGGTTGACATGCCGACTGAGATGACAGACCGTAGAAACGTTCGAGGGAAGAGACCCACTTGACGCCAAGTTTGAACGAAAATAAGTTGTCCATCCTTTTTGTCCTTAAGGTTAAGCGAGAGCGAAAAGAAAAAGGAAAAAAAGGAAACCGAAAAACAGAAAAGTACAAAGCGGCCAACTGTATTCGGCGCCCTCCAGGTCCAATGCCAATCACTTATTGACTGCTGAGAGAATCACGATGACTTGTGAGTCGAGACTTGCCTGATATCTTTTTTCGATTTTACTCTTTTACCCTTCCTTCTTTCCTTCCTGTTTGCTGCCATGTCCATGTCCATGTCCTTCATTATGACTTTTGGGGCAAGGTCTCAATGCTTTATTTCGTTTTAATTATTGGCGGTGATTTTCTCAAACAAATGCTTCAAAAAAAAAAAAAAACAACAAAACGCTAGTATCATTTTTCATTTTTGGAAAAGCAGAACCAGAGAATGCTTTTTTTTTTGGAAAAAAAAATAAAAATGTGTATGGTTTAATTTAATACCTCTCTGTTGGCGGGAGATATGGCCGCACCGCACCGCATTATCCGATGATCACAATCATTTGGTCCCAAAAACGGAGGGCAAAATGTGAGAATTGGTTGTCGGGAAATTCCAAGAAATTCCAGGGGTATTCTAGTCCAAGTGTTTAACAGCAATGCAATTACTCGCATTCTCCCCTTTGCCTGCTCTGCAAAATTCTTCTCTCACCTCCACCTTGTCTGCTTCTCCTCTTTCTTTCTGCCTACGAAGAAATTTTGCCGTTGAACCGTAATAATAATACACTTACAGGGGCTCTGTCTCTCGAAGAAATTCCTAAAATGCAGGTCAGTTAGATTTCTCATCGTTTATACTACTGTGCAAGTCAAGTTTCTCTTTGTTTTGAATCTGTACATAGAGACCATGATTTGAGTCCAATACTTGTCTCTGGTGTTCAGACAAGAACCGTCCAGGTGAAGCATGTTTCAGATCTAGCCACCGAGAGAGAGATTCATGAGTTCTTCTCTTTCTCTGGGGATATCGAACGTATTGAGATCCGAAGGTGCGTCTCTGCCCTCATTCTAGGATCTTCACCTCTCCACCCTTGCCTGTTTAAGTATCTCCCCTCTAATGGTTTGGTTGATTAGCCTCCTCTTTGGCTCCTCAGAAACTGTTGAACGGTGAATACGAATAGGTTCAGTTTCTGAATGTTGTTTCTTCTTTTGGATTTTCTGTAGTGAGCCAAGTACAGCCAGGCTTCCCGATCACTTCCTCAATTAGTCTTATGTAATACTCCTATTTCGTATGATGTCTAAAAGTTTATTCTATCTTCCATGCCAATGAACAAACACTAATCATTGCTCAACTTTTTCTCGCCGTTTGTTCTCCTTGAAAGTTAATTTACGTGAAACACTGGATGGGATGATTAACAGAAGGATATGCTCAGTTTGTTGTGTTGTTTCTTTTTGGTGGCTGCAGAGAACCCGGGCAATCAAAGACTGCCTATGTTACATTCAGAGAACCGAAAGCTCTTGAGATCGCCTTGTTGTTATCGGTGTGTGCCCAGTTTGCTCCGTTGTTTGTTTCTTTGGCTTAAGAAATTCTGTAATCACTTATAGGCTTGTTTGGCTGTTCTTAAAGGCTGATCCACTCCTCGCTGAACAATTGGCTTTAACTCCACGCCTTTGACTTGGATACTGTGCTCTTTTAAATTCATTTCCTCGGTTGACAATTCTCATCCATCCTGAAAATAGGTTGCTTTTGTTTTATGAAATTCAATACTCTCTGTCAATATGTAGCTTGAAAGATGATGGTAGAAGGATTCAGACTATCAATAATATTTAATGCCAAATTAAAGTCAAAGGCAGTTTGAAACTCTAACAATAGACTATAATTGATCAATGTGTAGATGTAAGGTTTTGAATGTAGATGCTCTTTCAGTGAGCATATAGGGAAGCACCACGTAGTGTGACAGGTTTTGGGTGTATACATACTAAGATCATAAAGTCTTTTTCTGAGTTCAGTTTCAACTTAGTTGAAATTGGAAAAGCATCTCTGAACCCCAAACCAGAACACAGGTAAAAATGCATTGTCCTAACTGATGTTTCTTGTCACACGTGCTCCAAGACCTTTGCTTTATTTACTCCATAGGAAGACTACTTTCTAAAAGCCTATCGCCCTGTCAGTTTCCCCCCTTACACCACTAGTTTATTTTTCTTTCCACTTTCCTCCTCCACTCTTAAAGCCTCTTCTTCGTTATTGTCATATGCCGGACATAGGCAAACTTTTTTCTCTGGGATTTCTTTATAATCCCTTCTTCATCCACACAACAGTCATTAATGGGGCAGTTTTTGGACCTAGGATTCTGTTGTAGCCATTAAATATTTTCCTGCTTATAGCCGTCTGGTGAGATCTCTTAATCATTTACTTGCAGAAGATTTTATTAGGAACTGAGTTGCAGTCTGCATGGATGACCCTCTTCCGAGGCAAACCAATCCACACACACACTTGTGTGTCACAATTTGTTAAGGAGGGGAGTTGAAGGTGGAATCAACGTGAATATAGTTTGTGATGGACAACTTCGGAGTGAACAAGTTGTCATTATAAAAATTTCTTGTTGAAAATATTACTGCTAAACTGCATGAAGGAAAACCTTGGCAAAAGTGTCTTACTATAAATGATTCAGTATCTACCACAGTCATCTGAAGATTAGATGAATCATTTGGCTAAATTCCTAATTTGGAGTCTTTTCCTTCTTTCATGAATATTAGCAGTAAATTAAATAGAGTTCCATAAACATTACCTTTTTATGCAGGGGGCAACTATAGTTGACCAGATTGTGACCATTACAGCTGCTGAAAACTATGCACCAAATAATGAGATGCTGGCAAGTTTGGTCTCGAGTTTCTCCTCCTCCTCCTCTGTGTGTGTGTGTGTGTGTGCACGCTTTTAAGATTCAAAATCGGATCAAGTTTCACAGCTATCTTTTAGTCTCTCATAGCTGATTATTGTCTTTTCACTTAACAATAAGCAGGGGGAACTGTTGGCAGAAAATACCATGCCTGTGGCTTCAGTTGAAGGCATTCTGTTGAATTCTGAGGTAGTGAGTCCACTTCATTGACATTAGAATTTCTGCAGGATTGTTTATAGGGATAGAGTCTGCTTCAATATGCAAACGGATCTTATACTTCCATATCTGGCAGCATGACTTGATTTTGTAGAATGAATGATTTTTGTCTGAAGCACCATGTTTTTCTCTAGGTGGGATCTAGTCCAGCTAGTGGTGGAAGAATGTACGTTAGTAAAGCACAAGATGTGGTTGCAAGCATGTTGGCCAAAGGTTCCGCTATTGGACAGGATGCTGTGAATAAAGCCAAAGCATTTGACGAGAAGCATCATTTGAGAGCCAATGCATCTGCAAAAGTTATTTCGTTTGACAAAAGAGTTGGAATCACTGAAAAATTGACTGTGGGGATTGCAGTTGTTAATGAGAAAGTGAAGTCCGTTGATCAGAAACTGAGGGTGTCAGATAAAACAATGGCAGCCATATTTGCTGCAGAAAGGAGAATAAACGACACAGGATCAGCGGTCAAATCTAGCAGGTAACTACTGTCTTCCCTCGAAGATATATTATGGCTTTGGTATATAGGCAGAACGAAGTGTGCTTTCAAGGAGGCAATGTGCCCTTTTCCTTTTGCAATCATGATTATGAATTGTTTTTCATAAGTCTTCTGACTGTCTTTGTACTTCTGTGACTGAAGAAGAATCTCTTCATTACTAAATCCCTAATCATACTTAACACGTGCAAGATTTTTCCAATGATATTATATTTTCTTTCTGGCTAAGATTGCTACATTATTTAAAATTCTATGTTTTCCTGTAAAATCAGAGTGTTTTTTCATGGCATGATCATGAATATTGAGGAGTAAAACTCTCATTAAAGTGGTCTTGTGCTTCTCCTTCATCTGGGCAGGTACGTGACTGCTGGAACAGCTTGGCTTAACGGTGCGTTTAGCAGGGTCGCAAAGGCTGGGCAGGTAGCAGGAACTAAAACTAAGGAAAAGTTCAATCTGGCTGTGTCCAACTTGACTTCTAAGGTGCAACCTCTCATAATTTAACACCCTCTCTGTTTCTTTTTCTCTCGTACAAGCATGAATACCTTTCGGTCATTTATTTTCAAACATGGTATGGATTGCTTGGCAGCAAAGTGTTTCGTGTGGAGTACATTTGGTACCACATGGCAACAAACTGATCATTGCCTTTAACTTTTCTGAGTTCAGGATCCAATTGCAGTGTAAATCACAAGTCAGCAGTCAGGATGCAACAATTGTCGTGTTTGCTAGAAGTTGGGCATAAGCTCGTGTGAATCGACACCCAGTGAACTTTGAAGATTTGGCTCTTGCAAATTCCAAGTGTTCAGATAAAGGTTGCCCAAAATTTCTCTTGATTTTGGCTTTGTGCGCAGATACCCTATTCAGTGAGTTTTGTCCCAAGTTGGTTTGCTTCTGTATTCTTTGATTCCCAGGTTAGATTTAGTGTACCTTAGGATTCCTCGTAAAGTGGGAAGCTTGTGGACGCTTAGGTCAGACTCGGAATGGAGCCGTTATTGCTGTATTTTCCTTCAATTGGTTTTGCTGCCTGCCAGTACCACCTGCCTCTATTTTTACATCATGGATATACTGGTATGGTAGGATAATTTCCTTTTGAAAGTTGGTGAGGATGAAAATATGGTCGTTCAGAGAAACAGAGAGATGGGGAATCCTTGGATCAGGATAGGTGTTAGGTGACGTTCGGCGAGAGAGCCAAAACCTGTGTGTTAGGTTACCGGCTGCGATGCTCTTTTTTCTTCCTTTCACGTATGAACTAGTTCTTGTTTTATTTATGTCAAAACATTTTCTTTGATAGGTTTTAAAATTTCGAAGAATTTGGTTCAGTTCTCGTAAAAATATCAACGTTTTCTGGTTTATTTGGGGTAAATTGCATGCGCTATCCCCATTCTTTAATTATTGTTCCTGTTCTAACCCTAACTTTCACTTTACTCATTGCGTATCTCTAATATGGTTAAAACGTTTCATTTTGGATCTTTTTATGATTAAGGTTCTTAATTCAGACAGAAAAAGATACGTTAGCATATTATTGTGTGGGAGAATCCTAATTTTAACCCCAAAAAATATTCCTTTTAACAAATAATCTTAAAACTTTGAAACCTCCCTCATTTGTTGCCACTCACCTATCTTCACCATCGCACACCCATTCCCGCCGCCAATCACCCCTTTCCCTCATCCCCCGCCATGGAATCGCACGTGGAGGAGAGGAATCGTGCATGAAATCGGAGGTAGAGGAAAGGAATCATGACGTAATCAGGGGTATTGGAGGAGAGGAATTGCATGTGGAATTCTTCTCCTCCACCTCTGATTCTATCACGATTCCTCTCCTCCACTTGCGATTCCATGCATGATTCATCGCGATTCATACGTGACCCGCCACACTCACCCCTCTCCCGCATCCCTAACATGCAATTCCTCTCCTCCGCAATTCTGTTCCGATTCTTCTCCTCCGCTTGCAATTCCATGCGCAATTCGTACATGACCTACTGCCACTCACCCATTTCCCACATCCCCAGCTTGTGATTCCACGTGCGATTCCTCTCCTCCGCCTCCAATTCTATAGTGATTCCTCTCCTCTGCTTATGATTCCACACGCAATTAATACCTTACCGGCTGCTCACTTTGGACAAGGAGAAATCGTGTCAATTCCTGTTCCCATAGAAATAAAGACAAAAAAAGTGAAGAAGCCAGCACGGGTTGTGGCAGACGGTGCAAGGAAGGAGAATATTGGCTAGGGACGGACAATGAGGGTGGTCAGAGAGGGACAAGGTGGGAGAAGAGGGTTCGCCGGAGAGAATCGAATTTGTGAAGGACAGGAGAAAGTTGACCGGAGAGAATCGAATCTGTGAGACCTATTGGCAGGGGAGGCTGGAGAATGACTAGGGAGGTTGAGATGAGGAGCTGTTATTCAACCGAATTAGGAAGATGGTCATGGTGGTCGAATGGGTGAGTGGTGGCGGGTGAAGGTAGGCGATGGTGGAGATAGGTGAGTAGCGGCGGGTGAGAGAGGTTTTAAAGTTTTAAGAATTATTTGTTAAAGAAAAGATTTTCGGGGGTTAAAATTAGAATTTTCCCTTACAATAATATGCTGATGTGTCTTTTTATGGCTGAATTAACGACTTCCGTCACAAAAATGTCCAAAATGAAACGTTTTAACCACCTTAGGGATACACTACGAGCAAAGCGAATGTTAGGGTTAGAACAAGAACAATAATTAAAGGTTGAGGGTAGCGCATGTAATTTACCCTGTTTATTTGTGTTTATTCAAATTTTGTCATTTCTATACTAGTACAAACTTTGGATTCAACTTTAGAATTTGAATGACACATTAAGCTAGGTAAGTTAAACCTACGCCCTATCCCCTATGTCTATGTATATTTACATTTTAATATTACGTTTCATAGCATAAAATAAGTGTGAACAAAACAAATCATATGTCCCAAAAAGCTTGAGATATATATAAATCAGATATCAGATGTGTACAAATTCGATGTACAAATAGTGTAAGAGATATGTACAAATATATACAAATCAGATGTCAAATATGTATGAAATTCAATATATAAAGCAGGTGATCGATATGTACAAAACATATACCACATATGTACAAATGAGATTAGAGATTAGAGATATATTACGGGATATATAATATATGTATGAGATTTGTATTTTTGTAAATGAAATAAAAATTAGGATCAAAATTCAATTTAGAGTAATGTAATTGTGATATGTAGAAATCATATGTTAAATATGTATGAACTTTGATATACAAAAAAAAAAAGTTAGAGATATGTACAAATTAAAATAGTATATTGATTATTAAAGATTTGTATAAATTATGTAAGACTGACACAAAAAATTTATGAGAATTGTAATTGATATATGAATGACACTCGCTAAACAAGTGATGGATATATACAAACCATGGACACATGTGTACAAATTATACTGCAGAACTTTCACTAAAATATTTTTGTTTGTAAAAAAATTTATGATTTTTTTCACATGATTTTTTTTTCATTTGTACCCAAGAATACAAATTTTAGCTTAAAAATAAAATTTAGACTCAAATTAGTTAAAAGTAGAAACATTGAGGCCTAAAACCAAATAAGCCCAAAATTTCTTAAACAGGTTGTGTTTCTCAGGTCGCTCGCAATCCTCTGGCGATGAAGAAATCACCGATTTCGCCGATCAAAGAAATGTCCTCATCTTGTTCATCTACGAGTCGGCGCCGGTGAAGCTCGGGCTCCCTCTGTGGGCCGTCGAGTTAAAGATGAACGAGATTGGTGGCGAGTGATGAGAAGAACTATGGCGTTGCGCACGAGATCGGCAACGAGGGGCAAGATTGCACTGAGGGTTGAGCGATGGCGGCATGTAGTTTGAAGGCGATGGTTAAGCGATGGTGACATGTAGTTTGAAGGCGACGGTGACAGCGGCTTGTAGGTGGGTGGATGGCTGGCAGTGACATCGGGGTTGCGGCGGATTGACATTTAAACCGGCGGTGCTCTCATGAGGCTCGTCCTCTTCCATTCGCCATCTCGCCTCACCATCCGTCACCGCTCCTTGGCGTCACCAACCACTGGCAACTGTAAATCAAAGAGGACTCGAGCAGGAAGTGGTGCCACCAAAAGGTGAGACATGAGCATGAGGTGGTGTCACGAGTAAGTGACGTGCGAGGTTGGAAAGAGAGGAAGGAACATGGTGGGAATTATAATATTTTAGTGAGGGTATAATAGTAACTAGAGGGGGTAAGGTGCACATATATTGGGCGTATTTTTTACTAACGCCATTAATCTAACTTGGAATTGGCAATGCGGAGCTTGTATTATAAGAAATGATATAGGTTTGCATTTTATAATTGTAAAATATTTATGTGGGGAAAATTGAAAATCTTCCGCCGCCTCCTCCAAAGCGTTTCTCTTCTGTTGTCTAGCTTTCACCCTCATATGCTATTTTCAATTAGGTTCAGACTTTGGTCTGGATCTAGCTAATTCTCTTTCATTTTTTTTTATTGATTGATTGAGCTTATCCGATATTATCTATCAAATTTTATAATGAATATAATCTTCTTTAAATTCTAGATTTCAAGAGCAATTCAAAACTCTTACATGATTGATATTCAATTGGAGGCGGGTAGTGATGAAGTTCGGTTTTTTTTTTGTTCACCAGAATTTCGGCCCTAATGGCAAATCTAGAATATTTTAAAATGGGGCCCATAAATAAATCTAAATTATGATCAGTTTAAATTTAAATTGATCAAAAGTTAAATATTAAACTAAAACACAATCATCTAAAGAGAATGTCTCTCATGTAGCCATTCTCTTGTAAATTTCTGAGTATAAAAAAAAAAAGCCATCTAAGTAAAAAAATTTTGAGCTAATTTCTAATAGTATATGTACAAATTTCTAATAGTACACGTACAAATAAAATTTATTTTGAGTACCTTTATTTTTAATTTGAAGCAAATTATTAAATTTTATTGATTTTCAAAATAAAGTACTTTTAAGTCATTAAATATATATATATATATATTATTTAATTTTGAATTGAATTAGTCTTTAAGATTATTTAAAAAAAAATAAAAATGAATTTTGAAAGGGAAATACTATAGTTATTTTTTAGGTAAAACATGAAAATATTTAGTTAATTTTTCAAAAAATTAAATGGTGGTATCCTACTTTTCAAGGTAGATTGCCTACAAACATACTAATTATAGTTTTTTTTAATAAAAATAATCTAAACAAAAAAGAGTTTATAATTTCACACTAAAAACAAGTAGAAAAATGTCTATTTTTTATGACATTGACACGTCTATTAAGGATTAACATGATTTAGTTGAAACATTTGAACATAACTTGGTTTGAGTTCCATGACTAAAATAAGCTGATTTGTAATTTGAAGACTAATTGTACCAATTACGTAAAATTCAAAGGTAATGTTACATTTAAATCATGATTTGAATATAAGAAATAAGAGTGACAAAAAATAAATTGTAATGAGTGATTTTTGTTTTTTTTTGTTAGATTTTTATTAAGAATAATAGGATCTAATAAAAATTTAAAGTTGTGTCCAAATTTAATTTTACATATTAGTTACTCACATTTTTTAAAATAAAAGTGGGCTCCATGGACACACACAGACACACACACACATACACACAAGACCGCCTCTGCTCGGCCTTATTAGGTGTCTTGATGCTTAATAACATATATGGAGATGATTACATAGAATAAAGTTGATATTTATCTTTTTAAGTTTTGTAGCTAGTTTTTTTGTCATTTTTTTATATACTTATTTTTAGGCCTTTGATGTTTGGTTAGTTCCAGTACTATTTGCTTATTGTCAACTTGGTTTGGACTTTGTTCCAACTATTTGTGAGTTTTTTTTATTGCAGATTTATTTTGATTAATATGAAAAGTTTTTATTTGATCTAATTCTCTTTCTTCCATTTGTCGTCACTAGAACAAACAGCTTTTTAGTAGGCAATTTTATGTTCCTATTATCCAATAGAGTTTTAAACTATCGTTGTTTTATATGATATTATTTGTCTCAGTTTTAATTGGAATGAAATATTTATTGTCAACGCGCGCATGCGCGCACATACATACATACATACATACATACATACATACATATATATATATATATATATATAGTCAAGCTAAGTGGTTATTTAAAACTAGGATCATTCAAAAAATTTCTATACTACAGTGGCGGATGTATTTGGAAAGAAGAGTGGTACACGAATACTACTTTTTTGGTAAAAATATGTATAAGAGGCTTGTAAAATATTACTTGGATTCCACTTTTATATTTGGTTGGACCTCACCAATGCTAAATTAATACAAAAATTAGTAAAAGTTTGATGAAAAAGTGATGGGTTCTTTAATTCTTCAATCATTCTTAAACAACCAAATATCAATAATTACTTCAATTTTCTTTTTCTTTTTATCTTCTCTCATGCAACCTTCTTTTTATGGAAGAAGAGAAATGAAAATAATTTTTTTAAAAAAGAACATGAGTCTTTTTAAATTTGGAACTTCAGATAACTAATTCCATTTGTTGTATTCACTGGCCTTTCTTCTTTTAAAATTAGTACTGATTTTAGTTGTAGTTATGTCAGTTGTGAAAGCACTTTCAGTAATAAAATTGATAAAAAGCAATTTACAAAATAAAATAAGTGATCAATTTATAAATAATTGTTTAGTATCATAGATTGAGAATAATGTAATAGATGATATTAGTAATGATACCATTGCAAAATATTCTTAAAATATAAAAACTCATCGAGAATAATTGTAAGATATTTGTTACTTATCATATACCCCCTCCGTCCATTTTTGTTTGCACCAATGCCTTTTGCACGCATATTAAGGCAGCCAATGCATTCTCAAATTTGCCCCTGTTCTCCCTTATGCACAACGACTAAGCTTGCTGAAGATGAGCCTTGGCATAGCGGAAGACAGATGTCACTCGGAGAGGAGGATGATTTACATGATCTAACCCTACCCATCCCATTGATTTACTCGAATCAAGCACCCAAACCCTTTTGTCCCTCTGTCGTCGTCCCTCCCTCACTATAATTCCCTTGTCGTCATCATTCTCTCGTCGTTGCTCCCTTGTCGCGGTCCCTCCCTCGCTACCCCTCCCTCATTGCCCCTCCCTCCTTTGCCACCACTCATCTCTTCGCCACTGCTTCTTGCCGTTCCTCACCATGGTTTGATTGTTCCTCACCTCACTGTCGTCGTCACCTTGCATCATTCCGATCTTGCCTTACCTTACCTCTTTCTGATCCCACCTCGCCTTGCCTCATTTTGCTCCGATCTGACATGATTCTCGTGTCTATTTGATCTCGCCTCGCTGTGCCTTGCTTCGGTCTGATCTTGCACGATTCTTGCATCTCTCTTCTATCTCTACTCGTTGTGCCTTGCTTTGCTCCAATCTTGTACGATTCTCGCACCTCTCTCTAATTCACCTCGATTAGAGATCCTTCATCCAATTCACTTCGATCGGAGATCCTTCCTCCGATTTGTTGCTTGCATTGCCTCCGACATCCGATTCACATACGGCCACGGATCATACAAGAAAAGGGATTTACGACCATTCCGGCAGTGGCTCAATGGAGATTGAAGACATAGAGAATAAACTAGATCAAAACATATTAAAGATGTGAGAAAAAAAATAGATTCGGAGATGAACAAAATAGAGAGTAGTAAAAGAGGTATAATGGTACAACTACATATTAAAACTTACTAACAAAAGAAATGTTACAAAGAATTGGGACAACCCAAAATAACAATGTTGTGAAGAAAGTGGGACAAAGGGAGTAATAAATTTATATTTTTCATTGTTTGAACTTAGTTTTTATATTGTATATATATGGACCTCACTTTAAAACATTTTTTAAACTGCCACTGCCATACTAACATGCTTGAAGTGCACTACAAATATTGCACGTACAGTGCTTGTGTTTTTACTGGTTTAGGAAGGAGTCGGGGGAAAAAATGACCTCTCTGAAGTTTGAACTAATGTGCTTATTTAATCACGTACTTTGGAATTTTATCGCATTTATTACATTCCAAACCACACTAATTTGCGGAGCCTTATTCATTAAAATCTAAAAGGTTCATATTAGTTTTTGATTACTTAATGCATGAGTAAGTAACTAGTAGTATTAGTAATCTTATGCATGGTAGGACCTTATGCGAGTTAAGACTAACCATAAATTTATGTCTTATCAGCACACATTATGATTTGATTGTATTATCGCTTATACCATTAAATTGCCATTGTCTTTGCATTTACATTTGATTTTTGAGGAAGTTTTGATGATCAAAATAACGATAAGTCGTAGTAGGATTCTCAATAGACATTTAAATTCGTGTCTAATAAACAAAATTCGTAAGTGAATGTGGTATGAGTAAGTCTAAAAAAACTTGGATTCTTGAGTTATTAAATCATTTTTCATCTAGTATCATTTAAGTAATTTAACTATTAAAACTTCGTAATCTACTTTTTTCGTAGTATATTTAAATCTATTTTTGTCCGAATAAATGTTCATACTCTTTCAATCAGCACATGACATGAGTAATAACTATTGATGGAAAGCCTCATGCAACAGAAGGAAGCATGTTATTGTTGCTTAATTGACTTCTATTTGTAAATAATAAAAAAATAAAATTTTCTCTAAAATTCAACTGGTTTATCTCACCTCTCTTTCAATAAGTTAAAGATGATTCATAATAGATGATACCAAAGTTGAGAAGAACAAACGTTTTTTTTTTGGGTTTCATCGAACTCAACAACAAATTAATTTGGAAAATTGGCTGTTCATTCCTAGTCCGGTTAAAGTATAATTCCCTGCTACCCATTTGTTATTTTTTACCAGCTCAATTGTGTTTGTGCCTTAAGTCCTAACCAAACTAGTGCCTTGGCTGCCAATCCATTGCACGTTCCTATTTCAAAAGTAGAGACTTTCGTAAAAGAAAAGAGAGACTCTGTGGGTCACCCACCCTACGCTATGTCGTTGATCCTTTCGATTCAACTGCCAACATCTGACATCTACAAAGCCAGTTTTTCACACTCCCCTCCCTCAAAATCAGCTATGCAAGGTTATAAATATAAAAAAAGTATCTATATTATAAGAACAGGTAAATTCCTTCAATGGTCCCTTATCTTATTTTTTTGTTTCAAATAAATATCCTACCTTAAGGTTGTCCAAGGTTATAAATATAAAAAAAAGTCTCTATATTATAAGAAAAGGTAAATTCCTTCAAGGGTCCCTTAACTTATTTTTTTGTTTCAAATAAATACCCTACCTTAAGATTGTCCTATCAAAGTACCCTATATTATTACCATGGATATCATGCACATATGTCTAATTAGACATAGGGATGATTTTACTATTTTGCCCCCAAAATTTTCTTCCTTAACCAGTCGTTTTCTCTTTCTCATCCCCGCCGGCGCCGACCACTGCCGCTCTTCGTTCCAGACAAATTGCCGGCGATCGAATCGTGTCATCGTACTCTCTGCTCCGATCAAATCGCGCCTGGCCTTTCGTCGCGCCTGGCTTCGCCTTGCGTCGGATCAGCGCCGCCTGGCTTTGCCTCGGATCGCGTCGGATCAGCGCCTCGCGTCGGATCGCGTCGGATCAGCGCCGCCTTGCGTCGTGCCTGGCTTTGCCTCGCCCCGCACCTCGCCGTTTCGCCTCGTCGCTTCCTCTCCACACTCGCCTGAGACTCGCCTCCTCAAATCGTCGCGCGGTTCGCTTCACCGATCGTCCGATCGGATCCCTGTTCTCTGCCTCTCGTCGCGCCTGACTTTGCCTCTCTTCGCCTCGCCTCGCCTCGGTGCCGCCTCCGATTCTTAGATCACAGTCGATTCCCTTCCTTCGGCTCCGCCATAGCAACAAATACTTAGATCTGGCGGCTTCTGCAGGGTGATGGCAGACATTGGAGGCACCAGCGATGGCCGGAGAAGATGAAGCTTTTGCGATCTCCTGAAGACGAAGACGAAGACGAAGACGCAATTCAATTGAGCGACATGAATGCACCAACGACGCAACAAGCCTGATATCCGACGACTCGATGACGACAACGCCACGGCGACTATGCGATGAGCCAGGATCGGAGCAATCGGAGCAGAGGCAAAGCTGGGAGTAAATTGACATTTTGTCCCTTTTTTTTAGACACTTTTTTTAGAGACACGCTTTAGACATTTTGTCACTTTTTTTTAGACACTTTTACACATTTTATTAGACACTTTTTATTGTTTCAATTAATTATTTTTGAAAAGAATAAATTGTCTACGTATTGGTCAGACACTTCTAAATATTTCTTTAGACACTTTTACACATTCATTCAGACACTTTTTTATTATTTTAATTAGTTATTTTTAAAGAGAGTAAATTATCTACGTATTGGTCAGACACTTCTAAATATTTTTTTAGACACTTTTCGTCATCCATTCAGACACTTTTCATTTTTTCGAATATGACATATGACGTATACTGCGAGATCATAACGTATGACAGTTCGGCAGCAGCACCGGCGCCGGCACCGGCAGCAGCAGCAAGCTAGGGTTTTTTTGTGGAGAAGAATATTTTAACTAAGGGTATTTTTGTCAATTGTTTTAATAATTTATGCCTTATATATAGAAGATTAAGGGATGAGTTACTATGTCTAATTAGACATAGGTGCATAATAAAAGAACTACTATATTATTATGCATGTCCCAATTGAGTATTTTCCATCCATTTCACCATTAAATTGGACGGAAATTGATGACATGACATTAATTAAGATTAAAATAAATATAAAATAACAATTTTAGTCATCAAATTTTTCTAATCAAGAATTTTGGCCTCCAAAATTTACACCCTATTGTTCTTTTTTGACCTATTTCTTTCCATATCTATATCTTGCTAAACTCATATACAACTTCAAAGGCCAGAATTGACACCAACCAACAAGCCTAGGACTGGAAATTGTTTGCGACCCTGACATTTGTTCACGACCCTTACTAGATCTCTATTTGCGTTTGTTCGTCGGATCTCTGTTTGTGTTAGTTTGTTGGATCTCCATTTATGACCTTCACCAGATCTCCGTTCGCATATGTTCGCTGGATCTTTGTTCACCACCCCCAACCCATTGTCGTGACAATCAGAAAATCCACTTAATGAACCCACTCATTTAGAGGTCTTCTGCTAGTCGCACACCTTCTTCCTCCCTATTTTCGATGTCAAGACTCATACGTTTGATGGATTTCCATTCTCATTTGTTTGAGTCGAGTTCGTGCTTTCTCCTCAATCATGCCTTTTTTGCATCGGCTAGCCCTTTCTCCTCACCGGTTGCTTGCTTAGAATTGCCCTTTCCCTTGCTTGCGTTGATTCACCCTTTCTCCTCCTTATCGGATTTGAATCACAATGAACAAGCCCTATCTTCTTGTTGAAGATCTATGCAAAGATTCAAGCGGTTGTCGACATGATGTCGAGAGTGAAGAGGATGACATTGAGTAAGAGCTCATTGAGGGAGAAAAGGTCCAGTGGAAAGAAGGATCAAATCGTCAGAGAAGGGGCTAGAATTGGTGGAGGAAATGCGAAGCTGGATGTCTCTTTTTTTGCCAGAAAAGAGGAACATTAGAAAGTAGGGGTGTAGAAATTAGTTTTTGAATTTCATAGTTAGAATTATTAATTGAGAAAAGTTTGAGGACTAAAATTATTATTTTAGACTTATTTTAATCTTAATTAATGTCATGTCATCAATTTTCATCCGATTTAAAGATGAAATGGACGGAAAGTATTCAATTGAGACGTGTATAATGAGATATGGTATTTTGATAGGACAATATTAAAATAGGATACTTATTTGGGATAAAAAAATAAATTAAGCTAAGGGACCCCTAGAGGAATTTACCCTTATAGGAAAGGGGTAACTAAAATAGTATTGAAGACACTCATTGAAGAAGAGGAAAGAACACTCAAAACCAAAATCTGAAAATTGGTGTCCCAACACATTGCTATTTGGATAAATTACAAAAGATCTCATGTGGTTTAATTTAACCTACATTTTGTTACTTTATTTTACAAAAACCTACACTTTACCCCTTGCCTCCTTTACAGTATCTAATAACAACTTCTGAAATCTTAATTTAAAATGTCTCATAACCATGTTTTAGTAATTTTAATATTTTTATTTTTATTTTTATTTTATAGCTAACCGACTTTTGAAAAATATTTATATGCTTTTATAGGAAAAAAATACATTTACAATGATAGCCAAAGGGCTAGCACTCTAGCCTGTCTACCGAATAGCTTGCACAAACAGAGGGTGGTCTCCTTCTGCAACGAGGTCCAAAAAAGGTAATATTCGGGAAGGTTAGTATTTAAGCACCTTCAGACCAGGGTACCCTCGGGTAAAGAACACCAACTTCGATACCGAATATTGTGGCTAGAACGTTCGACCTTCTGAAGTTATATCAACATGTGGCACTCGAGACCACTAGTAAGATGGTTATCATCTCAACCCTGAATCATATCAAAGCATCATTCTGCTCATACAACCCAGCTGGCAGGGATCATTCATTGGAGAGCAAGGAGCCCAGACCCCATGATTCAGCTATACACGCGTTCAGCTATCTTCATGTCGAGCTAAACAGCTGCCTGGCTGATCCTCCTATAAATACTTCTAAGAAGCCTCCAGGTAAGGGATTCGAAACCCTATTTTCATATCATCATATTCTTCCATAAAGCACTTAACTTTAATTTGGCATCGAAGGTTCCTCCATTGGAAAGCACTCTGGGAATCCTCCTTAACCCCCTTTCCTTTTTTTCTTTGTCTTGTAGAGTTCCCTTCCTCAATCGTCTTTGCTTGCATCTGCTGTTGTTGTTAGAGCATTCATGTCATACATAAAAGATGTCTTGGAGCATCATACATAAAAGAGAAATTGATGATTTAAAATGTCTATTAACTATAAAAAAATATTAGAGAGATTAAAATTATTAGAAGATAACTATCATATAATTTAAATTATAGTTTCAGAAATTAATATTAAACAATAGAAAAGAGGATAACATGTAATTTTTTTTTAAAAAAAGAGACAAATCATACGTTTGGGCAAACACATAAGTGCAATTATAACTTTCGCTTGCTATTTTACGCGCAGCGGAGTGACTAGAAAGTTTGGTTTGATAGACGCAAATTTGCGCCTACACGTGATGTCACTCAAACCCTCAACTGTCGCCTTGCCTCCCATGGGACGTGTAACTATAAAGGGTAATCTTGAAAACCGAAGCATTTATTTAAACCAACCTTTAGTCACTTAAATTTGTGATAAATTTTTATTGAGTCATTAACATTCCATGTATTTCAAGTACATAACCATTCTGCCATTCTGGCATTCTTAATAGCTTCAGGTGCTGATTGCAACAAATTAACAACTCGTCGTAACAGAAGAGAAGCATGAAAGTGTTGCATGAAAATGCTGCCTGAAGGAAGTAGCTTCTGATTGATTTTTTTTTATTAGAGTTCTTTTAAGAGAAATCAAAATTTTTGCATAACTGAAGGAGCCTCTTGTGATAGATTTAAATGCTGGTAACAAATCGACATTTTTATGTAGTTGAGCACCAGTTTTGTTGTTAGACCTTCACATGTGCTCGTACCGTTGGCGTTGGACATGTCTGGTTTCAGATGTGAGAGCTGCAGAGTCAGGTACGTGTCAACAAATGAAAGCACCAAAGTCACCCAACGGACGCAACTCTGGAGCACGTCATCGCCTCAAAAGTTCAGGGTCATAATCGTCTTTTTATTTATTTATTTTTTTTTACCCTAGTCTTGCACGATTCATCCCTCTCTCCCTCTCCCTGCCTCTGAATTCTGATGCTTTGTGCTCCTCTCGGTATATTCTTGGGTTCGAGAATTCGATTCTCTCTCTCTTCGCAACTCGGGTCCAATTCTTTTTATTGTATTTTCCCTGTTGAAGTTCTCCGCTTTTCTCTCAACTCCGAACGACAGCGATTCTCCGACTTCTCCTCTCAAGTAATTCCCAGTTTATAATCTCCAAAGTCTTCGTTTTTACAATTCTATGCATGTCGCATTTCAAATGTATTGAAGGTTTTTCTTTCAACGTCTATTTTTCATTGGTGTGTCGTGATTTGGGTAAATTTTTCTTCTTGTTTTGGTTTTCGGTGGGAACTAGGCGGCTGCTGTTAGTTGCCATTCTCGTGCTTTTCTTTGGGTTGGAATTTGTGAGTCCCCTAGCTGTTGAGCGCTATCTATTGGTTTGGGATAATCTATACTTTGATCTGGGTTTCTTTTTCCTTTTCTCTGTTTGAAAATTGAATCATGTTTTTGTATCTTTGTTCGTTCGAGCGGAACTTGGACAATGCTTGTAAATTTAGATTACGGGGCTTTGGAATTCCGTTGACTCAGATTTGAGGAGAATGAGATTGTGGATAAGGCATATTAATCTGGCTAATCGGATCTATGTTGTCAACTGGGGTCCTACAGATGGATGCCAGTATTTGTTTTATTTTGTGTTGGTGAATAAAGTCCTTCTGTGGATTACTTTTTTGTGATGTTAATTTCTCATCCGTCATCTGAACCTTTAAATGTTGTTGTTCTTTCCCTCTTCACACGCTCAAAAAAGGTTCTTCCTTTTGAGCTTAATCTGTCGCAGAGGTTATTATTTTATTTCCCAGAAGTATTTCTGCTAACTAAAGAATTTGCAATGCAGTGTGTTCGTTCTTTTGGCTAATGGAGGCCACGCCTTGCCTTTGTGATGGGAGTTTGTGAACGGCTGTTGAAACTGTCTTGTATTCCAGAAGAATATCGCGATGAAGATGGAATGAGGAAGTTTTGAGAGTCGGAATTGTTTTGTTAGAGAATAATGTTAGTGATGTTGAACTCATCCTAAAACTTATCCAGATAACTAGCCATTACCATGGATTAGTTGGAAATAACACCTTCAAGGGCCAGAAACGGCTTCTTGACTGGTGATCTGCAATTGCTTCTTTTGAGGAGTTTGTAGATTCTTGCTCTTGAAGTAGTCTGGTCTCTTTGTATATTAATTTAGGCAATCTTAGTGTAACTTTTATTAACTTAAAAGAAAAATAGTCAACATACATTGCACCACAGCATCAAGAGTGATGGAGGTGTTAGTTTCACATAAAGGGCAAAAACATAACCTACAGACATATACTCGTAAATGCAAGGGTGGTGTTCACAATACAGATTTGTGGTTTGCTGTTCGAGAAGGGTCTTTGGCTGATGTAGATTTGGCTCTGTCAGTAGTAAAGAAAAACGGAGGTAATGTTAATTCGCGGAATGCTTTTGGGTTGACTCCTCTTCACATTGCAACTTGGAGAAATCACATTCCAATCATTAGGAGGCTTCTTGATGCTGGTGCTGATCCTGATGCTAGGGTTTGTTCTATATTCTTTATTTGTGAAAATGATTTCATTTTTCTTCTGTTGTCCTTTAAGCTTCCTTCTTTTGAAGATGGTTGATCCAATAGGGAGGCCTGTGTTCACTATACAGCTTCTAAATGTTCCCGTCTAGAACATGCCTTTTTTATTGTCTTTGACATTCACCTTGATGGGAAAAATGTCTGAGTAGATTTTGCTTATATTGGCTTTACTTGCTTACATCATTTATAGATTTCAGTATACCAAAGTTCTAGAAGAATAGTATATGTATTTTTTTAAGTATTGGGAAGATTCTTTATTCTTTCAGAAATTGTTTGGAAACTGTTCTTTCCATGAGATGATTGCTAAAACTTGTTGCTGCAGTATTTCTGAAAGTAAATGAAAGTTAAAACCTTTAAAGGTACTCAGCTAATTTCTTATGTTCCTTGCATGTCTGTCCCCTACTTCCCTAATCAGGATGGAGAATCTGGGTGGAGTAGTCTTCACAGGGCTATGCATTTTGGCCATCTTGCAGTAGCAAGCATTCTTATTCAGTCTGGCGCATCCCTTGCACTGGAAGACTCCAAGTCTCGAACACCCATTGATCTTCTATCTGGTCCTGTTCTGCAGGCTGTTCAGAGTGTGCAAGATTCAGGTAACTGGCTGATTGTTGATTTGTTACTTAAGAGGAACTTATGTTTGGATTCAATATGACCACAAGTAATGTTCTTCCTCCCCTCCTTCTCATTTTTTTTTAATTTGTTCAGTGGCTACTGAGGTGTTTAGTTGGGGAAGTGGTGCAAACTATCAACTTGGAACAGGAAACGCACACTTGCAAAAGTTACCAATGAAAGTTGATTCCCTTCATGGCTCTTTTATCAAGTTGGTTTCTGCTGCTAAGTTTCATAGTATTGCAGTCAGTGCCTGTGGAGAAGTCTACACTTGGGGGTTTGGCAGGGGTGGCCGTCTTGGGCACCCTGATTTTGATATCCACAGGTAAACAAGTTGCTCTCTGCTAGTTGCTCCACATAGAGTGAACTGCACAAACTCGAAGTTCTATGTGTCAGACCATCAAATTTCTGAATTTGACTTTTGCTTTGTCGTTTGGTTCATATAAAAGCATGAAATGTATTTGAAAATTGAAGTCTATTATTGAAGCATATTTAGCTGTATGTATATGCATTCCCCTTCCTTTATTAAGCCTGAGCCCATTCTGCAACCCCATAGTATTTAGACACTTGTCACTGTCAGCTCTCCTGCCTCTTCTTTCTTTCCTCCTATTGTAATCATCTTTTTCTTCTGTCTGCCTCATATGAAATAAAAGAATTCATTTGGGATAATGTACACAGATGAAGCTTGCTAAGAGTTGATAGAAGTTCATGTACTCAGGGTCGACTTCTTGGATTTACTAGAAGTGTTTCTTTTTTCCTCTTTTTGTTTGGGCTTTACCTACAGGTCCTATACCTTTCAAGAAAAGTTTTCATGATTTTGAAGGATTTGAAAATTTTTACACCAAATATAGATGAAACGATTTTTATACAAGAGGGTGGGAGGTAAATATATTCCTGTTCAATATCTGGAAGCCAGTGTGTAATTTACCTTGACATTTTCTGGTTTTTCTGAGTGCTAGTAAGAAAATGATAAAGAGTTTTCCCCTTTTCCTTCCATCCATTGAGATTTAAATTCTTACAATTGCAGACACAAGGTATTGTTTCACATCCTCACACACACACACACACATACACGTATAAGAGGAAAATCAGTTGATTTACTTTCTGCCTGATGACCTTTCGATTAATGAAAGAATCATTACTTCATTATGGATGTGCATATTTTGCGGCCTAACGTGTTGGTGGTGAAAATACAGAACAAACTAAGCATGGCTGTCAATAATATTGTACAACAATAACATTGTATTCATTGCTTTTCAGTGGTCAAGCTGCAGTTATCACTCCCCGCCAAGTTGCCGCTAGTCTGGGTTCTCGCCGTGTTAAGGCTGTTGCAGCAGCTAAACATCATACTGTTGTTGCTACAGAGGGTGGGGAAGTATTTACCTGGGGTTCAAATAGAGGTAGCTTATGCATATCCTATGCTACTATTAGATTCTCAGCAGTTGTTTTGAGTACAGCTTCTTATTTTCTTGATGCTACCCACTATTTCGTCTTTGGTAATTGGCACCTTTTCGTCTATTATATGAAAATTTTGAGAGATAGGAAGATTAATTATACCTAAGTGTTCGTCTAATTGTCCATGTTTTCAGAGGGTCAGCTGGGATACACCTCTGTGGATACTCAACCGACACCTCGGAGGGTAAGTTCTCTCAGATCAAGAATAGTTGCTGTGGCTGCAGCAAACAAGCACACTGCTGTAGTTTCTGAGTTTGGGGAAGTTTTCACATGGGGTTGCAACCGGGAGGGCCAGCTTGGTTATGGTACCTCTAACTCTGCATCAAATTACATGCCGCGGATTGTCGAGTACCTTAAAGGAAAAGTCTTTATAGGTGTTGCCGCTGCAAAATACCATACTGTTGTATACGGAGCTGATGGAGAGGTAAGCACAGAGGCAGTGTCCATATTGATTACTTACTCATCCTAGATTTGACTGGCCTTAAGCCAATTTGGTTTGAATAATTTATCCTCTGTGCGTAGTTCTAAGCAGAATAAGATACTGCATGGTGTAGAAATATGAGTAATCTCTTACAGATTGGACTAGAGCTCTGTAGTAATTGAAGCTCTGATCTGTTAAAACACGTGCATGTTCTATGTGATAGGTGTTCACTTGGGGCCATCGTCTTGTAACACCACGGCGAGTTCTCATTGTCAGGAATTTGAAAAAGAGTGGGAGCACTCCAATGAAGTTCCATCGCATGGAACGAGTCCATGTGGTTGCAGTAGCCGCAGGGATGGTTCATAGTACAGCTATCACAGATGATGGATCATTATTTTATTGGGTTTCTTCAGATTCTGATCTTAAATGTCAACAGGTTGTAGTCTTCTGATAATCTAAATTTTCCACCTCACAAGTAAATGCGCTATCTACTTATGCGTTTTTCATGACTTCCCCCAAACAGCTGTACTCACTTTGTGGAAAGAAGATTGTGAGCATTTCCGCTGGCAAGTACTGGACTACTGCTGTTTCTGATACAGGGGATGTTTACATGTGGGACGGAAAGAATGCCAAGGAAAAGGTGCCAATTGTAACTCGCTTACCTGGTGTGAAGAAGGCAACTTCAGTTTCTGTGGGTGAAACTCATCTTTTGATTATTGGCTCTCTCTATCATCCTGCCCTGCCCTCTAGTGAGGCCAAAAATCTTCAGAACTTGAAGGTCAAGGAAGAAGAATTTGAAGAATATGAACTATTTAATGATCCTGAACCCTGTAGCAAGGTATTATCTTTACAGGATTTTTCTGGAGAGAGATTAGTCCCAAGTTTGGTGAGTCTCTGTGAAAAAGTGGCAGCAGATTCTCTGGTGGAGCCACGAAATGCAGTTCAGCTGCTTGAAATTGCAGATTCACTTGAGGCAGATAATTTGAGGAAGCATTGTGAGGTATCTTCCCTTTTTCTTGCTTGTTTTCTTTAAGCAAGTGAAAAGAGAGTTTGGATGGCAGATGGTTGTCAGAGTAACTTTCTTTCCTGGTTTGCCCTTCCTCTACTGTTGATAGTTATCCATATTTTGGTCTTGTTGTCACTTCAAGGCTGTCTTTGAATTGCATATGCAGGATATAGCCATACATAACCTTGATTACATTGTAACAGTAGCATCACAAGCTTTCTCAAGTGCATCACTCGATGTCTTAGCCAGGCTTGAGAAGCTTTTGGATTCAAGATCATCAGAACCATGGAGCTATCGTCGCCTTCCTACCCCTTCTGCTACTTATCCAGTTATTGTTGATAGTGAGGAGGATACTGACACTGAAGTAATCAGGAAACGTGATGGCTGCTTGAAGGGCGCACATTTGAAGAATAAAGTTGACAGATCAGGTTCTTTCTTACAGTCCACGGATGACTCTTGTCAGGGCATGAACAAGCTAGTTCGAGCTTTGCGGAAGAAATTGCAGCAGATTGAGATGCTTGAAGCTAGGCAGTCAAGTGGGTGTGTTCTTGATGATCAGCAGATTGCAAAACTCAATACTAGGTCCAGTCTTGAAAGTTCCCTTGCTAAGCTCAGTGTCGCAGTTGAACCTCTGCCGTCAAAACCATCACAATCATCTTTGACTTCACCCGACGTAAAGAGTAACAAAAAGACTGAAGTTTCAAGAAAGCAGCGAAGGAAGGGAAAACAAAATGTGGCACAAAATGAGATAGGCTCTGCCTTTACTGGGAATGAAGAAGAATTGACTGCTGTAGTGGACTTCTTGGCCGATCAAATATCACAAGCTTCAAGTAATAAGGTTAGAGTTTTTGGCTCATAAGCATTCTGGAGATGCATATACAGATATTTTCAGTACTACTCCACCTGATGGTTGCATTTTTCTTGAGATACTTTGGTTGAGCCAGATATGCCTGTGGAGGTTATTCTTCAAATTCTTTTTTCTGGTTTGAACCTTTTCTGAAAACCCTTAAGATGTTTCACCAGTTCAGTGTCTAGAAATTGAGGTGAAATCATAAACTCAAAGGTTGGATGAGAATAGTGATGCGTAATCGATTAGGATCTCAAGGAAATGATTCTCATGATATCTGCAGTGATGAGTAACTCATGGATCCTGATTATCTATGGTATATGTGACTTCAAAACACCAGTGCCTGTATATTACCCATCTTCTTGTATAATCTCTGTAAACAAGTAAAAAATCTTTTTCTGTCCACAGGGCATCAGATGTAGCGAGTCGGACATTTTCTTTTCTTTTTTTCTTTTTTTCTTTTTTTTGGGAAAAGAATATTAAAATGTTAATTCTTGCATAGGATGAAAACGGCAGAAACGGTGGATCTAGTGAAGTCCAAGATCCAAAAGAGTATACTTTCAGTATTCAAAAGAAAGACAAGGTGGAGTTGGTAAAAAATAAGTATTCACAGGCATCTGCAGCAAAAAAGAAGAGTAGGAAGGGTGGACTTTCTATGTTTTTGAGTGGTGCACTTGATGATGCCCCAAAGCCCAAACATGCTATTGCAACTCTTCCAAAACCGCAAAATGAAGGTCCTGCATGGGGTGGGGCAAAAGTGTCAAAAGAATTTGCTTCACTGCGGGAAATCCAAGATGAGCAAAGCAAGATTCAGGTGAACCTGAAAAGTGGAAGTAAGAATCTTGTGGAAGATCATTCTGATGGTAGAAGTGAAGGAAAATTTCTCTTGAGTTCTTTTTTGCCTTCTAGACCGATCCCTGTAGTGCTAGCACCAAAAGCTTCAGATGGAGAGAAAAGCACACCTCCATGGGCTTCTTCTGGCACCCCGCCTCATCATTCTAGGCCATCTCTTAGGGACATACAGATACAGCAGGTTCTCTCTCTCTCTCTCTCTCTCTCTCTCTCTCTCTCTCTCTCTCTCTCTCTCTCTCTGTTGGTAGTTTGCATTGTGGATCTTTAAATTTTTCAGAGGGAAGGTCAGTTTTTTTTAGTACTAAAATTTGTCTTACTTTTCTATTTGAATTCTAAAACTTTCGACTTTTTTAAATTAGTACTAAAACTTTGCTAAAGTGTGAACAATTACTCTTATATTTGCTGAAAGACAGTTCCTGAATATAAATACGATTTACAAAGAGGAAAAACTAGTAATTTAAATTGTCAGAAATTATTACAAAGTTTGAATTTATTGGAAAGTGGTTATTGAACAGTTTAAACTATAGTTCAAAAGAGTTGGGCAAAAGGTGATCAGTCTTAGGACTAACTGTTTACACAGTTGAGAAGTTTTGGGATTCCTTTAGACAGGTGAAAGGTTTTAGGCTAATTGTTTACATATTTGTAAAGTTGTAGGACTTATTTGGAAAAATGAAAAATTTTAGGACTTCCATTTTTAGGACTGCAATAGAGAGTTAAGTAAAATTTTAGGGAAAAAATGACCTTTTTTTCAACTTTACAGTTTCAAACGTTAAGAGCCACGATCATTTGTGGTTATTGGGATATTGTCTTAATGCTGATGATTCTGATCTTCCTGGATTTAATTGTGGCTTTTTCTGGTTTAAACCAGGGAAAACAACTGCAGGGTCTGTCACAGAGTCCAAAGACAAGGACAACTGGATTCTCAGTTGGTAATAGCCCCATATCCCCTTCGGATTCCCCAGGAATGAACCGCTGGTTCAAACCGGAGGTTGAAGCACCCTCCTCAATGAGGTCGATTCAGATTGAGGAAAGGGCGATGAAGGATCTCAAGCGCTTCTATAGTAGTGTAAAGGTAGTTAAAAACCAGTCATAAGGAGAGGTAGCTGCATGAGAATTGTTTTTTCTTTTCAGGTAGCAACTGCGGCTGACTTTGTTTTTTGTTCTCCCAAGGGAAAAACATACTACTATTTTGTTTTCAATGCACAGTTGAATTTGACTGTACAGAAGAAGGATTCAGATGATTTGGTTGTACATTCTGAGGGTAGGGACTAGGGTAGTTGTTAAAAATCTCCACTACCTTGTGTTTTACGGAGGAATAAGTGGTAGGTTAGAGAAATTATAGTTTCAGATGTCGTCCTTTTCTTCTGTTGCAGTCCTTTCCTGGGAACATTTGTTTCAGCTTTATTGTCTTTACATGCTTCCAGGTTAGTTCTCTTATCGAAGAAAAGCAAAATAACGTGATTTTATGTCTGCGCTGTGCTTGAACTTCTTTTGCCATTTATAATTATACTTTTATGTTTTAACTAATTGTTAGTTTACGTTGATGCAGGTCCGTGTTAGTAACTGTTAATCTCTTTCAATTTGTTCCCAGTAATACTAAAACACTTGCGTATTAATAACTTTACAAAATAAAATATTTTGTCATTGCCGAGTGGTTTCTATAAATGCACTTCACATCAGATTTTTGTAATAATTTTGCACATTTAACGAAATTATTATTTTTTATTCTGACAATAGCGATTATTAATTAGAAGCTTTTGCACAATTTGCTTTTGCTTTGGATAAAGCAATTGGAAAGCGGTGAAGGATTATGTTGAGTTGCTTAACTTCTTACCATCGCAGAACAGATGTGAGAGATTTGTTTAAATTGGTGGTTGCAACAAGAAAGGAAAGAGGATATTTTTCCTAATCAAACTTTTAATGCGTAAGTTTACCTATAGCAATCTTTACTCACCCTAGCCTTTTCCTAGGATTGCATCATCTTTGAATCCGAATGTATTGATTTCAACCGCGAATTTTATGTTTTAATCATCTGTTTGTTAATCACCATCCAATGTGTGGATAATAAGAAATTTGTATATTGAACACACATTAGAAGTAATCTTTAATACGGCATTAAATATGCTGATTTGCGATATTAATTTTATAGTATGAGGTAACTTACTAAGTAACCATTGTAATTGGTGGATATTCGAGTCTTGGACCACCTCCCCCCTCCCCCTCCACAAACGCACCAAAAAAAAAAAAAAATCAACCTAATTAGTATTAGGGTGTAGGATGATGATGCGGTGTAGAAATTAGTGTGGGTGAGTGTTTAACTATTGAAAATGAAACAAAAAAAAAACAGAGAGAGATTCTGGAAAGCAATAAGATAGTTACACAAAATGGTCTAATCTGACTGAATCATTCAACCAAAAGAAGATGATAAAAAAAAACGAAGAAGAAGAAGAAGAAGTTCAAAGTCAGGAGAAGGCTTAGGAAGGAAGCTGTTAGAAGGTTCGTGCAGGGGATTGCTTGGATTAGAATCAAAGTCAGGATGGGCTCTTACGAACTGGCGCAGAGACCAGCCAGAAAGAGAAAGGAATGAGACAAAGAGAGCTAACGTTCACGTCAACCTTTGTAAGCTTCAAACTCTTAACCCATTTTTTTTATTGCTCTGTAGACTGAACTTCCCAACTCACCCAACTTCGAAAGAACTCTGCCAACTGCACCATACAAAAGCTAAAAAGGCAGTCCCTCCTTTCTAGAGACCTTCCGCCATTCTCTTAGCAAAATTCACCATCCGAAGCTTTAGGGAGCACGAGATGGCCAGGAGATCGGATTTTGCTCAGAAGCTGTTGGATGATCTCCGGTTGAGGAGGGAACGGCTGGCCTCTTCGCAAAGCTCTAACACTTCTATGAACCCTACTTTTGCAGGTAAGTAATTAACCGTTTCTCTCCTCTGAGACTTGCCATTTTAGAGCTTTTGCAACTTCCATGGTACATTTGCATAAAAGGCAGGAGGGTTTTCGATTTCTTGAGCTTGAAGTCAGCAGTTGAAACCAGTTTTTCTGTCCTTTTTCCTAGCACTAGGATTCTTGTTCTACTCTTCCAAGCAACTAGACATGCCGAACAACAGATTTGAGACCATCCTGACTGTCCCTTTATTTTCATTTAGAAGGTTTCAGCAAACTGTTTGAAACCATGCCATAGTTTCACATGCAGCAACATAAATAAGCTTCAAAAGAAAAAAAAACTTTCATCTCTCTGAGCTCCTCATCAAGTAAACCAAGTAGCAGAGGGCGTCAAGCATATCTTATATGAAGAATTCAGCAAAAGGAGTTCACGATGTTTACTGAGTTCTTTTCATTTCCTTTTTGTGTTAAAATGTTCCTGCAGATGCATACGCTTACTCGAAAAGAGGTTATACAGGACCCAGGGAAACGAAAAAACTTGAAACTGTAAGTTTCCGTTGCTGAATTTCTGTTCTTCATAAATGATAGAGCACATATGCACTCTCCTTAATTGTTTGGGATGTCATGTTTTGTGCAGACTAGTTCCAGAGGTGGAGGCACATCAAATATGCCAAGTTCAGGAACTGAAATCGTTCCTTTTGGAAGACCCCAGAAACCGGAAAAAATAGGAGACCTGTCCATGGTTCTGTCATTTGCCCTTGAAAATGGAGGACAGATTACAAAGGCAGAATCTTCTGGCAACAAGTCATTCTTCAAGTTCCTGCAACAGATTGGTAAGAGGCGGATGGGATTACGGAAGACTGAAAAAAGAACTGCCGTGGTAACTTTGCATCAATCTTCCACTAGTCAACTACCTGCACTCTCTCATCTCCAGGTTGAAAAGATCTCAAATGGGGTAGAAAAGCTTAATCAGATCCTGCAAGTTTACGGCAATGGCCTTAACCTTGACGGGTACTCGATTGAAATTGGCAAAGAACTGTTGAAAGGGGCCATGGACTTGGAAGAGTCTTTGCAGATGTTGGTCAGCCTACAGGAAGGTTCAGGGTACATGTCAACCCCGCGGAGAAAGAGTACTGTCACCTTGCTTGAGCATGATGAAGATGATGATAGTACTGTCACCACCGGGGGGCAAAAGCAACTTGCCAGGCTATCATTTTCTTCTGAAAAGAATTATAGGAATTATTGCAATGGTGAAGAAACTGCAAAGTCCAAGCTGGGTCCGGCAGCTGTTAATTACTCTTCTCAGCCTGGTAAGTTCAACGAAGAAAAGAATCAGGTTCCAGTTGCTTCAAATCCAAGATACCAAAAAAGATCAGTTAGCTATGATTTTCATATAAAGACTACTCCTGCTTCATTTTCAGAACAGAAGTGCCAAAATGCGCCACAACCAAAAAAAGAGAAGGGCAGAATTTCAAATGTAATAGCGAAACTGATGGGGCTGGATGATACTCCTGGAAGTGCAGAATCAAGAGAGATCAGAGTTAAGGAGTCCAGTTCAAAGCCAAGAGCAGAAAGGGTGATTTTGAAGAGAACTGTGAAGGAAAGTGCAAGAATGGAAGAAACAACAAAAGTGAACGCAACCTTGGTGTCTTCAACAGTGAAACAGAAAGAGATAAAGACCAACAAGACACTGGAAAGTCAGGGCTCCCAGAATGGTTGGATTCAGGTCACAGACCAACCCTTGAGGGGTTTCGATGACATAAAACCTGTTTCAAACTCAACGATAGAAACTGCCAAAATAGAAAAGCAAGAAAAGAATGTTGTGCTAGTGAATCATCATATTGGAGGTAGATATGAGCCTCAGGAGGAGAGGAAGCAAGATGCTAAGCATAAGGAGCATAGAGATGCAGAAAAGGGCGAGGTTCAGCCATCAAAGGCAGAGCTGCATAGAAGATCAAAATCTCTAAACAACCTTTCACAAGGCAATCCGCTTAAACTGAACAACCTTGGATTGCAGCAGGATCAAATGCTCCGAAAACCTGAACTGCAAGAGAAGAAGCATCGAGCTGAAGAAATGGATCGACAGACTCCTAAACAGAAGTTGCTGGACACAAGACAGATAGTAAATGTGCCAGCACCCAATAACTCATTGAGTCCAATGCATATAGCAGCTACTTTGCAGAAGAGGCCAGCACTAGCTAATCAAGCCTTGAAGAAAGATTTGGAGGAGGTTAGGCATAATACTTCGTCTCCTACTCAGAAACATCTAACTGAACATATAAATGGAATAAGAACAGCCGACCTTCTAGATGTCACACACCAAGGAGATATTTCCAGAGGCAGAAGTTTGGCTAATCACAAAGTTACGATGAAAGATTCATCAAACATGAACTTCACTTGGAACTCTAAGATAGAAGATCGTAAAGCAAAAGATGGCTTCACACAGCCTGCAGAAGATCAAGCTTCTGATGTGCGAACCACAATGAAGGCCAGAAGTGTAGGGCTACCAAAAGTTGAGATGCCTCAGAAGAAGAATGAAGTAATGACCAAGAAAGGTGGAAATGCAGCCAACTTCTCTGGGCTGGTGAAACATCAGAGTTTGAATAAAGAGGAAAAACAAAGAAGGCAGGTAAAACCAATCATATCCGGAGAAGTAGATTGTGTGAAACCCTCCAGGTCTAAAGAATTAGAAGTACTCATCCTCAAGTCTCAGAAACCAATCCCAAGTGCTGCAACACCATCTGCAGCAGAAGCAATACAAAATAAAGCTGAACAGGATCCAAATTTTTGTAACTGTCTTGATGATCAACGTGAAAACCTAAGTGAAACACAAACTTTAGCTGCAGGAGACAGTGTAAGTTTCTGTTACACTTATCCTGAAGCAATAAAGCTTGAAGACAAATGCAACAACTTTTTCACTGATAGGGCTTCATATGATGCAGAGGGAAGCCAAAATCTCTAAATTGAAGAATGATCAGCAAGATGAAGAACCAAGCTTTAGCAGAGATGAAGAGTTCAAGATTCACAGGAGTATAATATCAAATGAAGCAGACGGTAAATCCAACATAAAATGTGCTATAGTAGTGCAGCATAAACGCAATGACCTATTTGATAGTCTATGTTCTATTATTGCAGGGCCTTGTGATGAGAGCACTGAATATAGCATCTCCGGGTTTAAACATTGCCCAACCTCCAACATAGAGATGCCAGGCCAGTTGACAGAGAGTGAAAACCAGCTAAAGCAAATCCTGGTAAAAAACCAACAATTTGTGAACACAGCCGAGGCCATTTTCAAACTCAACATCCCATTCGTTGTTCTCCAAGCAAGCGAGCCTCGCAGCCAAGATGAGGACAGCAAACTATTACTAGACTGCAGCTATGAAGTAATGAAGAGAAAAGGAAGGAGGAAGGAGCTAAGCGTGCACCCATTTGTGAAAGCATCAACAACCAACTCAACAAGAGTTAAAACCTTGGATGACTTGATCAGGCAGCTGGGGAAAGACATCGAATCCTTGAAATCCTATGGCAAAGAAGGGAAATCTGGAGCTCTCTTCAGTGACTTGCTACCCAAGATGGTGGAAAGTGATGTGAACTACAAGGATGCGGACCTGAACAGTATGTGGGACTATGGTTGGGATGACATGATGTTCATGTTCCATGAGAAGGATGATGTTATAAGGGATGTGGAGCGGCAAGTGCTTGACAGACTCATAGATGAGGTCACAAGAGAACTGCGTACAAGTGTAAGCGTTTGGACTTGATTCTGAGGAAGCAGGAGTTTTTTCAGTTTGTAATTAATATTGGTGAAAGAGATCACCATGGCCTTTCTGTTTTCCTTGATTGTCTTTCTGACACGATTCAGGGTGTTGTTTTTGTATTTATACATCCGAAAAGGCAAATGGCGAGTGAAGGATGCTAGCAAGTATTAGGTGCATTAAGAGTGAATTGTTTTACATGGTCTGTGTTGCGACATTACTTGTAGTTCAAGTATCCTCCACAAGCCATTTAGTAAGGCCCAAAAAACAGGCTTCCTTTTTGTTTGATTTGTAAGTTTGGATATATAGTGAGAAATACTATATAGTAGTGTCTGATCTAGGAATAGTTTTGATCAGAACCAAAAGATGTCCCTTGCTTGCTTTAATTTCTCTTTTGCATTGAAAGAATAACACTCCATGTCTGGGAGAGGAGGAGGGCGAAAAAGATAAAGGGTGATTGGAAATTTTATGGACCCTGGTGAACAAGAAAGAGAGTCGACGACGACCACTTGAGCAAAGCGCAAAGCATAGCGTGAAAAATCAGCCTTCATCATAGTAAGCTGCCTGTAGCATCTTTTTTTTTCCCCCCTTCCTTTTTTCCAATTCTGTCTCTATCTTTTACCCTCTTTTTAGAAGAAACGTTAATTGCTGTGATTTTCTTTTTACATTCAAAGAAACAGTAATTATTAAAATATTCCTCATTTTACTCCGTTATCTAAAGCTATTTTTTGGATATGTAGTAATATATTATAAATATCATATCAATAAATTTTTTTGGAAGGGAAAATGCTCTTTTTTTGTTTTCTTTCCAAAATTGAGAAGGTACAGAACCAACAATAGGACATATATAGGAAATCAGGAGGTCATTGGTTTGACCTTTCTCGTATCCTTCTAACTCTTTAACCATCTGAACAAAGGATTGACGATAATGCCAGTGAGTTAAAATATGTATAGGCCAATCAATAGGTTTCAATTACGTAAAATATTTGTTTTATTTAATCCACATGGATATTGTCGTTTCACTTTGGGATTTCGACTTGAGGGTGAAATCAGTGGAGAGTCGGAGACGAATCTGTGGCAAAAAAAAAATTCTGACTTGTTATTCATGAAAGCGTTTGGCCAATATAATTAATCAAGATGCTACGGTTAGTTGACATATTTTATTATGATGAATAAATAAGGAGTAATAATTTGTGTAAAGATGATATTTATTAGATTCTGAATATATGTAACTTCCAGATTGCAGATTATTCCTGACATAATTAACCACACTTTTCCAAATCACTTTTATGTCAAAATAAATAAGGTTCTTATATTGTTATGCATTTACTTACAATTCTGATATTTTCATTTTGTCCCAGAATGGAATTACTTTCATTATTTACATATATATAATTGTGTGATTAGATAAGTGTCATACAGTAAAAGGTTATCACAGATTCTTGACATATATATATATATCTGGCAAATTTTTGTCGTAATATATAAACGCACAGGGTTAGCAGTAAAAAATTAGGACCTTTTTTTCCCTAGCTGTTTATCGGTTACAAAGATTGAAAAACTACCATTATCCAATACTTTTGTGAGTTTTCTGGGTAGATAAAATTTATACTTTTAGTCTATGATTTCAGAATTTCACACAGTTATAAAAAAAAAAAAGTTGGTGGATGAAGAGTCAATAGATATAAGACATGTCAACAAATTGGTGAGCTAATGCACGTATCCCTACAAATATATGCTTGAAATTTTAGCCCAAGATGATGTAGAATTAATAATATAATATGATTAATTCATCCCACAATACCAATAAAATACTTCAGTGGAGTAGAAAAAAGGTTTTCGTCTGATCTTGATCTTGAAGTAAGGTCTTGAATTAGAATATTTAAATGAATAAATAACCTCGAAAAACTTCACTTTCAAATGGGAACCGACAAATCAAATATGATTAAAAATCTTTAATAGAGTGGGGAGGAAAAAAGTAGTAGTGGAAAGTGAAAGAGGTGTGGGGAGGCCCATAAGTGGTCACACCGTGGCCATATGGTTCTCGTTATTTTCAGTGCGGGAGGGTTTCTCCTTTTCCACACAGACAGATGTGCTGTAAAAGCCTGGGCCTTTGGCAGTCCACACCGCAACCTCTCTCTCCCATTTCAATTAATTACTCTAAAATTTATCTAAAAAATTTCCATACTAATAAATAAATCAGGCGAAGCCTTTGGATGGAGAGATAGAAATAGAACAAGACAACACCATCCGTCCAAAACCCCACCTGCTTTTTCATTATTTTATGTTTACCCTGACCTGTCTCTCATGTGCCAGCTTTTCTATTTTAATTTAAACTCCACATTTCATCTACCTTCTTCTTTTTTATTTTTTGATAAATTACAAAAGTCTCATGAGATTTGATCTAATCTACACTTTTTTTATCTATTTTTAAAAACTTACACTATACCCCATACTTCATTTATAGTATCCAACAATAATTTTTAAAACCTTAAATTAAACTGTCTAATAACCATATTCCATTAATTTCAAGATTTTTAATTTTTTTTATAATTAACCGACCTTTAAAAAATGTTGATAATCATTTACAGGAAGAAAATGTATTTATAAGAAGGCAAAATTGATAACTTAAAATGTTTATTAACTATAAAAAATATTAAAGAGATCAAAATTACTGAAAGAGAACTATCATATAGTTTAAATTAGAGTTTCAGATGTTCTTATCTAACAGCATAAAAGTATTAGAAGGTAAAGTGTAGATTTTAAAAGTGAAGGGGTAAACTGTAAGTTTAGGTAAACCTCAAGGAATAATTGTAACTTTCCCTTTTTTTTTTCCCTACATAGTTCTCTACTACTCCCCATTAACTAGTACTTAGAATATTTTTCCATTCCACACATACGCACACCCCCATTCACCTTCTCTCTCTCTCTCTCTCTCTCTCTCTCTCTCTCTCTCTCTCTCTCTCTCTCTCTCTCCCCCCATATGTCTGGCACTCCTAGGGATGGAGATGATGATTGGGTGTGTAAATATATATATGCAGCTAGCCCTGGCTGTATGTATTGATAGGGGAATCATAAGGGCTCCATTCTACCTGTTTCTTCCTCGTGATCGATCGATCATCTCTCAATCTCCGTATAATTAATTAGCTATATATATGATGATGAGACGATCATTTCTAATTACTTTATATATATACATATATATCATCATTTGCTATATATAGGCCTTCTGTTCAGTCTTGCGTGAGAGATGATCGCTCGCTGGGGAGAAAGAGAGAGATAATATTATAAAGAGGCGGGGTAAGGTAAGAGCTGATGAAAGGTGGGAGGCTAGGGAAGCTAGCTAGCTTCATCCAGGATCTTCTTCTTCTTCTTCTTCTTCTCCCAGCCCATCTCTTAATACAATATATCTTATTCAGAGGCGGCTGATCAAAGAACAGTTTGAATCTTGTAGCTTGGGAAACGTTGATCGTGGCTTGATTGAGATATATATATATATATGTATATATGTGGAAGCTGGCATGGCTTGTACTGATCTAGCTGATGGGAGGAGAGAAAAGAGGGCGTTTGGAATGAAGTTTGATCCAAGATAGATAGATATATACATTGTTATACTCACCATCGGCGGGCCATCTGATCTCTAATTAATTTATCTCTTATCTCTTCATATATATATTAATGGAGCTACGTGCAACTATTTGCTTGATGAGTTGAGTATTATGGAGTACTCATCTATCTCGGACCAGGCTTCATTCCTTACGACTTACTTTTCAAGTTCATCTCCTCCCCAGCGGCGCCCATCCATCCATACAGAAGCAGCTCCTAGTTTCCTTTCCGTTGATCAAGTCAATTCTTTATTTTCTCCGACTCCAGGTCAGGTTGGATATATATTAATTATATACTTAATTCTAGCTACTTGAATTTACTTTATAATTTCTTCTTTTCCCCCTTAAATTAAATATAATATACCACCAGACACACAAACACACACACACACACACACACACACACACACATTTTTGGTGCTTAATTAGCTTCTTTAATTTGGTACATTTTTAATATATATTGCTTACCTTCATTTTAAATTTTATTGTTTCATTTCATATCCCTTAATTAGCAACCTTCAATATATACATATATATTTGGTGCTTAATTAGCTTCTTTCCTTACCGTTTGTCGGAAAATTCGACGGCAGCAATTAGCACGCTTTTACCGACATGGCTATAACTAGTAGGTGTTTTACTGGTGGCTTCCTATCGGAAACACTAATTTCCAACAGCTATATGTAGGAAAATTGCATCAGAAAATGAAATTTTTTAGTACTGAGCTCGCATATGCTGGAATTTCTTGTTATGACTTTTATGTGGAATCATTTATTTTCTTGTTATATATTTCTTTCTTTTGTTTTTTTTTGTGGGAATAGGATTTCATTTCAATATATAGAACAATTACAAAACCAGGGATTTCCTTCTTCTTATATATTTCTTTCATAATATTGTTATACTTACTAGGAGTATTATATATACACACACACATGTTTACTTTAAAACTTAATTAATGTTTGAGCTAATTAATTTTCGTACGTATTTTCCTAATAAATTTGGTAGCTGGCTAGATGCACTGACAAAGCTACGTACGTACGTTACCTATGTATCATGCCATTTATGTGTATTCTCCCCCTGCACAATGACATATATACATGTAGTCTCTGTTTAATTTTGTAAGGAGTACATGTTATATGGAATTGTCTCACTACTTTATGTATGCGCTAGCCTTGTAATTATCCTTCTATGTACCTTCATTAAAAGATGGATGGTTGGTTGTCGAAACCGTAAAAAATAATTCTGGTATCCCTAACAACTAAGAATAAATAAATTTGTAGTATAGTAGTGGAAACCAGGTCGAATCCCAAGGAAAATTCTTTATCTAAAAGCTTCCTGACAAAAAAAAACTGAAATAAAATATGGGGGGGGGGATTGTTTGCAATATAAACCTATCAAGTAAGAAACCAACAAAATAATAAAAAATTCAAACATTGGCATCAGTCAACATCCACCACCGAATTCCTATAACTGATCATTGATGCATAGATAGATCAATCAAGACTTTGAATATTCATCGTTGGAGCTATCTTTCTACCTCTCTTTAGTCGTAGTTAATCAGAAACAAGCGATCTAATTAACCCTAACTGCTAAACAACTTAAGACAAGCGCTTTGATTTAATTTAACAATTGCATTAAAAATTAGAGAGATCAATGAAACTAAATAACACAAACACAAGCGGCTGCATGACTTTTGACGCAGTAAATCATTAAACCTCAGTTGCTTCACAGATTAGAGAAACCAAACAATTACGGATTTGATTTCTAACCTAGCAGTAGATTGAATTCAAATAACAACTAGTAGGCCTCTTAGCATATAAATGAAACAATCATGAAATTAATCATAGAAGAACATCCAATACTCAAAATATTAATTGATGAATAAAAATAACTTTGATCTCACAGTGCTAAAGAATTCGGGGTTTCAGTTTCTTTCAACCAAGAATAAAAAGAACACTAAAAAGAAAATAAAAGAAGAAAGAAAAGAAAGAGAGTTGGTGAAGACGGGGAGAGAGGGGGGTCTTGTGGCTGTGGCGCCAACCACTTTAAATACCTAAAAAAAAATTAACCTAGTGTGCTAAACTCATAAAATATTCCTAAACTTTCTATATTTTTATAAAAGTACCCCAAACAATGCTCCAGAACAGTAGCAGCAACTTCAAGCTGAAATTCGACCTTGATACAGTCACTATTTCTCAAAATTCAAAGCATAAAAGTTGTATAGCTCTTTCTTATCTTCGAAACGACACCTGAATCGCATAAAACGGACATCTACAGCCAAATATATGCCCAAAATACCGCAACTGTTTCTGAACCAGCGATGACTCCCAAATCGCGACTTTGAAGCTGAATTTGACCCTCTTAACGTGCAAACTGAGTTCCATGGTCTGAATGTGATTTGTAGCTCCAGATGTTAGCTTTCCAATGAATCAAGAATCACTTGATTCCGATCTCTGTAACTCAAGATATGATTTTTCTACCAGAACATCACCAATCTGTCAACTTCTTGAAAGAGAACAACCAAATAAAACTTATAAAATTGCAAATTAAATTCAATTTCAATCAATTAAGTCCAGATATGCTCTAAGCTACAAAACATACTCAAAATATATATTTAAGGTTCAAAATATATTAAAACATACTAAATATGATAGAAATAAATATAATAAATATAAGCTTATCAATAGAAATCTCAAGTATGCCCTCCTGTTGCTGCCTCCGGCCTGCACAACCACCACATCAACTGCTCTATCGCGCCACCATTATCCAATCTTGCCTCTTCAGCCATTCTATCCTGCCTCTGACCTCGTCCCATGTCACTGTTCCTTGGCATCACTAGTGCTGGCAATGCCAAGTCAAGGAGGAGTAGCTGATTGCAATCCCCTACACCTTGTTGTGTTTTGGTTTCTAGTCTGCCGCCAATGAAAGTTACCAGGCTTTATTGGCCTTCTTGGAAGCTGCCTACGCTACCTCTATTGGAGCCCAAGCTACCGTAGCCCTCGTTCTGCCGTCCTATCATCAAATTGAAGAAACGTAGTGAAAAATGAAGGCTAACAATGCTTTTAGTAATTTTTAGGCTTATTTGGTTTTAGCCCTCAATGTTTCTCCGTTTACCTACTTTTACCCCAACTTTATCTTTTTAAGGTAAAATTTCTAATCATACCACACATATAATAAGTGATGTAGAAGAAGTCATAAAATTATTTACAAACAAAAATAATATATCGGCTAACAGTTTTATAATCCCATTTGTACACATGTATCACATATTTCGTATATATCTATTACTTACTGTATACATTGAGTTTCGATATGTACATATCTCTAATTTTGACAAGAAGCAGAATTTGACACTTTATACCTGCTTTTTTATAGGAGGTTGAACCTGTAGATATTATTAAATATATCAGTAACATATATCTGATCTATTTACACATATATTACACATTATTTGTATAGATTCCTTACCGTTATTGTATGTCATGTTTGTACATGTTTGATATTTGATTTGTACATATCTCCATTTATTGCGGGAATCAAGATTTGTACATTAGGCAATCTTGTTCATACTTGTTTTATGCTATGAAAAAGATAATATTGAAATACATACATATATATAAACATAAATGATAGGACACATAATAAACTTACCCATCTTATATTATTATTGGTAGATTTAAACCTTCATATATTTTAGAGAAATTTTCAAAAAAAAACCTCATGAGGTTTAAATAAAAATTTCATTCCTTAAAGTTTAATGAATCCATCACTTACCTTATCTCATAATAATGAGAACCAAAAATGTCCTTTTCTTGTCACCATAGATAAAGTGAATTTACCATAATGCCCCTAGGTGGCAATAACACTTTGTTAAATTAACTAAAAAACTTATACACAACTATATATGATAAAAATCATGTTTTTCAATTATCAATAAAATTTTCTTGGCCAAATTTAGTATATATAACACTGCTCTTTGAGAATTGCATGTCAAGTATAGCATTTGAAATGTAGTAACTAGACACATTATGTAATTGAATGTGAAATATATTTGACAAATCAACAATTAATTATTTTTTAATAACTAAAAGTATTTGGTAAATAATTGTTCAATTAAGTGGGAAGTAAATTGCTCATTAAAAGCACAATAATAATAGCAGCAGCAGTAGTAATAATAAAATCTAAACCAATTGAATAAAAAAAGAATAGAGAAAAATTTTATAAGATTTCAATGAAAATGAGTTATATGGAATATAAAAAAAGGTTTGTTAATGTTAGTATCTAACATTCTATCATCGTGACAGACACATTAAGTTTGTTTCATCACATTTGTCTTTTAATTTATATTCTATAACTTACTTTTCATTAAAATCTTTGAAGTTCTTTCTTTGTTTTTATTTTTTTATTGAAATGGTTTTGATTATTGTTGTTGTTGTTGTTGTGTTGTTGTTGTTGTTGTTATTTTATAATAATAATAATTATTATTATTATTATTATTATAATAATAATAATTATTATTATAATTATAATTATTATTATTATTATTATTATTATTATTCTTTTAATGGACAATTTATTTTTCACTTAATGGAACAACTATTTTTCGAAACATTTTTAGTTATTAAAAAACATATTTTATTGCTAATTTGTTTAACATATTTCACATTCAATTACATACTGTGTCTAGTTACTACATTTCAAATCTTGCAATTGAGACACAATTCTCAAAGAGTAGTATCATACATATTAAATTTGATCAACAAAGTTTCATTGATAATAGAAAAAAATGATTTTATCACATATAATTTTATACAAATTTTAGTTAATTTAATAAAGTGTCATTATCTCTTAGAGATATTATGGTCAATTTAGCCTACCTAAGGAAACAAGGGGAGGACATATTCGGTTCTTACTATTATGAGACAGGGGATAAATGAAGGATTCAATAAATCTCAGGAAGTAAAATATTTTCATTTAAAGAGGAGAGGGCAAGTTAAGCTTTCGATAAAACTAAGGAGATTTTTGAAAATTTTCTTATATTTTAATTTGTTGGCATCCATGCAGTCACGTACGCGTGCCTAGGCACATTCCTTAATACTCTGTTTTGTGCAAGAGTCACTCTACAAGAACAAAGAAAAAATTACTAGAAGAGCATAAGTTGCAAATGATAACTAATTTGTGTTTGTATAAGGAGAATACTTGGTATAGTTTTATTTGAGGCATTAGGGGTATAATTTCCCCACTACTAATTCATTCTCTAACTCTAAGACCTAATGGGGGAAATGTCAGGACTCTAAGTCCAAGCTTGGTAGGACTTGTTCCGAGTAGTTTCGGATCCCAGTCATCCAGCAGCTTGGGCTCAAGTGGGCCTCAAATATCTGAACACGCATCACACGTATTCCCTTATCAGATCAGGCCGATGTTTCCTTTCTAAGACATGAATTTTCTATTTTTATTTTAACTTTTCTTTTCCCTTGGGTGCCGGTCATGAACAAAAAAACGTGTTGCATCTATGTTATAAAGGCAAAATAAGCAAACAAATCACTAATCTTTTTGCCTTAATGTATATCACTCACTATAGTTTTTTTACAGTTAAATTGCCTACTAATATTATTTTTCAACTTGAATTAGATCATCGTCGTAACTTTGTCCACATTGGATGCTAGTGTTGGACTATTTGATTTGGCTGCCATACGTGGACTTGTATGTGGCAACTTGTGTTCCTAGATGGGAAATAGGTTGTAATGTGAGTGCCCAAAAGACTTAAATGAAAGAATTGGAGGACCAATTAGATAGTTTTACCAATTAAAATTTAGAGAATTTTCTATGGCAGAATTTTCACTGGAAGATGAACAAAACCACCAACCTTGTTTGGGCAAGCTTCAATTTGGAGGGAATGGTGAGAAATTGCTGGGGGATTTGAGGAATTAGTTATGATGGATATGCTTGTGATAGAGGAGAGGGATATTGATGGAAGGCATATACTCGCGACAAGATATTGATGGAGGGAATGGCGGCAAAGGCAGTGACGAGGTAGTGGTCGGTGGCAATATAGGAAAATAAGCAAAAGAGCCTATGATGAAAGCATGATGGAAATTTCTGTTTTGGTGTTGAAGGAGAGATTAAGAAAGGAAGGGGGATGTTGGCAAAACATCAATGTTGATGGAGAGGATCACAGCTATATAGTGGGAATGTGATGGCAGCGGAGGTGGCATCAATGTAGTGGGCATGTGATGGCAGCGACGGTAGCGGCAATGTTGTAGGGCATGTGAGGATTGTGGCGGAGAATGGCAGTGATGTAGGTGGTGTCACTGGTGTGTGAGGAGGGTGATGTAAGTGGTATTATTTTTAGTTTTAGGGACCTATGTGCATCAATGAGTATGGTTTGAGAACAAATGTTATAACTTATCCAGGAAAATGGTTACTACATGGCTTTTTATTATTTATATTATTTAAAAAACTTTACAGCATATTCTAAAAAAAATAAAATATTCTCTCCATTAGTTTTGTAAGTGGCTAATTTAGTCACATTCAAAATAATAGTGTTAAATTTCCCTTGATCGAAGAAATAAATGAGCAATTTAACTATAAAAAACTATAGTGGGTTATGTACATTGAAGCGAAAATCAAGATTTTTATTAAAAAATACAAGGTCCAGTTGGTAAAATTGCTCTAAAGAAAATGTTGAGTTGGTAATAGTTTTGTTATTATTATTAAAATTTTGATTACTTTAGAAACTGTGAACACTAGAAGTATTATTGGGAAAAAAATAAAAACACTATAAATTTAACATGCCCATAAAAAATTAAAGTATCAAATCTCTTCAAATAATTATGGAGCATTTTTTAGATGCTAAAAAGAATAAAATTTGCCACACTTATCTATTTTTTTTTTAACTTAAACCTTAGATAGCAAAAAAAAAAACTGAAAATTAGAATGAAAACTATCAATTCAACATACCCATCACAAATTAAAGTGTCCAATCTATATAAATAATTATGGAGACTATTCTATATGCCAAACAAATAGAATTTGACATGCTTATATGTTCTTTCAGTTTAAAACATAAAATAGCAAAAAAATATATATATAAAAAATAAAAAAATTACCAATTTGACATGCCCATCCAAAATTAAAGCATGCAATCCTTTAAAATAATTATGGAGACTATTGTAGAAACCAAAGAAATAGAATTTGACACACTTATCTATTTTTTTTTTTCAACTTAAACCTCAAAATAGCAAAAAAAAAATTGAAATTTTTTTTACAAATTTGCCATGTCCATCCAAATTTAAAGCATAAAATCCATTGAAATAACTATGAAGATTATTTTCTTTAGGGGGCAATGGTAAATAATGTATTAAAGAATCAAAAGTTTATAAAGGGAGCTGGCAAACTAGTGAAAATAAGGAAATTCAAGACTTTGTAATTATAAATAGAACTCCAACCACCACTTGATCTTGTTAACTCAAAATAATTCTCTCAAACACATATATCAAAGCAAATGGAGATTATTTTTGAAACTAAATAAATAAAATTTGGCAAACTTATATATTATTTTTGCTTAAACCAAAAAATAGCAAAAAAAAAAAACAAGAATTAGAATGAAAAATAAAAAATTACCAATTTAACATACCCATCACAAATTAAAGCACACAATCCTTTGAAATAATTATGGTCTAGATGTCAAATATATAGAATTTAACACACTTATCTATTTTTTCAACTTAAACCATAAAATAGCAAAAAAACCAAAAAATAAAATGAAAAATAAAAAAATCATCAATTCAAATTAAAAATTCAAAATTAAAGCATCCTACCGCTTTAAATAATTATATATTCTTTAATTTTGGGTGGAAATTTTGAATTGTTAGTGCTTTTTATTTTTTTTATTAAATTTTATTAATTTTTTTTTGCTATTTAGGGTTTAAGTTGAAAAAAAATAGATAAGTGTGAAAAATACTATTTCTTTGGTGTCTAAAATATTTTATATAATTATTTCAAGGTATTTTATGCTTTAATTTTGGATGGGCACATCAAATTGATAATATTTTATTTTTCATTTTATTTTTTTGGTTTTTTTGCTATTTTATGGTTTAAGTTGAAAAAAATAGATAAGTGTGACAAATTCCATTTCTTTGGTGTGTAGAATAGTCTCTATAACTATTTCAATGGATTCTATACTTTAATTTTAGATGGGCATGTCAAATTGGTAATTTTTATTTTTCATCCTATTTTTTAATTTTTTTGTTATTTTATGGTTTAAGTTGAAAAAGGATAGATAAGTGTGTCAAATTCTATTTCTTTGGCACCTGAAATTTTTTGTGTTTTTATTTTTTTATTCTTTTTTAAGGTGTTTTTTTTTTTGTGTTTGAGAGGTTATATGTCCTAAATTTATGTTTTTTTTTGTATTTTTGTCCATTTTGCTCGTGTTCAAAGGCTAATTTTAGATTTTTTCCATCGAATTTTATCAACACTGATAGAGATAACAAAGTAGGGGGAATTTTTGCTATAAATTATTATTTTAATCATATTCTACTAATGTTTGACAATTTAGTGGTAAATTTGTGATGTTTTTTTATTTTTAACAGTATTTTTGTTTAACAAAACATGACAAAGAAAAATAATTCTGATTTTGGAGCAATATCAACGTCACCATTTATTTTGGAGCAATATCTATAGTTTATGTGCTCTATAATTGGTTACATTTATATGCTGTTAAATTTTTAGAAAATGTGTCATTTTTACAACACTTTCTTTTACTTAACCATGCCATCTTTTCAACAAGAAAAGGTGTATTACATTTTTTTTACTTATACTATATGTCTAATAATCAATTACATAAATTTTTTTTAGAAATTAATTAATTTTTATGAATTCTTTGCCCGATCTAAAAAAATTAATAAAAATAATTAAAATTTTCAAAACTTTTTCTCAGGTACATAACTTTTTGAAAATAAAAAAAAAAAGGAATTTGATTTGGCATGTAATACACCTATTTAAAGAAATAAGTTCCCAACAACACTATTATGAGAAGAATGATTAATTTTAAGTACCATAGTCTAAGAAAAAACTCAATAAACTGACAATTAGGATTTAGTGAGGTTTTTTAATAGTGGTTTTTAGTATGCTTACCATTTTTGAATTGAAGACCCCTACTACATTAAGTTGGGGATGGCAATTACCCCTGTCACGCCCCAAAACTTACTTTAATTAAAAGTTTTTGGACAATGACATGCCGCACATTCAAAGAGATAAAATTCTCTTAAACATGCAAGTTTACAAATAAATCAAAATAACCATAACTTATAATCCTAACTTATTACTTGTCATTTGGCATCAAGTGACAGAACAATTACAACTTAAAATCATGTAAAAAGACATCTCTAAACTTATGGTGTACATTGAGTCTCACTCTAATGTTATCTCGGACCTTTAGTTTTTGTAATCACTCCCCACTAGCTAACATCATGTTTCTTGCCATTTGCGTGAGTGAGGAAATAAGATGTAAGCACAAATGCCTAGTAAGCAACGGATTATTCATCATTTCATAAAACATAAAAATAGTTCATAAAATGTATAGTACAAAAATTAACCAGAAGTAATTTTTTTTTTTACAAAATAATAACATAAAACTCGAGTAGAAAAATATTTGAAAAGTTAAAAGATAATTATCAAAAAAACAATTATGAGAACAAAGGAAATAATATTTTAAAAAAATCATTAACCAAAACAGAACAATTCAAAGTGTGCATTGATGGAACAGAAATACAGAGCAAAGTAAGTGAGATGATCACTATGATTACACTTAAATCACTGTAATACGTCTAGAACTAACTAGGAATTGTCATCAGTCGAGCTCCTAGAATGACTAATCCTAAAACAACGCACTTCAAAACAAAACAAAACATAATATCCTATGTAAAGGGTCCAAAACTACACTTTCCCAGTAATATGAGAATAGAACTAACACCCACCAAAATAAAGGCAAAATACAATCAAAATATCAATTTTGCATAACCATGAAATCTCATCATGGAATATTTAAAATGGAATATACTTGAGAAATACTTGAAATCAATACATAAAATAATGTAAACTAATTTTGATAATAGATAATTCATAACATAAAAAATAAGAATAATGTAACATATTTCAAATGCCAAAAGTACGTACGATAAATCTAGTTGCAAAATGAAATTAATCAAACATACATTTAATTGAAGTAATCTTGAATACAAAATATGGAATATTCAATACATAAGTTATTTGACATTTATAGCACAATGAATATGAATCAAATATTTGAAACTCGAAGGTTCAGAAAAATCATAAAATTATATTAGCATAAAAACACAAGTAAAATATATCACTTACATACTTAGAAACATAGATAATGCATATGTAATTCTTTCTAATATATTTAAATGATAAAACTTTCAAATAATAAAGGTGAAATCAAGAAGAAATCCAAAGATCAAATTATTTATACTTTAAATATTTAAATGATAAAATTTTAAAATAAAGTTTCAAATAATAAAGGTGAAATCAAGAAGAAATCCAAAGATCAAATTATTTATACTTTAAAAACCAAAGCCTCATGAAATTAGAATTCAATGTAATTCAATACTTTGAAATCAATAAAGTGAATAGCAAAATAATAATTTAAGTTTATAATAGTAAACGACCACTTACCTCAAAACGCAGTTTTTCATCTTCCAAAACAATAGTTTAGTCACTTGAAATAATTGTATCAATGCCTACGTCAAAATCAAATAAAATTAAGATACACCCAGAATTATTCTGTACTAATGATCTAAATGAATATTTCTGAAACCTAAAAACTTGTTGAGCTAGACTTGAAAACCTCAGGGACTGATGTGGTTATTAACTAGATTCTTTGTCTCAATCTTAACTTTTAGTGACCAATTTGTAACATTTTAAAGCAATGGATCTCAATGTTGATGCAACCATCTCCAAGCCCTAGGTACCTAAATTGTAATTACGCGGATTTTTGCTCAGAACATGAAATCTTGGCTTCCCCTTCAAAAGTCGAAACCCTCTAGTCGAACACCACCAATACCAAGCCAAAACCTCATCAAACTTGTCTCCAATTCATTTTAAATACTTCTAATCATTAATTATCTATTTCAATATAAAAAAACTACCAATATACTACCTAAATAATTTTATTTTTTTCTTAAATTTACATTAATATCTTTTACATGATATATAAAAGAATTCTAAACTAGAACTCATCAAAGTTCCTCATTTTAAAGAAGAAACATTTAAGTTTGGTCTTGATCACCAATCCCTACTTCTTTTCCTTCTTGAAAAGAACAACAATCGTGAAATTAGAAAACTAAACCATTTTCCTTTTCCACGAAGGTATATGTATTGAGAGAGCACTCTCTTATTATATCTTTAACTCTGTCTCTTTTTCCACATACATTCTCTCCCCATATTTTCTTTTTCTATTTTCATTCCTTTTTTTTCCATGCCAGAGGCCTCCCGTTTTCAGTTTTGTAACTTTTGTTCCGGTTTTAAGTTTTTTTTTTATTTTCTTCTTTTTTTTTTCTAACTTCTTTATACCCTTTAATAATTGATCAGTGACCAATCATTTAATGGTTATTATTATTATTATTATTATTATTATTATTATTATTATTTTAAATTAGCTTTTCTACTATTAACTTAAATAAACTAAATAAAATTTCAGGTTGTTATATACTTTTTTCCTTAAATAAGCTTCGTCCTTGAAATCAACTTACCTTCAATATGTTAGATGTGTCTCTTTCTCTGGTTTATACGCTAAATTAAGTTTTAGGGTCATTACACCCTCGCTATGCATTATTGTTGCACTGTTCTTTCCAGTTCGTGGTAGCAATCATTGAAATGATTCTCAAACACAAACCAGAACTAAGGGATCGGAAGCGGAGGACTCGTCTTCACTATGCAGCAGCCTTATGTGATGATAAGCTGCTGGCCAAAGTCTTACTCTTAAGAGACAAATACATATCAGAAAGCAGCTGTACATTTAGCCGAAGGGAAGAGAACGGCGCGCGGACTAAGCGTACTGAAAGCTGTTAGACACCGCTCCAGAGGCTGTGGAGCTACTTGATCAAAAGGGAAGAAATAGGAGCTGAAAAAGGGCATGACAAAGTTAATTAATGTGGCCTTCCTATTCCTAAGTGTGTTGTCTGACCTGGTAGATACGGGTGATCAACAGGGGAACTTGAATACTAAAAAGGGCTAGAGCCGTACGTCCATCTAATCGTGTCAAATTTGAGGTATCAGATCAGAGGGTGGAAGATGACACGACTCCTCTAGCAATCGCTCAATTTTCAAATGCGTGCGACCAAGTTGAACATGGCACGTGATCATATATCTTTGACATCAGGACTATGAAGAGAGATATGATCTATTTTTCTATATATGCTAAATAAAGATGTCAATGGATGTCCAACTTGACAGGTATCCAGTTATATTTGATTCAATGGGTCAGATTTTTTTTGCAATTGATTGGATTAAGGTCGGATGTAATTTTTTTTTTCCACCCGTCATCAGATTTGGGTAACATGCAGATTTAGAGTTCACCCGCCTCACATCTGGCCCATATATATATATATATGTGTGTGTACGCGTTATTAAAGGGTTAGATATAGCTAAACTTAGTGTACCTTGATCTTGATGGCCAGAGCACGGAAGAGTCGTAGCTTCATTCACATTTGCTGCAGCTTTTATCATACCTGGGGGATTCAACATGAGGGCATCGCAACATTGACCGAGAGATCGGCTTCAATTTGCAGCATTCCTTCTTTCGGATGCTATCGCCATAGCTACATCCATGACCGCTGCAATCATAGTTTTGGTCATCTTCACAAGCTCATGTCGATGTTGATTAATAAGCTTCCTTCCGCTGCAACTTGGATTTCCCTTGTGGCAATGACTCTGACATTTGTGATGGGACTCTCTCCACAGCAGTGCTGTCGGATGAGCTTTGGCTTGCCGTAGTGGTTCCACTTTTTTGTTGGTTGCTCTACCCAACGATTCTATAATTTTGTGATCCCATTTCTATCTCTGTTTCCACAGCTATCCTGATATTGGAGCTCCCAGGGCAACCACAGCGAATTTATTCGTCTTCAAATGAATCGATTCCTAGTTGATCGTATATATGAAGCTCTATATATGCATGATTTATGGTAGTGCAGTCCTGATTCCTGTACAAATATGGACACTGCTCTTTTTAATAAAGCGCTAGGTACATAGATGGAGACAGGAAAAACTTGTGTGCCAAGTAAACTTCATGCGAATATGAAAAAGAGCTTTAATTTGCTGACTGAGTTTATTCTTACATCTCTGTTGTTTTTCCCAATTATTGCACACAGATCAATGTATGACGAAATCTGTGGCCAGGTCGGTGACCCAAAAGCGGCAAAAAGTAAAGAAACCTCCATCTTTCAAAAAGCACCTTGCAATCTTCTTCCCTGCTTTGCTCCCATAATGCTGCTTAACTGGAATGGCCGGCCAAAAAGCAAAAGGCTTAAGGGAGAAAACTGTGTCAACAAAGTAATCTTCAGCGTCAAAAAGGAAGAAAAAAGAAAAGCTTAGATAAATATCACCCAAGTCTAAAGTTGCTTCTTCCCCCCATCAAGTTAGGCACCTTTAAATCCCAACCCTTATCTCTACTAAATCCCCCCTCTCCTTTACTCCTCATTTCCCTCTGTAAACCCAGAATCCGATTATTTTCCTTTCCAAAACGTAATGCGCCACCCTTTCGATGGCTACCCGGAAGCTAATCGTGGAAGTCGTGGAAGCCAAGAATCTTTCACCCAAAGATGGCCATGGAGCCTCGAGCCCGTACGTCGTCGTCGACTACTACGGACAGCGAAGGAGGACCCGCACGGTGGCTCGGGACCTGAATCCGACATGGGCTGAGGCTCTCGAATTTAATGCAGGAAAGCCGTCTCAGGTGTTTGATGATAAGCTCGAGTTGGATGTATATCACGATAAAAACTACGGGCCGACCACGAGAAACAATTTTCTGGGGAGGATTAAGCTTAATTCTGGGCAGTTCGTAAGAAAAGGTGAGGAGGCGTTGATTTACTATGATCTGGAGAGCAAGTATTGGTTCAGTTGGATTCAAGGCCAAATTGGGTTAAAAATTTATTACGTGGATGAGCTACCTCCCCCACCAACCCCGTCGCCGGCTCCTCCAACACAAGAAGTGACAGCTGATCCCGCACCGCCAGCGGAAGAAGCGAAAGCTGAACCGCCACCGGCTGCAGAACTACCGTCCGGTGAACAGAAACAGAATGATGGTTGCAAACCGGACGGGTCAGGAGGACCCACAGCAGAGTCTAACGCAGCGCCATCAGCGGAACCACCACCCTCAGAAGCTGGGCAGCCCTCAGAAGCAACCCCAGCAGGGCCGGAAAAATCGGCGGAGGAAACCAAACCCCCGGAAGCGCCACAGGTTGCAAGTAATGGCAATCAACCTGCAGGGCCGAAACCAGAAAAGTCCGACCCGCACGAGTCGGAGGTGGCGCAACCTGCAGATAATGAAATTGTCATTGAACCAACGTCCGGTAAGCGGCCGCCGCAGCCGGAGATAATGGCAGCAGCATCTTCCGCTTCGATTCCGGAAATCAAAGTCGCTAGAACGAACGGCCCACCTCCAATCTCAAGGGCTCCGACTCCCCTAGCCAGCTATGCCTCTGATATGTCCGATCAGTTTACGATGGAACGGCCGTCATTCGATCTCGTCGAGAAGATGCATTACGTCTTCGTTCGAGTGGTGAAAGCGCGGTCTCTTCCCACCAACGGCAATCCGGTGGTGAAGATCGCTGTCTCCGGCTGCCTCGTCACCTCCAGACCTGCTAGAAAAACATCCTTCTTTGACTGGGATCAGACGTTCGCCTTCAGCCGCGACTCACCGGAATCTTCATCGCTTCTAGAAGTTTCCGTCTGGGATGCACGTGGCAGAGCGGACCCAGAATCCGATGGCGGGAACTTCCTAGGCGGCATTTGCTTCGACGTCACAGAGATCCCGTTACGTGACCCGCCAGACAGCCCGCTGGCTCCGCAGTGGTACAGACTGGAGGGAGGTGGGGCCCATTTCGGCGATCTGATGCTCGCCACTTGGATAGGAACCCAGGCTGACGAGGCCTTCCCCGATGCCTGGAAATCCGACACGGCAGGTAACCATATCAACTCCAGGGCGAAGGTTTATCTCTCCCCGAAACTGTGGTATCTACGCGCCACCGTTCTGGAAGCTCAGGATATCCTGCCGTTGACAGCGTTGAAGGAGGCGTCGTTTCAGATCAAGGCGCAACTGGGCTTCCAAGTGCAGAAAACAAAAGTCTCCTTCAGTCCTAACGGCACACCTTCGTGGAATGAAGAGCTCATGTTCGTGGCAGCCGAGCCATTCAGCGACCATCTGGTGTTTTCTCTGGAATTTCGGCAACCGAAAGGACCGGTAACTGTGGGACTGACCGGAGTACCTCTCACCATGATCGAGAGACGCGTCGATGATCGCAGTGTTGCATCCCGGTGGTTCAATCTCGAGGATCCAAACGAAGAGAAACGGTTATACAAAGGAAGGGTCCACCTGAGGCTATGCTTCGATGGTGGGTACCACGTGATGGACGAGGCAGCGCACGTGTGCAGCGATTACCGCCCGACGGCCAGGCAACTATGGAAGCCGCCGATAGGCACAGTTGAACTCGGCATCATTAGCTGCAAAAATTTGTTGCCGATGAAAACCATAAATGGCAAAGGAACGACGGATGCTTACGCGGTGGCCAAATACGGGTCAAAATGGATCCGAACTCGAACAGTCGCAGATTGCCTGGATCCGAAATGGAATGAGCAGTACACGTGGAAAGTGTACGATCCATGCACCGTGCTAACGATCGGCGTTTTTGATAGCTGGGGAATGTTCGAGGTGGAGGGAGCGAAAGAAGCCACGCGTCCAGATTTTCGTATCGGCAAAGTGCGAATCCGTATTTCTACGCTGCAGACGGGCAGAGTGTACAGGAATACGTATCCGTTGCTCACGTTAGGCAGCAGCGGAGTGAAGAAAATGGGTGAGATAGAAGTAGCCGTCCGATTCGTCCGTGTGGCTCAGACATTAGATTTCTTACACGTGTACTCCCAGCCTTTGCTGCCGCTAATGCACCACATCAAGCCACTGGGGTTGGTACAGCAAGAGATGCTGCGTTCCGCAGCATCAAGAATCTCTGCTGTCCACCTATCGAGATCAGAGCCGCCATTGAAGAGCGAAGTGGTTCGCTACATGCTGGACGCGGACTCGCACGCGTTCAGCATGCGGAAGGTGCGTGCGAACTGGTTCAGGATCATCAACGTGGTGGCGAGGTTGATCGACCTCGTCCGTTGGATTGAGAAAACGCGCACGTGGAAGAATTCGACGGCAACAATCCTTGTGCACGCCTTGCTAGTGATGCTGGTGTGGTTCCCTGATCTAATCATCCCCACTGTGGCCTTCTATGTGTCGGCAATCGGGGTGTGGAACTATAGGTTCCGATTGCGGGACCCGCTCCCACATTTCGACTCGAAGCTCTCGCTGGCGGACACTGTTGATCGTGATGAGCTGGATGAGGAGTTCGATATGGTGCCGAGTAGCAGATCGCCAGACATTGTGAGGGCGAGGTACGATAAGTTGCGCATGATAGGTGCACGTGTCCAGACAGCACTGGGAGATTTTGCCGCTCAGGGGGAAAGGGTGCAGGCGCTAGTGACGTGGCGAGACCCACGTGCGACGGGGATCTTTGTTGGAGTATGTTTGATGGTGGCTTTGATTCTGTACTTGGTTCCTACAAAGATGGTGGCGATGGCGTCTGGGTTCTACTATTTCAGGCACCCATTGTTCCGAGATCGAAGGCCATCACCGGCAGTGAACTTCTTCCGACGGCTCCCGTCCTTGTCGGATAGAATTATGTAGGTTGATGAGGATTGGGCTTGATTGCCTTTATTTGGTGAAGGCTGTAGAGCTGCTAGCTCTGGTGTTTTTGGTGCTATGGTTAGTATCTTTTTGGGAAAACAGTTTTATCTGTCAATCTAGGTTTGCTGGGAGAAGAACAAGAATATTGAATTAACGTGATTTTTAGTATGCAAGTAATTAGAAAATGATGAATCCAGAGTATGGGATATTCAAGGTTTTGCCATGGGGAATAAGGCACAAAGTTATTTGAAATATCAACATCACATGTGGAGGAGATCACTAGTAGTTACAGAGTTTTATTTCCCACATTTGGTTCATTTGACTTGATTCGAGTTAGTCATATTCAGTTAATTTTTGAGACATTAAAAATCATATATATATTATGTCACACATAACAATAACACATCACTCGTATTTATTTTAATGCATAAAAACATAAAAGCGTGATTATTTGAACTTGAGAGATAGGAAACCATATCTTAAGGAAGTGCCAAGCATGACTGCTTAAAGAAAGATATACAATTGTGTTCATATTAGAGAATCTTTTTCTTCTTCTTCCTTTTGCAGTGCCCTATATTTAGCTTTTGTTAAAATTATAAGCTCAAATTGGAAAACCATTCTTAATAGAACCAAGTAAAAAAGTGATCGACTAGCATCAAACTTAGCAATATAGAATTAAGGAAATTCTATTTATCCTTCTTCTTTATTTTGGAGTCATTGTCGATGAAACTCGATGCATAAGGAATTATTTTCCTTGTTCTATTTCTTTTGGTAATCATGTGGTTAATGAGGTTGCCTATGTTCTTGCATGGAAGGTTTTTGTACTTATAAGGAGAATTTCATAAAAGATGATATACTTCCTAACTTTGTAATACTCTTTTATTTGATCAATAAATCAGCCTCTAGATCTAATAATAATAATAATAATAATAATACTTTAATTGCCACGAAGCTTTGTGATTATATGTGCATGAACAACTCTTAATTTGGACTGTAGGCAATTAGCTTTGAAGCATGATGTAACTAAGGCTTACAATCAAATTGAGTGCATTTTCTTGGAAGGAATGATGAGGGCTCTTTGTTTTTATCAACAGTAGATTAGCTTAATGATGCAGTGTGTTAGCACAATTTCTTATATGGTTCTCGTGAATGAGGAGCCCACTTTTGATTTTTCATTGTCTCAGGTGTTTAGCAAGGTGACCCTTTGTCTCCATATTTATTTTCGCTCTATGCCTAGGGTTTTATAGCATTACTTTATCATGTAGAGGCAATTAGAACCTTGGAAGTGACCAGTCTCCATGGATCTCTCATCTTTTATTTGCCAATGATAGCTTGCTATTTTTACAAGCCAAGGAGGAGGAATGTGAGCATTTGGTTATTCTTTTGAAATTGTATGAGAATGCTTCAGGCCAACATGTGAATTATCAGAAATCGTTTATCTTCTTTAATTTAAATATTGATGAGGATCATTAGGCCCAGTTACAAAGTTTCTTTCAGGTTTCAAATAAGTTAATTGATGATCGGTATTTAAAGTTTCCTATTTTTCAAAGTTGGTAGCATGTGCCTATTTGATTTTTTGTTGAAGCGTGTGAAAGAAAGCTAAAGGCAAGAAAATTGATGTTTTTATCTCAAGCAGGTCAAGAGGTCCTCCTAAAATCAGTTATTTAGGCTTTTCCCACACATGTGATATTTTATTTATTGATCCCTAAAGAGGTCTACGATGAGATAAATCATCTCTCTACTATAATTTTTTTAGGGGTTGCAAATTGAAACTTGTAAGATTCATTGGTGTAATTGGCCTCAGATGTGTGTGTTAAAGCATCATGGAGGTCATGGTTTCTAGACTTAAATGTGTTTGACTTGGTTTTTCTGGCCAAACAAAGATGGCAGTTGACGTAACATCCTCGCTTTTTGGAGGCTTGGCTTTTGGAGATGAAATATTACCCCCGTTTGAACTTTTTGCATGCAAAGTTGGGGCTACATCATCTTATTTCTGGTGAAGCTTAATAATGGGTCAATAGGTATTGGTGGCTGCCGGTGTTTGGCAAGTGGGTGATGGTAAGTCTATTCTAGTCTGGTATGACAATTGGGTCTATCTGGCTCTGATGCTTAAATTATCTAATATTCTTGTTCCTTCTATTGAACAACTATGTGTTAGTGACTTAATTAATGAGAATTATAGGGTTTGGCGTGATATAGATTTAAAGGTCATCGTTCACCCTTAAGATGTTGGTTATGTTAAGAAATTCCATTAGGTCAATATATGTAGCCTAATAAATTTATCTAAGGAATAATGGATAATGAAAAGTTCTCAGTACGAATGGCTTACCATCTAACCTTGGTTTTGGTAGGACTACATTATGAGGCTTCTCTCGATGAACAAAATTTTTGGTTATGGGTTTGGAGTTTTTCTCTCTTCTCAAAAGTACTAAACTTTACATGGTGAGCACTTTCAAATATGTTACAATTGTAAGAAAATCTGAGAGCCTGAGATATGGATTTTTCTCTGGAATGTGTTATTTGTGAGATTGTGGAAGAATTGTTGGTTCATCTTATTTTTCAATGTCCATTTTCTCGCCAAGTTTAAGAAGTTCTGAGCCTAAGTGTACCTACTGTTGGTAATTTGCTTGATGTCCTTAAGTCTAACTTTGCTTAAGGTGTGTACTGTGGTTAGGTTTTTTGATAGCATGTTGGAAGTTGTTACAGAATCAGAATAAGTGTTTCTTTAATTCTTTCACTATTTGGCTGACAACTTTGGTGATACAGGTGAAAGCCTTCTTAGAGTCCATGAATTCAATCTTGAGCTACATTTCCTTGCATGAGAGGCCAAACCATAGAGATCTAGTGAGGTGTGAACCCCCGATTGTAGGTTTTATCAAGTTGAATGTGGATGTAGCTATGTTTCGGTCACATGCCTTAATAATTATTACCAATGTGACTCGTGACTATGAAAGTAATACTTTGTTGCTTATGTCTAAAGAATTGCTTTTTTGTGAAAGTGTGCTTCAGGTAAAGGCTCTTGTCCTGTATGATGCAATGTTGGAGGCGCATGGTCAAGGGTTGCATTAGGTTGTCATGGAAACTGATTCTCAAACCTTCATTAATGCTTTATCTTCCCATGCTTTAGCTTCGAAAAGTAAGAGTTTAATTATCCATTTAAAGTTATTTTAAAGGACATTCTTTCTCTAGTTCCTAGGTTTCTTTTTGTATGTTTTCTATATATGAGTCACAAGTGCAACATCATAGCTTATATGCTTGCTCGAGCTTCCTGTTCCCTTGCCATAAGGATCACTTCGTTTTAACTTAAATCAACTAACTTATTTTAATTTTTACATATTTTTTACCTAAGACCAATTCCACTTGAAAACCAATATTATATAGATATAATAATCTATTTGAATTAAAATTTCATAATATTGTTAAATTTTTATGAATTTTTGTTTTTTTAATGCCTACAACAAAAAAAAATCATAAAAATTTAGTAATATTACAAAAATTGTATTTTCAATGAATTATTACACCTACATAATATTAATTTTTAATTAAAATTAGTTTTAGGTAAAAAAAACATAAGAATAAAAATAAGTCATCTTGGATTCAATTGACTTAAGTTAAAACGACTGGCTAACACTATGTCACTCCATCTCCAAAGTGGTTGACTAATGTTCTTCGTTTAGACTTCAAATAATGACTAATGCCTTATCACATTATTCATTTGAAAAAAAAATCATAAACAAGCTTTAAACTGATCAATCACAACATGTTTACTTAAATGGAGGAATAGTTAAAATTAAATGAATTGCTTTTGTTCAAGTTTTATTGAAAAAAATATATATAATTGAGCCATAAATAAATTTTGTATTGAATTAAGTTAATTAAAGCTAAGCTCAAACAGTTTATTTATTTATACTCCACATCTAATCTTAATAAATGTTCTTAATAGTTTATATATACTCACAAACTAATATTGCTTTATTTGTACTCCACGAACTCCACATCTAATCTTAATTATTTATACTCCACATCTAATCTTGCTTTATACTATGTAATTAACTTAAAATGCTTTTAATAGTTTCGAGGCTAATAAGAAACCAAATTTAGGTTTGGAGCAAGTCATGAATTAATTTTACGCATATATCGCGCGCGTGATATTAACTAAGAAATAATAATTACACAAACATTTAAAGGAAAAATTACAAAAACCCCTCTGTGGTTTGATATAACTTACACTTTGACCCCTCTACTTTTAGAAACCTATAATTTACCCTTTCCTTTCTTCATAGTGTTTGACAACAACTTCTGAAACCCTAATTTAAACTGGCTAATATTCAAGTTTCAGTAATTTTAAGATTTTTGATATTTTTTTCACAGCTAGATGACCTTTAAAAAAATATTGATATATATTTATATGAAGAAAAATACATTGACAGAAAGGAAAAACTAATAATTTATAATATCTATTCACTATAAAAAATATTTGAGATATTAAAATTATTGAAAAATGACTATCGTATAGTTTAAATTATAATTTTAAAAATTATTATCGAATATCGTAAAAGAAACATGAGCAAAGTATAGGTTTTTAAAAATAAATGAGACAATCTGTAGCTTAGGGCAAACCTCAGAAGAATAATTATAAGTTTCCCACCATTAAATACATTTTAGAATTTTATCCAGTTCATTCTTTAACACAAGTACCGATAATTTCTCATTCTGCTTACATTTTTGAACAAAATTATATATATATATATATATTGCTTATGCGTGACATTTGAAGTTGAGCATTGCAATTTTCATTCCACACAAATTTGTTAAATGGTGTAAATGGTATAATAAACAGATCATTGCTCTTAAAAAATATTTTCTTTTAAGAAAAAGAAGTGGTTTGGTTTGATTTTATGCCACAGCCAAATAGACCCTTGCCTTAACCCATTATCAAACAAGTAAACTATAAGTTTCTTTTCTTGTCTTTTTCTTTCTTCTGTGGCTAGCAGAAATACAGCAAATTGCGTGTTAAGTTCTTTCTATCTATATATATATTTTTAGATTGGATCGACATTATATCTTTAAAATTATATTAACATGATGTACAAAATTTATAAAATATCAGGGCTGAACAGGTTCTTGTTCGATAATATTTGGCTAAGATTTGGATTGGAATATTACAGGTAAGCAATAATGTTTCTTCTCCTTGACAATAATATAATGGAATGCGTTCACTTCTCCACGACCACAACCACAAGTGAACAAATCTTTTATTTAGATCTGTCTATCTGGTCAATCAAACGAAACATTGCTATTAAACTTTTAATTTTCATTTGTCTTTTTTTCCTCGTCCCAGTCACACCAATAAATCCGGAAATATTACGATAAGTCAGAAAATCTTTATTTTTCTCCCGCTCCGCCCGTCAAAGAATGTTGACCGGAAAACATGCGTAAATATGTCAATCATCTAATTCTGATATAGTTGTTTATTGGTATGGTATACAGAAATATCAATTTACCACTGAAATTGGAGATCCATAGCGAATTTGCCACTAAAATTCTATTAGTTCTACTTTGCCGCTAAAGTTATTATGCTACGAACTGGGAGAGGAGCTGATGCACCATCATTGTCAGAGGAGCAAAAATGTCATGGATGTGATGTGGCTAATGATATTTCGTTAGATGAAAGAATATTTCTTATTACAGCAGTGTCATGTCAACACTTAGCAAAATTGTAGTTGTAGTCCATGAAATTTTGCTTCTTAGCCCTCAACTCTCCCCCAAACATAGCATGATCACCCTAACTACCCTGAAGCTGAAAACCTCCAACACCTGCCACTATGCCCCACAATAGAAAAGGCTTGCCACCATAGTTTTAAATACTGTACCTTACCAGTTAGTACAGATATGTATTGAGTGCAACTCATAATCTTAATTAACTCTGAGGGTAATTTAATTTAAATATGCCTATAATATAAATGTTAATTAAGGCATGGCTCGAATTAGTTTGAGTTCAGTTTGAGTCTTGTTAAGGCAAGCTTTATCAAATTGAGTATGAGCTTGAACCTAAATGTATTTTTGTATAGGTCTAAATCCACAATTTATAACCAAGCTTTGCTAACTCGGACACTTAACCCCTTCAACTATAACTTGGGGCAACTTAGCCTCCAAACTTTACAATCTAGGATATATAACCCCTTCTATCTTATGAAATTGTTCTTTTTGGTTTCTAGGGGACTTAAAGATAATAACATTGAATAAAATGACCGAACTTGGCATTTTAGCAATATACTATATGAGAGGCTATCTCCCTCCGAAGGTTCACATGCAAGAGGTTGGAGAATTCTTTGAAAATTTGGGAGTATCCTTAGCATGCCAATTAAAGTTGCGGAGAAAGACGACATGTCAAACATCAATATGCTAAAACACCAAGTTCAGCCTTCTTGTTTAATATTATTGTCATTTAAGCCTGTAAGAAACAAAACAGAGCATTTCCAACAGTTAAAGGGGGTTATATGTCTCAGTTTATAAAGTTTGAGGGCTGAGTTGCTCCGAATCATAGTTTAAGGGTTGAAGTCGTAAGTGTCCGAATTAGCAAAGTTTGGAGATGAATTGTTGATTTTGCCTTTTTTATATTCCATTGGTCTGAGCTTTTAGCTTAATATGTTCAAACTTGAGCTTATCAAGCCTTTAGTACAAGATAGTGCTAACGACACATATTTGGCTTCTAAAGTTATGTTATAATTGTATTTACTTTCATCCATTTTTAGAACTCTTTGTTACCTTTTAGTTACAAAAGCACCATTATATAGGACTAGATACACTTCCCCTTAAATTAGGCCTTAATCACTTTATCCCTCAAGTTTTAAGATTTTACAACTAGGCTAATGATTCTCTCGAGCCTATTTCGCTTTTGTAAATTATGATATAATTTAGGCCTAAAGCCATTTTTAGCCCCCAAACTCGAATGACTTGGACACTTAACCCCCTAAACATTGACTTTGCTCGACTTGCCCCCTCAACTCGGTAAAACGGCACACTTTATCTCTTTCCCTCCTTAACGCCACTTCTACTTTGTTAGGTAAAATGTGTTGGAAATCTTCTAATTTTATTTTTCATCCATTTTCATCCCTAAAGTTCATAAGCTTCGGATTCTTTGACCAACCGTTCCAAAAACAACTTCTACATCATTTTCTTTCCCCATTTGAATATCATTGATGCTCATCCAACCCATCTCTCTCTCTCCAGATGCTTAGTCACCGCAACTTTCAGTTCTAATCACGTTGTTGGATCAAGCGTTGGTCAGAGATTGATGATCCGGCAATTTTCAAAAAATGATGTTAATCGATAGGATATTGATTTCCACAAATCCTTAGTTTCATTAAGGTGGACTTCACATTGTTTCTGCTGAAATCTGTTAAATTTATTATTTTGTTGGGTATTCTTTTAACATCACACACCATGTGTTCGAGAAAATTACCCAATGAAATTTGGATTGATCTCAAGCTCTGATTGGAGAAAAGTGGGGTGTTTGTGGAGTTGCTCATCTTATCAACAGCAATTTTATTCATCAATAAGGGAATGGAAGTTTAAGCAAACTACAAAAATTGCAAGGAAAAAGTAACACAAACAATCAAACAGACGTTTTAGCAAGGCAAGCTAGTGAATCAATTTCACTTGCACAATAAAAGGAAATCACAAGCCAACCAGGATTCTTTCGTGGCAAATTTGTGTACTCATTAAAGTCATAAATTTTTAAGTCATTGCTTTTCATTAGTCTTTTTTTAGAGTGCAAAAAACATGAAAAAATTGTTTGGTTGGAAACCGTGAATCAATTTATTCAAATGGATATTGCTTAGTTCAAAAGGTAAACTTCTTTATGTTTTTGAAAGATAGGAGGCAAACTTTTAGTCACCAAAGTTTTGTACTTTTATATCAATGCTTGTTCAAGTGTTGGCCTGCGTTGGAACTTGTGTTCCGCTATTAATTTTTGCATTACTTGGCTATTCCATAATGTCATTCTTGTTATGATTCTGGATCTCTACAACATTGAGCCTGTTTTGGTACTAAAAACAGCCAAGGATCTCTATTTTTCGTAGCTATATGTTTGAATTAGAAAAAATGGAAATGTAGAGAGAATGATAGAAAAGTGTCCCTTGTACATTTCGAAGCTGTCTCTTGAATAGAGATAGACTGGCCATTGGTCAATTTAAATTTAGTTTTGAACAAAAGAAGGATGCAGAAGTTGTTTCTCGAAAGGTTGGGATAAGAATTATGAAGTTTATAAGGTTATAGATGAAAATGAATGAAAAATAAAGTTAGGGGACTTCTAACACATTTTACCTAATAAAATAGAAACGCCACAAGAAAAAAAAGGACTTAAGTGTACCATTTTACCAAGTTGAGAGGCCTAGTTGGATCAAGTTGATGTTCGTGTTAGAGTCATTCAAATTTGAAGGCAAAAAATGCTTTTAGGCCTATAATTTATAAACTTGTTTCAAAAAATATAAAACTGTATGAAACACCATAATTATTTAATTATTAATTTTGTTTTTATCAAAAATAAACACGATGTAAAGATGACATATCTTTATAATTTTTGAAACATTTTAGGAAAATATATGTATCGGGTATGCACGCTATTTAATTTTAACAACGTGATTTAAGAGTCGCAATTGTTAAATTAAAAGCTTTATTTTCTCGCACAACGACTAGAAAATAGTATAAATATAAGCTCATTCTCCATGTTAACAATAGAAGAGTGGAACGGGGGAAAACAGAGCATTTCCCATAGCTGAAACAGAGGGCCATCTGTTTTTGCTCCATTCCCCTGTAAGTTTCTATTTTTCCCTTTCTCCCACCTGCCTATCTCATATCTACAGAAGTTCGTTCATCTTCGGCACAGGAGTCTCGAGGGAAAATCGTTTTTAAGAGTCGTTACATTTACTGGTTTTACATATATACTTTCATCTTCAGAATTCTGAAGTTCAAATTTCTTCAATTTTTGAAATTTGGGAATTCAATCATTTGTTTGCTTTGCCCTCAACCGTTTCTTGATTTCGAGGCAGTGTCAAAGGAAGAAAATGGTCAAAATTCGCATCATCTTGATGGGGCTGGTGCTCTGGTGTTGGACATCAGCCTTAGCAGCAGATTACATGAAATACAAGGACCCAAAACAGCCACTCAATACCAGAATCAAGGACCTGCTGAGCAGGATGACACTGGAGGAAAAGATCGGTCAAATGACCCAGATCGATCGCAGTGTTGCTTCTTCTGATGTGATGAACAAGTACTTCATTGGTAAAATGCAAAACCAGAAACACAAACACCGGAGTTGAAGTAACACCAAAACTGAAACTTTTTTCTTGCAGGGAGTGTTTTGAGTGGCGGAGGTAGTGTTCCAGCTCAACAAGCAACGCCAGAAACATGGATCAAAATGGTTAATGATTTCCAAAACGGTTCTTTGTCCACCCGGCTCGGGATTCCGATGATCTATGGGATTGATGCTGTTCATGGCCATAACAATGTCTACAAGGCAACAATCTTCCCCCACAATATTGGACTCGGAGCTACCGGGCAAGTCAATCTTCCAAGTTTCTAGCTTTTCAAGCTACGATAGCTGGGTTTTTGTCTACCTTAATCCTATAGACCGAAGCGAGTTCTCTTTATTTTATTATTATTATTTTTTTAAATCAGGGACCCAGAATTAGTTCAGAAGATTGGAGCTGCCACAGCACTCGAAGTTAGAGCCACCGGAATTCCATATGTTTTTGCTCCTTGTATTGCAGTATGTCTAGAAAATAACAGATCCAACTCTTTTTGCTCCTTATTACTTAAAATTTATGATCAAGTTCCCCTTTTGTTTTTTTTTTGAGTGGTGAGCAGGTTTGCAGGGATCCGAGATGGGGTCGTTGCTACGAGAGTTACAGTGAAGATCACAAGATTGTGCAGAAAATGACTCAGATTATTCCTGGGTTACAAGGAGAAATTCCTGCTGGATCCCGCAAGGGTGTGCCATACGTCGCCGGAAAGTAAGAAAAATTGCCACCTCAGAATCATAATTCCTTTTGATCTTTTAAGTTTGCCACCTAACTTGTTGTCATGTACCTCCTGCGGGATCTTCACCAGAAAAGTGGTCAGATTTTTATCTCATCTGCAGGAAAGAGTCAAATGAAACTTAAAGGTTTTTTGTCATTGTTGTGGATTTGGTTGGTGTAGCATTACCATTCCAAATCTTGTAACGATGACAAAAAGAAAATTCAAGACAAGAATGTTGAAAGAGAGGTCACTTCATGAACCATATGGAGTCATATCATATGGATAGTCTTTATCGATCCACCAAACTATATTAAATAATTGTTGGGCGGCTCCTATTTGTGTTCAAGAAATGGAAATATGAGGACGTGAAGAAAGTGGTTTCTTTACCAAACAATCCAAGTTAATTTGTAGATCCCATTAAATCAAATGACTAATGCCCGCACGATTTCCAAACTGTTCCATGAAAGGACAACTTTCAGTCTTCAAAGCTTAGGCAAGAAAAAAATAAAAATAAAAATAAAAATGAAGGTAGTTAATCCAATCTCAGCAAGTGTGTCTCACACAAGATCCAACTCACTGATGTCTGGTCTCTGGTGGTCGAAGGAAAAATGTTGCAGCCTGTGCCAAGCACTATGTGGGAGATGGAGGGACAACAGAAGGCATCAATGAGAACAACACAATCATAGACCGGCATGGCTTGCTCAGCATTCACATGCCAGGATACTATAACTCAATCATCAAAGGTGTTTCAACTGTCATGATCTCCTACTCGAGCTGGAACGGAATTAAAATGCACGCGAATCGCAATCTTGTCACCGGCTTCCTCAAGAACAGGCTCAAATTTAGAGTATGGTGTCTATGCCCTTATGGTTGTTCAATTCAATTCACGTCCAGCAGATCCACATTATGGGGAATCAAGTTTTTTCTTCTTAAACCTGTTTCTTTCTATGCAGGGTTTTGTCATCTCAGATTGGCAGGGTATTGATAGGATCACAACCCCACCTCATGCCAACTATTCTTACTCAGTTTATGCAGGAATAACTGCTGGAATTGACATGGTTTGTTCAGTTTCTCGCACGAAAAAAGTTTGCATTCTTTTAACTGTCTTATCTGCTTATTGCAATTTATGTTCTCTGTATCACTTCTCAGATCATGGTTCCATACAACTATACAGAGTTCATCGACACCCTGACCTACCAGGTTAAAAATAATTTTATCCCCATGAGCCGAATAGATGATGCAGTTAGCAGAATCTTGAGGGTTAAGTTCACAATGGGACTCTTTGAAAATCCAATGGCAGATGAAAGCTTGGTTGATCAGCTGGGAAGTCAGGTTTGGTGGTTTGAAATTCCTCAGCTCTTTTAAACAGTAAAATTTATGATTTTATCAACACTCTTTATTCTTTAATCAAACGAACAGGAACATAGGGAATTGGCCAGAGAAGCTGTGAGAAAATCACTCGTGTTGCTGAAAAATGGAAACGCTGCAGACAAGCCACTGCTTCCCCTTCCCAAGAAGGCACCGAAGATTCTAGTGGCCGGCAGCCATGCTGACAATCTGGGCTATCAGTGTGGTGGATGGACAATTGAGTGGCAAGGACTGAGCGGCAATAACCTTACAGTCGGTAATGTTTTTCTTCTCTAGATGTTGCCTCTCTAGAAGTTGATAACAAAAAATAGAAGCAGAAACTACAATTTTTTAGCTTCTTTAAAGATTTTAAAAGAAAACTCTTCGGTAGAAGTTTAACACTGGCCAGACAGACATGTATCCTTCCTTTTAAACCATTTCTCATGCACAGGTACAACAATTCTCACTGCCATCAAGAAAACCGTCCACCCAAATACTGAGGTTGTCTATGAGCTGGACCCAGATGCTGATTTTGTCAAGTCTAACAATTTTTCCTATGCCATTGTTGTGGTTGGGGAGCATCCATATGCAGAGACAAACGGTGACAGTCTGAACTTGACAATTGCAGACCCTGGTACAAGCACTATCAACAATGTCTGTGGCGCTGTGAAATGTGTAGTTGTGATTATCTCCGGTCGTCCTGTCCTTATTGAACCATATGTGTCGTCAATAGATGCTCTTGTGGCAGCTTGGCTGCCAGGAACAGAGGGCCAAGGTGTTGCTGATGTTCTGTTTGGAAACTATGGCTTCACTGGCAAGTCACCACGAACCTGGTTCAAGACGGTTGATCAGTTGCCGATGAATGTAGGTGATCCACATTACGATCCCTTGTTCCCATTTGGATTCAGTCTCACCACTGAACCTACGAAGACCAAACCAGGAATGTAGATGAGTCATGTATGAGCCATTTATTACTGATAAATGATTTACATTTGTACTATCAAGAAACGGCAAAATATTATTGACTATTTTTTTTTTAAAGAAAAGATTGATGATAAGAGGTCCGTTAAGAGCATATCTCAGTCATGTTCACAGCTTTTTGCTCCCTCACAATTTTCGAGGAGCATACAAACAGATATGAATTGCATAAGCCTCTGCTAGAGGATCATGACAAACTGACAAGTACGCTTAAATTTACCTTCACATGCCCGTGCTTGATTGTAACTCTTAACTGCTCCGAAACAGTTTGAAGGGCCAAGATATGATGCATGTAACACAATAGTATGACACAAACTTTATTCATCCTGGTCATGTTTGTAGTGTTTATACATACACACAATATATTCAACATGCAGTATGTGAAACGAAACTGCCTCAGCCAGACAGGCTATGCTCCTGCTCCATGAGCCCCTGCCACTGCCTTGTCTGCGTGCTTTTCTACATCAGCAGCATGTTTGTCAGCGGCTTCTTTAATCTGCTTCACAGTATCAGCTGCAGTCAATTTCACGTTTGTTTGCATTTCGACAACAGCAGCATTCTTCTCCTCAGCTTCTTTAATTTGCCCCAGGATATCTGACTTCTTCTCAAGAAGAGCTTCAATTTTACCATTTATCTTCTCCAACTGCTTTTTCAGCTTACTGACATCCTTTTCTTTTTTCTCAAGTTTCCTCTTCTTCCCATCCTTCTCTATGTCATTTTCTTTTTCATCCTTGCTTTCCTTTATCTTATCTTTCTGCTTCGCTTTCTTCCTTTCATCTTCTGAATCTCCCTCTTCTATGTCAATCTCACGGGAGGCTACTTTCAGCTCAGACTTTGTAGCATTTACTTCATCCTTTTCTTTATCCTTCTCTACCTTAGTGTCATTATGCTTCTTCTCTTTCTTCTTCTTCTTCTTCTCTTTCTTTTCACTTTCTTTACCCTCATCCTCAGTCACATTTTTTTCACTCTGCTTCTTTTTCACTTCTTTGTCTTTCTTCTTGATCTTCTTTTTCTCCTCTTCATCAGTATCATCCTCATCATTAGTATCCTCGTGCTTCTTAACTTTCTTCTTCTTCTTCTCCTCAGCTTTTTTAACTTCATCATCTCCACTCACATCTTCTTCATCCTTCGGCTTCTTTTCTTTGTCTTTCTTCTTCTTCTTCTTCTCCTTCTCTTTCTCATCTTCATTATCTTCGCCATCTTCAGTTATGCCTTCTTCATCCTTGTGTTTCTTTTCTTTCTTCTTAGCTTTCACTGCTTCATCTTTCTTCTCTTTCTTATCCTCATTCTCTTCACTATCTTCTTCCTTGTAATCCTCATCAACAGTATCCTTCGCCTTCTTACCTTTCTTTTTATTTTTGGCTTCTTTATCCTTACAATCTTCTTTGTCCTTGTGAGTCTTTTCTTCCTTCTTTTTCTTCTCTTTCTTCTTATCCTTGGTTTCTTTATCTTGGTCATCTTTAGCCATGTCTTCTCTATCCTTGAGCTTCTTTTCTTTCTCCTCTTTCTTTCCCTTGTCTTTTTTCTTTTTTGGCTTATTCTCATTTTCTTTATTATCTTCTGCATCTTCATCATCAGTATTCTTGTGCTTCTTACCCTTCTTCTTTGTTTCTTTATCATCATCATCATCATCATCTTCAGTCACATCTTCCCCATCCTTAGCCATATTTTCTTTCTCCTCTGTTCTCTCTTTGTCTTCATCTTTCTTTTTCTTCTCTACATTCTCTTCATCAGCCTCTGAGACATCATCATCATCACGCTTTGTATCTTTTTCTTTCTTCTTCTGCTTCTTCTCCTTATCATCCTTTTGATTCGTCTTCTTCTTCTCTTCCTTCTCATCAATCTCATGCTCATCTTCTACTTCTTTGTCTTTCTTCTTCCCACCCTTCTTCTTCTTCTTCTTCTTCTTCTCCTTTTCCTCTTCATCAGTATCATCTTCAGTTTCACTCTTATTTGTGTCCTTCAGTTTTCTATGTTTCTCCTTTTTCTTGGCTTTCTTCTCATCTTTATCTTCATGCTTATCTTTCTTGCTCTCCTTCAAATCTGGCTTCTCCTTCTCTACTGATTCCATCTTCAACTCCAGCTGAACTTCAGTTTTCTCTCCGTCATGCTTCGACTCCATATCCTTGGTCTTGATTTTCAACTTCAGTTTCTCCTCTTTAGCTCTGTCTTCTTTGCTGATAACCAATTCAGACGTTTCTGACTTTCCCTGTTTAAGCAAAGATCCCCTGAAACAAATGGATGCAAAAGAACTGAAAATTAGGATGACAAAGTATAACTGAAAACAAAGCAAAAGCCTAAAATGAACTCCAAAGTCCCAACAGACTAATGGACCAACAAAATATTTGTGAGTGTATATTTCACAGGCAACAATTCCACTTCAAGTTCAGATCATTAGTCCAACATTTGTCTGGGAATATAATCTTCAATCTCGAGATGATTTTTCCCCATAAACTTGTGGTTCCAGACGGAGTAGGAAAAAATATGCAACCACCGAGAGAATTCAGCATGTCATTCAAACAACAAGAAATTTTTTCTAACAGTGCAAGAGTGCACTTAATACTCATGAATAAGGATGAAAGTAGTATTATCATAAAATCACTCGCATATTTTTCCCTTCTCATTTTCTTTGTCAAAGACAGAAACAAGAGTCACATAATGAACAAGGAAAAACAAAACATATCAAGACAATAGTTACATCCAAGAAATCACTTCTGAACACTTATGATTTAAGAGTACCATACTGTAGCACAAGCCAGCTCATTTAGTATCAGTCACCGCTAATGCACAACAGGTTGAATAATCACACCTGAAAAAATCATAAGAACACACGAGTACGAAAGCAACAACCTTTCCTGCTTTTCACCATTTTTTCAAAATCACACATGTCAAAGAAAGCAACTCGTAAAATAAACCAACATGGTCAACGATGGATTGAACAATCCTTTACGTGTAACAACAATGGGACTCTCCTCGTCAGAACTTACCAAATGCCTCCCATCCAAATCACCTTTAGAAAGAAAGAAAGAAAGAATTCCACCCCCACAAAAAGTCCTTGCGCAGCCCCTACTAGAAATAAATATGCAAGCAGGAACGTCTAATGACCAAGATGTTCAATACTATACAGGAACGGCACTAACTAAGATGATTTTCACTATTTTGTATCCCCCGAACTACTGAAGAAATGTGGGTGAAACATATACTTATTTGTTGGATACGTAGGATGAAGAAGAAAAGATGATTCTGTTCTTGATAGCTAGAAAACCAGAGAGAGCCAATTACGGAACACTAATGAGTGAATACGACTGACCGAAACACCAAACATCCATTTCAAATGCACTCCCACAGGTCAAATTCGGTAACTTTCGATCCACAAAGCGAACCATGAAACAGCCATCAGGATCGTGAAAATGTTCAATCACGTAACCCTATTCTGAAGAGCGATTTCGATTTCAATCAGATGCAAATAACTAGGATCAATTCACGTGTCGAAAAGAACTCCATCAATTCGAAATCCATCCAACAATCACAAGAGTTGCAGTAACACGCATTCGGGAAAAAAATCTTCTGAAAGACGATGAAACCACTTACCTTAGTGGTCTTCAATGGGCAGATTCGAATTCCGTTGTTGAGTTGAAAGTTTCGGAATCACAAAAGAAACGCTGAAACTGGTCGCCTCCAGAAATGGAGCGGGTCGGAGCTTTTCCCGGACCTATGATTCTTCTACGCTTACTAACAAATAAAAGAACCTTCAGTCTCGGTGATACGTAGCAGCGACCTCAGCCCCCGCGTGGCAAATCTTGGGCATTAAGTAATGGACCACGGTCGAACGCGTCGCAGGTGATTCAAATCCCTTCAGAAGCAGTCTCCTTCTTAATCTTGACTGTTTCTTCACACATGAAGATCGCCAACTCCTAAATCCCAATCACAAGTTTAAAGTTCCTTAAAATGGAATGTTGTTTTTTTTAAAAAAAAAAAAAAAACCTCAATAGCCTGCCAGTGTTAACTATCTATAAGTATATATTTTAAGTCGCCCCCTTTCTACACTTCCCTCATTTTTTTTGAGACTTTTGTCTGTTGCTCTTGTTATTCCGAACTGGTATTATTTTATCTTCTTCTGCCAAGCTTGTTTCAGCTCATTCTGTTCCACCATGAACGACCTTTTACGGGTAATTTTATTTATTTGTTAGTTTGTTTGCTTGATCATGTCTTGGTGTTTGTCTGTTCTAATCATTTCGAGTGGTATACCTGCATTATATTGTGTTCATTTTCATTTGCGTAACATTTCATCATCATTTGTAACCATATCAGGTTGCTTGCTTAATATTTCATGTTTTTAACTCAAAGTGTCTGAGATCTATTTATATGTTTCAAGATCTGTTTAAGTGCTATTTGCAGAGTGACTTGTCAATTATTGTTAGATTCTGCCCTTTTAGACAATTGGGGAGCTCAATCAAAATTCACAATCCTTGAAAAGCTCACTATGGAGATAAATTGTTGTGCAAGAAACTAACATGCCTTGAATTCATCACTTCAAAATATTCACTGGTGTTAGAAATATGTGGAACGTTGCTGTTCAAAATACTTTCACCTCGTTTAACTTTATCATCGTTGATGGAAGAATTGAAAAGATGCAGTATATCTCTGACGCTTTTGTGTTATGAGTTATAATGACCCTTGTTACCAATTTACTTCTACAGCTCCGGATGTTCTGAGGTAAATTGATACTTTGCTTAGCTAGTTGAACTCATGGATTTTGGCTGCTTTTGCGTACCTTTTTCAGGGTTCATTTAGATCCTCTAGAGATGACGATGTTGAGTTAGGAGCACAAGCTCAGATGAATTTGGGAGAAGCGAACCTTGACAATTTCTTCAGAAAGGTGCTTCAGAGTTTCAATCACAACTGCTCTTCAAATGCAAGGCAGTTGTAAATTTTTTTTTCTTTTGTCTTTTTCTTTGTTTGTTGCTTCCGCTGGGTATCCTAATGCTGCTACCTTTCTGTGTTTGAAGTCATTCAGAGTAACTTTCTTAACACCTGGCTGTACTTTAACCAGGCTATCTTTTATAGGTTTTTGCTGTATATGAATTTGTTTTGTTTTAGGTTCAAGAGATCGATGGACAATATGTGAAGATGAATCAGCTGCTTAAAAAGCTACAGGTAGAACAGCCTCATTCTTTCAGGGTTGATAAAAGCTATTCTGTTTCTACCACTGGCCTCCATTTTCACTGCATTCTTAAGTTCTACTTGATGTACATCCAAAAGGGTCATAACGTTGTTGGTAATTAAATTGCAGTATTTATAAAGCCTATGCATCAACAATCTTACAGTTTCCAAATATTGATGCAGGATGCTAATTTGGAATCAAAGGCAGTGACCAATGCTTCTGCAATGAAGGGTGATACTTATATTTTTAATAATTCTTCTTTTTATGCTTGTTATCTCAAGCGTTAGGAATTGTTTTCACTACAAGGTCTTTTCTAATACTGTACAGCAAGGGGTGATGTATCTTCCTATTTGAATTATGATTATTAGCATTGCCTTAGCATCTATTGTAGTGTGAATTTGATTTTTAACTTTCACCAACTCCAACATTGATATTAGCAGAAAACATGATCTCGTGTTTCAGCTATCAGGCAACAAATGGATAAAGATGTTGATGATGTTCGGAAAATCGCTCATTCTGCTAAGTCAAAAATTGAAGAACTAGACAAAGAGGTAGGCATCTGTCGCTGATTTTGATTTTCTATACGGCAGTTTGTGTTTTGCTTTATTCCGTTCATGTTCTCCAGAATTTAGCTAGTAGGCAGAACCCTGGGTGCGGGAAAGGAACTGGTGTGGACAGAACAAGAACAGCAACAACCCTGTAATTTCCTCTCCTGGTCATCATTGTTTTTCCGTTATATGTGTGTGAAGCTATGGCAATGGACTACATCTGAAACATGAATCTGAAACTTGGTTTATCTTCTCTGGTTTTAGGGTCGGAAATATGAGATTTTCTTTCTCATTCTCAAGTTTCTGACTTCATAGCTTATTATATTCTCAGTATTGGTTTTCTCATTTTATCTGTGCTCTATTTTTCCCCATTTTGGTCACAGTGCCTTAAAGAAGAAGTTTAAAGACAAAATGGCAGAGTTCCAGGCAAGTTACAGACATGATCATTCTCTGATGGACTTTTAATAGGTATTCTGCAGGATTTTAGTTTTTTTCATAACTCCTACTAATTTACAGATGCTTAGAGAAACTATTCATCGAGAGTACCGGGAGATTGTAGAGAGACGTGTTTTTACAGGTTCAGTTCTCTCCTGAATCTTATCATTTCAATGGCTATGATGCTTTGACAATTTGGCTCTAATGTTTGCAATTACCTGCTTTTCTAATCTCTAGTCACTGGCACAAGAGCTGATGAAGAGGTATAAGTTTTTGCACACCCAAAACTTAATTAACTTGAGTTCCTAATTCATATCTGACTGTGAAATCATGGTAGACGATTGACAGATTGATTGAAACTGGAGACGGTGAACAAATCTTCAAGAGAGCAATTCAAGAACAAGGACGAGGCTTGGTATGCTTGTTTGTTTTTCTTTTATTCTATCTTTCTGTATTGCAAGTTCCTCGGCCAAAAGTTCACAATTTTAGAGTTCAAACCAAATTCGTTCTCCATATCTGAAATTTGATTTGCTTCTAATACCATATCACTATTTCAATTGTTGCAGATAATGGACACTATGTCTGAAATTCAGGAACGTCATGATGCAGCTATAGATTTGGAGAGAAAGCTTCTTGAGCTACAGCAGGTAAGGCAACTTTGATGTTTAAATCAAGGCCCCAAAGCTTTCTACACCATCCTTTGCATTTTTCTCTTCACGTAATATATCTCTATGTAATGGCAATACTGTGAGGTTCCAGTAAATCATTGCTGGACCTATCTTTTCTTTGAAGAAAGACAACATTTTCACTAGTTATTATTGAAGCTAGAGTGATATGGAGGAGAGATATTATTTGGTTTCTGCACAAGTTGAAGAATGTTCCGAATACAGATATTTCTAGATATAGCAGTGTTGGTGGATGCACAAGGAGAGATGCTTGACAACATAGAATCACAGGTCAGTTGAATGCTGTAATTTAGACTACTAAAAAAGCTGCAACACAGGCCTCACTGTTAGTTACCATGTTGATAGTTCTATACTTTACACTACTTCACAAGCCAGTAGCTAATCTTTCTTCATTCTTCAAAGGTTTCAAGTGCGGTAGACCATGTTGAATGGGGGAACAAAGCCCTCCTTAAAGCAAAAAGTCAACAGAAGAGCTCCAGAAAATGGATGTGCCTTGCCATCTTCATCCTACTCGTGTTCATCGCAATCATTCTCATGTCTGTGCTCAAACCATGGACAAGCAAGACCGGTGCTTAGCTTCACCCTCAATCGAACTCACAAGAATTGAATCCATAACCATGCCATATGACTATAAATTCTAAATTTTATGGACCACATGCCAGCAGCTCCTACAACAGCCTTTAAGGTTTAAGTTTCAGAGCCCCAATTTCGTGCTTCATTCATCTAAAGAAGAAAGAGGCATGTAGCATATATGTTGCCTCGCCACTGGTATATGTTTCCCTTTAGAGAGAAAATATTAAAGTTAATAAACAAGTGCACATTACTGGTGATGGCAATTGCCTCTTTCTTTCGGCACAGGTGATAGGAATCATTCAATTGTAGATGTATAGTTATAGGTTACAGTTGTTGCAAGCTTATAGTAGATAATGGAGATTGTGTTAGGTAAACAGTCAGTAGAAGTTTTTGCTTTTCATGAACTGGAAAGCTTACAAACCAGATACACATTGAAGGTTTATCTTGAGCCGGTCATCAATTTCTAGCTGGAGCTCACTTGAACTTCGCTGAAAGAGTTGTTTCCTGTCGCATGAAGTATCTAGATTTGCAATATACAAAACAAGGTACAGGTGAACGTTTCTTCTCCTCCTTTATTAGCTGAATTTCTGGAAATTACACCTTACTAAATGGCGTAAAAGAGAAACTAAAGGACATTTGCCCATCATCTAACTGCTGCAGTTGCTTGTATTGTATTTCAGTGTAAGGGTACCCTTGTAATGTAAGACTTTTTCCAAACAAGGGTACTTTTAACTTTTAATTACACAATAGGTGTAGTCTTAAACATATTTTCAGAATAGGGGTTATAACTTATAACTGCTAAATACCAAACTTACTACTAGAAAAATGTCAAATGGAGTAAGTTTGCCACCAATGTTTCAAATATACCAAATCTCATATCACACTTTTCTTCACATTCAAAATTACAACCAACAGTATAAATTTGCCACTCCTATATTAATTGACCATTAAATGAAGGTGGAAAGTGATGCCTTTGTTACTTGTTTCTTCGTGTTTCTTTCGCCAGTACCCTAACTTTGCCCATCTACTGATTACGTCATCATCTTTACCATTCGCATGCGGAGGGGCCACAATACTATGAGCAATCATGGATGTCCCTACCATGGAATTCGTTGGCTTATTGGGAAGACGAGAAGGAGAACATCTTCTCGTCAGCCAAACTGAAGAGTTCCCTTGTTTTGGGACCCGACTAGGGCGCTCTAAAAGCAACATGCAATAGGTTGGTTGTTGTTCATTCCACTCGGGAAAGTGATTTTTTTCCATCATCAACCTTAATATAATGGTGTTAATTCTCATAATTCGTACTGCTGTCACTACCATCATTTGATAAGGGGTTAATTTATTTATTCATTTTTATTGTAGATTCATCAATCATGTTAGTTACAAAGATCAAACTAAGAACACATGGAAATTAATCTTTGATTTTCAATATTAGAACAATTTGGACACTAACAAGATCAGAAACCTGGCCACAGAACAATATTAAAATTCTACCGAAATCAATGCTGATATATTTTTAATTGATTATCGAGTCCTGCTTCTAAGAGATAGGTATACATAGTTTTTTAGAACACAATCATACAACAATTCGGGAATTTTACTAGTAAGAAACATGAAGGATGCGCTTCTAATCACCAATATCAAACCTTCGAGTCCTCTTATGGGCATTACTACTCTTCACTACGTTATTGTTACAAGTCCCCTTAACAAACAACTACCAACACCTACAAGCACATAAAACATTGAGTACCTTTTTTTTGAATGTTTTCAATTTGTTCTTGTTGAGTAATTGACATCGATTGCATGTAAATATAATTTTACAATTAAACCTGAATTCTTAGGGAAAAGCAAGTTTTACTGACCTATCTCAATCAGAACACACATTATACCCGGCTCGTCTTGGCTCAAAACTATCACTTGCTCAACTTTGAGTAGAACCATTCTGCAAGTTTTACAAACCAGAATGGCAAGCTAAGAAATGTCTAGAAATGACGAGACAAAGATTTGTTAAAAAACAAGACCAAACACAAGACTGACTGCTATTCAAGAAGACTACTAAAATTTTTTATTTAGGGATTTAGAGATTTAAGATAAACTTAGAAGTATCCTACTCCTATCAAAAAGAAAATGTTCATGATGAAATTTATGATAAAAGGATGAACAGACGCTAGCTAATCGCTCCGGTTTAGGGAATTTGAGTGATTAAAGAAGATATTACAAGTGATTCTTTGCTGAAGAGAGGAAATTACCGGTGAAGGTTTGACCTTGAGTCACGGCTTCTAGTTCGCTTGTGGCCTATGACGTCGAGGGAGATGAACCTGAGCTTTGTCAAGCAACAGGCGAGAGATACAAGCCCAGACCCTCCATTTCCTCTCTCTGGTCATAAATTCCACACCGACTGCTCCCTGCTGGAAAGGTATATTTTTCTCTATTGAGGGAATCGTCTCTTAGTCTTGTTCTCTAATTTTCTTTTTTGTCTTTTGTTTCCAGACATACACAGGTCAGATAAAGAATTTTGGATCCTAACCACCAGAATCTTCCAAAGATAGCAGAGGTATAATCTTACACATTTTTTGCTTTGTTTTATTTTATTTTTTCTTGGTCCATAGAGTGACATAAACGTTCCGGGTTTTATGTGAGGGTCAAGATCTGGCAACATAGCAAACAGCTAGGAGGTGATAAATCTGTTGAGGCATCTTCAGCAATCTTTACCGGCTTCTGCTTTAGCATCAACCTGGACTTGATTTTGCCCTAACACATAAAGCATACTATTGTTTTCGTGCAAGAACAAGACGATGATGTCTATCTTGGAAACCAGTGTTGGAATATGGCTGTCTGTCTGTTTGTCTGTCTGTACAAATGGAGATACAGACTCCTAAATTGTAAGTCATGCCAGAACATGCCATGGCCACGCTAAAGTGGTCTCCCTTGTTTGAGATTGAGAGAAGAAAGAGACAGACCTCTACCTGTTAAACCCGGCCCACATCATAGGTAACAACAGGTTGCAAAAGCTGCCTAATTTAGGGTCAACAAAAGAAAACTGTGAAAGAGATTTGCAGCCAAAGCATTTATCGGCCGCAGCTTTCACTCGATCAGATGAACCCTAACTTTAGTTGATGTTACATCACAAGTTACATGATAAGAAAACTGGTAGATTCACCATATTTATAGTATAATCTCATAGAGACAAACTTATGGTAGACTCACAAAGATCTCGTATTGAAAATTTACTTTCACCAAGGAACGAAGCCTTAACAAAATAGAAGGTATCTGTTTGTTTTGTAACTTAACTGGACTCACCTGCACCAAAATAAATTGGTAAATGATGATAGAAATGTGTGAACTACTGTCCATAGCAATCCCAATAAGCCCCATTGAGGTGTTTTTTTTTTTTTTGTAAATTCTAAAATGGAGTGATGATGATGGCGACAATGTTGCATCTTAGACATAGATTAATGTGAAGATGAGAACGAATATGGGAATAAAACAAGACAAAGCAAAAAAGGTGTTGTTTGGTGATGTAAGGGCATTGTTAGAAGAAAACAAGAAGGGCAGCGTGGACAACGGGATATTCCCTCGTCCAATTCCTCTGGTTGCTTAGCCTTTTGGTTTCTTTAGATTTGGAGCTTTCCTTCTGGTTTGTTTTGGAGGGTCCTCCACGCACCTCCAAGTGGCATCAAGTCCAACCTCTCCTCTTTCCGACTTGGTCAAATTTCAGACCCAAAGCGACAGGCACTAATTGACTATGCCTAGCTCCTCTCAAACCAAACCTATCAACTAATTTGCCCCTCCACTTGGCTTGCACAATCCCACCAAACACCCCTGCTTCATTTGTTCAGTGGTGTTCTATGATGGCAGATTGGTCATTTTCCCATAAGCCAAAAAGGTTACTTTTAGCCTCTTTTGAGGATTCTTCAACTACCTAAACCATTTCGTGTCCAACATAAGAAAACATCAGCTACAGCCGGTCCAAGAAACGCTTACCCCTCCCCACTTGCTCATAAAGAACTCAGCCGATCCTTTTCACTACATATAAAATCACACAGACCTTTGATAGAGTATGTAAGACAAGTTCTCTAGTGTTTCATTCCTTCAGAGAGCTTCCCATAGTTTCCCTTTTTGTTCTTGCCTACGCTTCACTTCCCCTCCCTCCATGGAAATTCGGTTCCAGCAAGAAAGACGGCAGCTTCAAAAACCAAACGATCCTGTTAACAAAGTGGGCAAATTCAAGGCCAGAAGCAGAACAAACAACAGCAGCAAGTTTGTAGGGGTGAGACAGAGGCCTTCTGGGAGATGGGTTGCTGAGATCAAAGACACGACGCAGAAGATAAGAATGTGGCTTGGCACCTTCGAGACCGCTGAAGAAGCTGCTCGGGCCTATGATGAAGCCGCTTGCCTTCTTCGTGGATCCAACACCCGAACCAACTTTATTCCCAGTGTTTCCTTGGATTCTCCGCTAGCACTGAGAATCAGGAAACTTCTCAACAGCAAGAAAGGAGATCAAAGGCAAAGTGTTAAAGTCCCAAAACCCAGAATCACCACTCAAGCTGCTGATTCTAGCAGCAACTTCTCCAGCAGCTGTTTGACTAGCGAGAATTCTCTTTCTAGTGGGTCTGGGACTTTTCAGGACTCCCATGTATTTGATGATGCGTACAAGCCAGACATGAGCAACTGCAAGAACCAATTCGAGCTGGAGCCGTCGGGGAGCCCTGGAAGTGGGATCGATAGGTTCCTTTACACGCAAGAAATTATGGATTTGTCTAGTGATGTTGGTTTGCAGGGGGGGATAGGGACAGGCTTAACAGAATTTGACAGGATAAAGGTCGAGAGACAGATCTCGGCTTCGCTCTACGCTATTAACGGCGTGCAAGAGTACATGGAAGCTTACTATGATCCCAATGAACCTGTCTGGGATCTTCCACCACTCTGTTCATTGTTCTGCTAGCCTAGCCTAGCTTGTCTGTCTTGTCTTGTCTTGTTTTCTCATTTCCAAACCACTAGAATAGATGATGTCCGGATCTGCTCGAAGTCTTTGTTCTTTCTGTGTTGACAAGAACATCTGAAGCAGTCGTGATTAATTTTCATAAATCGCTGTGAATTAATGTCCCTTCTTTATATACACAAAATTCATCAATCCTGGAACAAGTTATAAGGTCCTGTTCTGATAGGGAACCCAAATCCATCAGAGTTCAGCTGGAAATAGAGAAAAACGTAGACACTGTTGGTGTTAATAGATATTCGGACACTTTAGTACCGTGAAATTGAAAATAACGTTAAAAACTGCCATTAGATTTCCCCCATTGCAAGATTGAGCTCAAATTCTTGTTCCTCGAAAGGAGAAGCACAATAACTAATTTAAAAGAGAAAGAATCTTTGACATCTGAATGTCATTTTCGGTCACTTTCTAATGATGTCCAAGCAAAAGGAACACTATTTAGTATGTAGGGTTCTTTCTGAAAAAATCTCAACTTGGCCTTTTGACTTTGGAGATAGCAGCATTTCATGTGCGAAAGATTTCAGAAATTTATGTATCAAATGATGTTAAATTCAACCTCTGTTCTATTTCTAATTGCCACACCATTTCGCCATTTACTATAAATAATTGAACTAATTTTTTTTTAAGTAAATCACACAGTTTTTCCTACAGAAAGTGACAAGTCCGTTATTCTTGTATTCCCATGTGTACGGTTTTGGTTTAGATGCTAGTTAATTCAATCATCAAGAAATGTTAAAATCGAAATCAGGGGTTAAATAATTAGTTCCCTACTGATTAAGGTATGACATGTTAAAGAAATGATGGTAAAGTAAAAGCTCGTGGAGTACCATATTTTTCAACTCTACGAAACCGGTAGTCTGTTGTTGAATCTCTTTGGGAACTTGAAGTTAATTTTTTGGCACAATCACAAAAGGAATCTTTTTAGGATTATGTAATTCCAGAAGAAGGCTTTGCCAAAATCTCACGGCAATCTGGATCTGCTCTTTGTTTATTTTAACCCAACGGGCTAAAAAAAATTTAAGATACATGAGTAGGAAGCCATGAGAAGAAAGATGCACATATACATAATGTGCAATACCAATAATTCCTTTAACGAAGGACAGCTCAAAAAAAATTTAAAAAAAAAAAAAAAAAAAAACCCAGACGACAGCGCTTATTGCAATGTCTCCCATCAATAATTGACGTATGGTGGTTGGCCTGGAGGGTCCACATGGTCTTTCCACTCTGATCTCGTACACAAAATGCAGGACTGGAGAAAATTGCGAGGACCCTAAACTGGACTAATCCCAGAGCCAACAACCATTTGTATGATCTTATAATTCGGAAAGCGGCATTTGCTGAAAAATCATTCCATATAACATGCTCAGGACGCTGCTAGAAGCTCCACCTAGCCTAAATTACTGTTGATTCAAGTCGAGCACAAAAACAATCTTCAGTTTTATTACACAATTCAAGCATTCTCCCAGACATCCACCCAATTACAAATTCAGGCATGAGAATCCAGAAACAGATGAAATTACATTGGTTCAAAAATGAAATAAAACGGAGCACTACAACACTATGCAGCAGTTTGGGAGTTAACAAACAAGTGCCTTTCAGTACTCCTCTCCCTCATCTTCATCATCAGCACCCTCTGCACCCACTTCCTCATAGTCCTTCTCCAGAGCAGCAAGATCTTCACGGGCTTCTGAGAATTCACCTTCTTCCATACCTTCCCCAACATACCAGTGAACGAAAGCTCGTTTCGCATACATCAGATCAAATTTGTGGTCAATTCTTCCAAACACTTCAGCCACAGCTGTGTTGTTGCTGATCATGCAAACTGCACGCTGCACCTTGGCAAGATCACCTCCGGGTACCACTGTTGGAGGCTGGTAATTGATACCGCACTTGAAACCAGTTGGACACCTGAAAGAATATACACTTAGTTCATTCTGTACGGAGATAAAACAGATGGTTTCCCTCTAGTGAAATCTTACTAATGGCCTCTGAAAGTAGAATGCAGGTTATACGACTAACCAGTCAACGAACTGAACAGTCCTCTTTGTCTTGATGGTAGCAACGGCCGCATTGACATCTTTGGGTACAACATCACCACGATACATCAAGCAACAAGCCATGTACTTTCCATGCCTTGGATCGCATTTGGCCATCATACTTGAGGGTTCAAAAACTGCACTTGTGATCTCAGGAACAGATAACTGCTCATGGTAAGCCTTTGCAGCAGAGATTACTGGAGCATAGGATGAGAGCATAAAATGGATACGTGGATATGGCACAAGGTTGGTCTGAAACTCAGTGATGTCCACATTTATGGCACCATCGAACCTCAAGGAAGTGGTCAGAGAAGAAATAATCTGGGATATTAAGCGGTTCAAATTGGTGTAAGTTGGCCTTTCAATGTCTAAGGATCTCCTGCAGATGTCATAGATAGCTTCATTATCCAAAAGGACAGCTACATCCGTGTGCTCAAGAAGGGAATGAGTTGACAATACACTGTTGTAAGGTTCCACGACCGCAGTAGAAACCTGAACAATTTGGAAATTCCAAAAATGAGATTAAGCCCTCCACTTTAAAGCGCAAGGATCATACTGGGGGGAAATTTGCAGTCAAAAGTCTAATTTCAACTTCAACCACTCGACTCCTGTTGCCAGCAAATTGCATGGATAACATCCTTGCAACAAGGGGTAAAAACCAAATGGTAGTTTGCATAAATAATTACAAGTTTCACATCTTCCATCTTACTTCTACCAAATATTTACCTGCGGCGAGGGATAGATTGTAAATCCAAGCTTGGATTTCTTCCCATAATCTACAGAGAGACGTTCCAAAAGTAACGAGCCCAAACCAGAACCAGTTCCACCACCAACGGCATTAAAGACCAAAAATCCTTGCAAGCCGGTACAGTTGTCAGCTAATTTCCTGACTCTGTCAAGGCAAAGGTCAACAATCTCCCTTCCAACTGCAACATATGATAAGATACACCCAAAAGACCATAAACTAGAGTCCACTAAAATTCCCATGGAACAGAAACAAAATAACAGACAACAGGGCGCACCTGTGTAATGGCCTCTTGCAAAGTTATTAGCAGCATCTTCCTTGCCAGAAATAAGTTGCTCAGGATGGAAGAGTTGTCTGTAGCCTCCAGTTCTAACTTCATCAATAACAGTGGGCTCCAGATCAACAAATATAGCTCTTGGCACATGCTTGCCAGAACCAGTCTCACTGAAGAACGTATTGAAAGCATCATGTGCAACACCTACGCTTGTGTCACTGCAAGAAATATAAATCTAACATTAATGTTCAGTGTTTCACTTTTAAGTTGCAAGTTGATTTTGGAAAGCAAAATCAACAAAACTGGACAAGAGATAACAGCATTTCTAGAACCCTCTTTTTGGATTGGGGGAAGGGGAGGGGAAGGAGAGGAAAATTAGTATGCCTCCCTTGTTCGGATAGGAGGAAATAGAGGGGAAGGGAGAGTCATTATCCCTCCACTTCCCTCCTTTATACGTTTTTTTCACCCCTCCAAATTGGGGGGAAATAACTCATCCCTCCCCTTCCTTTCCTAGTTGAATCCAAACAAAGGTAAATGTTTTGATGGCTTGCTATCAGTTCCACACAGCCAACTAATATAACCCCAAACGAGAACTCAAATACAAGATAGGCTACAGCTCTTCTGGAATCATTTAAGCTTCAAGCTGACCATTAAAAGATTGAAGACTGGAAATTATACTGGAAATCGAAGGCTCAATCATACTCATTAAATCTTTCTACTCCCAGTACCAATATTTGCACTCTCATGGATAAAATTTCTTTAGTCAAAAGAGAAAAGTAGCATCAAGCACTCCAGTTTATTAAAATGCAAATGTTGCCCGACTTAGAAAAGAAAAATGCATATACCCCCCTTACACAGACACAGACACAGACATGCACAAACACGCATAGAATGTTAAAAGCAAGAAGTAGAAAATATGTTCCGTCTTCAAACATCATGTCAGACAGGAATGTGAACGAAAACAGAAACCACGAGCACATTGGATTCCATCAATTCCAAGACATGAGATTCGACCCAAGGATTGCATTTCTACTCAGGATCTTCAAGAGTTAAAACGAGGAAACGGAGCTTCCTACCTTTAGGAGATGAACTACAAGATCATCCCGTTTGTTCAGCACGACTACGCAGAAACAGAAATACATGTTGCAACCCCAAAAAATAAAGGATAAAAGAAACAAACGAAACAAAAATACTCATCCTTAAGATCCAGAGCAGGGAAGACCCAGCCTCCCACACCCCCATCAGGCATCACACTGCGAGTTTAGAAACAAACACACAACAGCATCCGCGCATTACAGTTATGTTCCGCAGAATCACCCGCGAATTAGATAAAAGGTAACAGAACCAAGAGATCAACAAGAAACCACGTAGATCCATCATATTCCAAAAACAAATCTTCGAAATCCGGGGAAAATTATCAACTTAGAACAAACTCGGACTGATCCATCTCACTCGCTCTAATTGGACATACACAATCAAATCGGTACATAATTAAGATGCTCGCGGAAAAACCTAAAAACTCCAATCCGAAATGACAGAGTTTTGAAAAGTAGAGCATGAAATCGATTACCTTGGCATCATCCCATCGGGGTGGATTCCATGCTCAAGGCAGTAAAGTTCCCAACAGGCGTTACCCACCTGGATCCCAGCTTGTCCGATGTGAATGCTGATGATCTCCCTCATCTCTTTTCTCTCCCTCTGCACACAGATCTAATATAACTGCAAAGGTCGGAGCTTTTCTTCTGCGGAGGCTGAAGTACGAACGTTAAAGAGGATCGATGGGGGACAGAGAGCGAAGGGTATTTAATTAAAGAACGGCCGCAAGCGAGAAGCTTTATTTTATCGTTTTTTATTTGTTGTTTCGTTGTTCGGACCTTTTTTTTTCCTTTTAATTTTTCTGTGTGAGAATTTCGAATTTCAAATTTAGAATTGATTTTCAGGAAGTCGAGAATTAATTGCAGTAATTAAATTAGGGATTTTTCTCAGGGTCCACCATTTGGCGCCAACGGGGTGGTGGGATTCACCCAGCTATTCCCCTTGTCGCTTTTCTCGTTTCCCAGCTGTTTGGCTCACAAGTGAAAAATCTAATCTAACCTTCCAATAATGTCATTGAAATTTTTTCATAATAGCTTCATTAAAACAAAAATAAAACTAATCCAAATAAACAGCGGTTTTGGGGTACTACTTTTTAAACATTAGTATATTTATTCACTTAAATCTTAGTCAAATACACTAAGCATGTTGTCATTTCAAAATATAATGTCACTTCCTACTACTCAGAAAATGATAATTAAGATTTTCTCTTGTAAAAAAATATTAAAAATAATTCCTAAAGTTTAGTGTAAGTTGCAGATTTTTGTTTCGTTTTAGCAATATGGAGCGTTTAAAAGCATTTCCAACAGTTTCTTCAAAATTTTTGTAAAATGAGAAGTAAAAAATAAAATCTCTATAATTTTTTTACTATAACTTTAACAAATTTCCTATTTTGTAGGATTTTACATTCATTACACAACAATTAAATATTATGAATTTAGAGAAAATTTAATTAATTACTAGTTTAATTATTATATAATTAAATAGCTATAAAAAAATTAAACTTATGTATATTTTATCTCTAGGGTGTACAAACTAAGATTTCTCTTCCATGGAACCAGTTTCTCTTCCACCATCCACATCCCTTAAAAATATATAATTAAATTTCAAACCAGTAATACCCTACTAATCAAACTAGTGTCAGCGAAAATCAACCACCACCACTTAGATCTACTGCAACAAAACGTTGGCCAGGACCACGTTGGCCACATATCCGCAAGCGGGTACTCTGTTCAACGTGGCACTGCTTGGAGAACTTATTGGGCTACTAGGGGGTGATGCAACGAATATGGTTAGCCCTCCAGTAGAAGGTGTTGCGGCAGATGAAACTGCAAAAAGAGCCTATAGAGGAGTAGGGGGTGAGCTCGTCAGAACAATTGTTGGGATTAAAACATGAGTGGAAGCCTTGGGTGCAGTAGTGGGAGTAGTAGTCGAAGGGGTGGCGGTAGTCGGGGGAGTCGCCGGCTTGAGTGCCGGAGTAGGAGAAGCAAAGGAGAGAGTGGAAGAGGTGAAAAAATTATTGTATTTTCATTTTCCAAAATTTTTAATATTTTTACAGATATAATGAATGAGATTTTCTCTATCATCCAAATCCCTATTTTAGGGATGAGATAAAAAAGTTGTTGGAGGTAAAAAGGGCCTCCAAAATGGATAAATTGTTGCAGATGCTTTAAAATATATTATTTAACTAATTGAAGATTAGGAACATCGTTTAAATTGCCAATGCCACAAGATCACTCGAATTATAAACCGCAAGGCTCGAGTTTAATTGATGAAAAAAGCATCTTACAATAAATTATGACAAAAAAGAAAGTGTTGGGGGCAGATTATCATTGGCCTAAATCCACAATTCACCCCCCAACTTTTCTAACTCAGACACTTAATCTCTTTAACTATGAATTGGGACAACTCAGCCCCCAAACTTTATAAATTGAGACACATAATCCCCTCTAATTGATAAAAATACTCTTTTTCATTTTGTAGGGTCTTAAATGACAATAACATTAAATAAGGGGATTGAATTTGGCATTTAGTATGCTAAAGATGCTCCTAATTTTCCAAAGAACTCTCTGATCTTCTACATGCGAAACTATTGAGGAAGACAGCCTCTCAAACAGTAATATGCTAAAATGCCAAGTTCAGTCACCTTGTTCAATGTTATTGTCATATAAGTCTCTTGAAAATAAAAAAGAACATTTCCATCAAATGGAAAGGGTTATATGTTCCAGTTTACAAAATTTAGAGGCTGAGTTACCCTGTGTCATAATTAAAAGGGTTCTGAGTCAACAAAATTGGGGGGTAAATTGTAGATTTAGGTCATTATCATTTGGACTTGTGAAAGTGAAGGGCGAAGGGATAAGAGGCGCAATCACATGCGCAAGCTAGCGCATGCAATAATGAATTTGGGCTGTGGTGGGTAGGCACTTGTTATGTTAGGCTGTCCCTCCCTCCCACGTCCAATCTCGATGTGCTTGTTTCATCACCAACCGTTGATCCTCACCAGCCAAACAATTAAGAGCGGTTAGATTAGAGCCCTTAAATAATGTCATCAGCTCTAAGCAAATAGTACTAAACTTTTGCACCTGTTGTTTTTTCTGCCAGAAAAAATAAAAAAGCTAATCAAACATCTAAAAATAATGTCATGATTCTTGTTGGCACAGCTTGCCATGCTTATAACATATGTTCATGGTTGAGATGTTGCGTTTAGCTGTTCCATCAATCAAAATTACCATAATAAAACAGAGAATTATATATGAGAGTTTTAAGAATTGTAATGTGTGCAATGCCAATAATGTGGAACCGATTATCAAGCATTATTTCAATCAGATTTGTTTTAGATGGATGGGAGTATTGAATTAAGAAAGGCGAATTGTTTGATTAGGACACTACTTTTACTTTAACAAATGAATCTATCGCATAGGATATTCATATGCCAATGGCCCGGGTCCATCCCCCCTGCCGGTCCTCATATGCCCTGCAACTTAATTCATACCAAAACATCAATGTTGACATTAGGATATCTAAGAGTAAATTGCAATTTATCATCACTCTCTCCGTTCATGATGCTAGTCCATACGGTACAAACTGTTTCTTGCTGTTGGGCAATATATATCGCATCGCTAGACAAGTTTTCCACGCTGTGTTGTGGCTAGTTATGCTTTTATAGGGAGGAATGGTGAGGAGATATGGCACTGTACGCCGGGTATATATTTCTCATTAACGGACAAATTAATATTGATGGTGTCAAATTGTAGGTAAATGGTATCCACCTTAAAGTATCTGAAATTGGGTTACTAATATCTGCAACTTATTTTTTTTGTGGTAAGAATAAAATACTTTGATTATTCAAATTTTACTTTTAATTAAGAGTATACTAATGTTATTTTAAAAAAAATAATATCATATTTTTATATCTTCTTATATGATTGTATCTTGTCTGCATGTAGATGGACTTAAATATATTTTATATATACTAAACACCATGTAAATATAATTAGACATTTTATTCATAGAATTAGACATGTCATATATAAAAATTGATATCGAATCACTAATTTTTATTTTAAGTATAAGGTGTCTAATTCCACCTTTTCTTTTCTCTTTTTTTTTTTTTAATTTTTGTAGTGTCCAAGTGCCTAAATGTGGTGATTGGATGTCTAGTATAATAGTTTAAATGTCTAAACATGGTAAAAAAGTGTCTAATCTACCCGTTTGAATATGGTGTCCCAAGTGTTGAATTAAAGTGCACAAATGTCTTATTATGATAGTTGAATATCTAGTATGATTAGTTAAGTGTCTAAATTTGGTAAGAAAATGTATAATCTACATGATTGTGATGTCTAAGTATTTAATTATGCTGCTCTACATATTTCCTTTATTTTATATAAAACTATATACCACGTAGATATAATTGAATACTAAAAAAATAAACATATTTAAAAATATAACAATTTTATATTTTTATGCAAATAAGTTATGTACTTGTGCCTAACATAATCTATAAAAGTATCTAATTTTATCTACAGTAAAATCCAATGTCATAGATTGTGATACCTAATTTCTAATGAAAAATAAAAACATAGGCACCATTTTTCCTTTTTATATTATCTCAATCTGTGTGTTAGTTAGAATATTAATATTTTAGTGTAAAAATATAAAAACATATAACTATCCAAGAATAGGAATAATAAAAGAGATTTTTTAAAATAAGATAATTGTTTGATGTTAACAATAAAAAAAAGATAATTGATTTAATTCCTTAACAAAATATATTTAGACAAACATATACTTACTTTTTAATTAAATGTAAAATTAATAAAAAGTAATTGAATTTAAAAAACAAACAAATAAACAAACGAACTGCGGACACCGTTACACGTTCATCCTGGCATATGTCCACCAAGGCGAACACAATAATTGTCCATGATGAGGGGGATAAGGAGGGTTATATACATACACAGGGTAAAGTTAGCCAGGAGTACGTTAACTTTTATTTTTGTCCTAAATAGGTATTCTACCTTTACATTTGTCCCAGCGAGATACATAATCTCTTGATGAGCCTTCCATCGAGATATTTTTCGTCAATTTAGTCATTAAATCAAACAAAACATGCTAACATGACATTAAATAACACAAAAATAATTTTAAAATGATAACATTAGTCCTCAAACTTTTATAGTCACTAATTCTAAACCTAAAATTTACATATCTAACACCTAAACCATCACTTTCACCAATGCCCTAATCTCAACCTTACCAGGTTCATTTATCTAACTCTCTACCTCCGTCATTGCCTTGAAGGCATGTAGGGAACCATCACCACTAGGCAGGTTCAAACAAACAAATCAACACCAGAAAAGTTACAACGCCTAACAGGTTAAATGGCAACTCCACCGTTTGATCTTGCCCCCATGTATCTTACCATCCAATCTGCACCACCCTTGTACCTCACCGTCCGATTTGCACCGCTCTCATTCCCCACCATCTGATTCTTGCTTGATTCAAGGCTAATTGAATCAGCCTTGAACTGTGTGATTGTTCTGATTCGCACTCGTTTTGATAATTCGTTATTCTCTGGCTGCAATTTGTTACTCTTTGGTGGTGATTCGCTACTCTCAAATGGCGACTAGTTGCTCATTGCCCTCGTCATCATCATTCATGTCGGAGACATAAAAAGAACATTTACTTCAACAAACCCGACTTTCAAATCAGGTCAAACCTCGCCTAAAAGAAAACAATGAGTTTCTGGCAAAGGGAAGCAGCTCGCCGGTGGCTGAAAAACTCTGAGGAGCAAATCTCCATCTTCCATCACCCACTGATGGAGGCAATGATGAGGAACGGGGAGTAGGAAACTCGTGTGACACACTCATTGGTGATGTCATTGGGGAGATTCAGATGAGTTCCAATCTGGGAGAAGTTGTTTTTCTTTCTATTTTCAAGGAAAAGTGACTTGGAAGCAGCTTCAAGCATTGGTGGTGGGAGAGAGAGGTTAGGGTTTTGGGAGACTGTGGGTGAGGGGGAGTAGAATTAGTTTTAAATTTAGTTAAAGGGTTAAAATTAGTTATTGAAAACTTGGATGACTAAAGTTGTCATTTTAAATTTATTTTAGTGTTATTTAATGTCATGACAGCATATTTCATCTGATTTAATGACTAAATTGACGAAAAGTATCTCAGTAGAACGCGTATCAAGAACTAAGGTATCTTGCTGGAACAAATGTAAAGGTAAGGTACTCATTTGAAACAATAATAAAAACTAAGGTATCTCAAGTTGACGTTACCCTATATACATATATACACCGCTCAAGGGTGAACAATATGAATTTTTTTATGTCTATTAATACTCTCAAATAAGAAGTACTTTTATTGCATTTGTTATGAAGTTAGACAATATCATATAATGTTATCACAACTCTTTGTTTTCCTTTGATTAAATTTTGGCAGATGAAAAGACATACATACATACATACATACATATATATATATATATAATTTCTTTCATAAATTTCTCTCATAATTCATCTATACATTTTCATGAAAAAGAAGATAATTATATATCTTAAGCATCTCCCATAATCCATCCACAAAAATATAGTAATTTATTTGGACGGAATTTTTTTCACTTACATGTTGATTATGGCATATAATATCCATTACGGTATCATTTATTTCTAAAAGATACCAATATAAGTTATTAAGTTATTTTAGTTAACGTGATAGAAAGTAGTAAACATATATCTCCCTTCATCCCTTATTTTTTTGCACCACTTTTCTTTTTAGGCCATTTCAAATTATTTGTACTATTTCCTTATTTAGTATTCCCTCCATCATAATATCTTTGCTTCATTCCTTTTTTCACACAAACCAAGGTAGTCGTCCAGGCCGCACTTCTATTCCAACATTGCCTTCCTCGCTAGTTATCCGCTGCTTATCAAACTTGTCATCGTGATTGTCACGTTGTCGGCCATAGTTATTGAGGTTCCCGTCGTACCACTACGCACACCTATTCGCTCCCTCTTGCCTTCAATCTCTGCCTTGTTTCTATAAACTTCGATCTCCACCACGTTTCTGTAAACCCTACCGACCTCCTCACTTTCAACCCCAAAGTTGTCCATCCCCCGTCGATCTTGGAAGTTGGGTCCTCAATTCGCCCTTGTCCACGGTCGGGTCTTGTCCTCGATTGCAAAATCGGGTCTTATCCTCGATCCTCATCGTCATCAATCATGCTTCGATTACGTCAATCCAGTGGTCCAATCGCATCGATCTCCCTCCCTTCAACCTCCATCTCTTCCTTCGAACTCCATGTATGCCTTCAACTTTCGTCAATCGGAGATCCTTTCTCCATTACCTCAATTCATCACGTCTATCGGAGATGAGAACAGTCAGCAATCTCCATCGTCTCAATCTGCCATCATCAATCATCATCGTTAATTTGCCATCGTCGATCTGCCGTTGTTGAATCATCATCATTGATTCATCTGTCAGTCACTTGATCGTCGATCAGATGAGAGAACATAAGTTAGAATAGATGAATTATGTGATTAGAGAATAAATGGTATAATAGTAAAAATACTTGGTAAAATTTACTAGAAAAGAAAATATTGCAAAGAAATTGGGATAACCCAAAATGAAAAATGTTGCAAAGAAAGTGAGATAAATGGAGTAAGTTTTTTACACCTAAAAGACCATAATACCCTTTTTTTAACTCTATTGTACAAAAGCCAAAAGTCAAGATGTTCTTTCATCTCTCTCTCTTTCTTCATCTACAACAAAGAATTAGAGCTCGACTCTGTCAATTTGCTCTAATGATGATGATTTTCCGAGCATGGGTATGCTTTGATTTTGTAGATTGAGATGATTCTGGACATTTGTCAGTAGAAAATTGGGTTGACAGGTAAGCTGCCTTGTTTGATAACTAGCAAGAGATCGGGTTGATTAGCCATGTCTGAGGAGGTTGAGGTGAGCAAGGAGAGATCAGAGTGTGATTGATGGAGATTGATGCGATAAGGCCAATCGATTGATAAGTCCTAGGGGCGAGGAGGGGAAGAGATTATTGGGCAACGGAGGCAATAAAAACAAATGAGGCAGTAAAAAGTGGCAAAGATTGAAGTGCCAGAAACATCACAGGATCTGCAGGTGGCGATTCTAAATCAATCAATGATGGGGAGGCGAAGGTATATCCGTGATTCACATCGTGGATTCTCGAGCTAGTTACTCCGATCAGTGATTAGTGTTGTTAATTCTCGAGTCGGTTACTCCAATCAACAATTCGCATTATGGGTTCATCAATCAAAGGAAGAAAAACAAGGATGGAGGTAGAGACGAAGGTGGCAGAAGATGGTGATGAATGCGAAGGTTAGGAGGTGAAAGCCAAGACAAGTGCTTGGGGGAGAAATGAATCGGTAAATGCATTCCAAGGGTAAACTGGGAAGAAAATGAAAAGAAAAAAAGAGCTCCTAAAACTTTGTGCCAAAATAAAATGGAGCAAATAAATCAAAATAGAGGGAGTATGTTTTTTGTTTCCAGTTTCTATTTTATAAATGATAGTCCAAATAAACAATTTGAATGTTGGTGTGAGTGAAATCTGATTATGATGAAATGTATTGAATTTCATATGAGATATGTGTTTATATAAATTTATATAGTATATATTATGTGGGTAGCTTAAGAAATGTAATGTATCAATTTATATATTATATGTTAAGTGGGTGGTTTTAATTTGTATATGAAGAACTTTAAAGTTTTACATGCGCAATTAAGTTGTCTATATAAGGTTTAAATATATTTTTGTTCTAACGAAATTATTCTATGAATATATTGATGGAATTTGATTTTTTTTTTCATTTATGTTTAATAATTATAAGCAATTGTTTTGTGGGTAATCTTAAGAACACCTTAAGAACACTGAACTTTAAAAACAAAAGAAGTGCATAACAATGATGCTGCTGCAAAGCCGATTATTGTATTCTATGAAAGTCCCCTTGTTGCCTCAGTTTTCTCCCTCTAGCGACTTTCATGTAATGCCACAAACTGTGAGAGACTACACATTTCAAAAATTGGAAGCCTTCATCCCACAAAATAGAAATTTTTGAACATCTCTAACAAAATTTAACCAATAAACACAACTCTTCACACACATCAACCCCCAACATTTTCCACATAGCATATATATCTAACTCACATAAAAAAAAACAACAAAAAAATGACCACCCCTCCAGATAAGTATGTGCTTACAATACAACTCTAACACCCAAGAATTCACCAACAAAAAATCTCAAATGGGAATAGACAATAATATGCTAATTTCACAAAACGGATAAAAGTGACAAGCATTAAAAAACAATTATTTGAATGCAACAATCAAAAGACATGAGGATACCATCGTAATAAGAGTGCCAAAACAAAGACATATGGCATCTAATCAACTTTTACTCAAATGGTCTTCTCTGCATCCCAATAACCAACTTGCAATACTAACGCAACCATGAGGATAAAAATAGACATTACGTCTTCAGACTCACAACACATTTCACAACTAGTTGATTCCCTTCTCCTTTCATGTATATATAGATATTCAAGTCTTCACACTTCACGCTTTTGAATTACCAAATAGATAATGGCACATTTCAACATCACAATTTAATATTAAGCAGGGGCAATCTAAAATGGTTTGAAGCCATTTTTTGCCCGTAAACTTCAATAACCCGAACACTTGACCCCATTAACTTGGAATCAGTCTAACTCACCCCTTGAACTTCCCAAAGTAAGACACCTTACCCCTTTTCAACTCATGTACGCATCACATGACCTTTTTCTCCAAATGTCGTTTGTTCCATTTGTTTCTTGCCTCTACTCTTCGTGAATCAGGTTTATTCTTTTTTCTTATTTTATTCCTTGCCCTTCAAAATCATGTCACCTGTTGCCATCGTGGCCCTATCTTACCAAATTTATCTATTCAACCTTCATTGCTTTCTCTCCCTAAAAAATTCAAACAATGAGAAGAATCAAAGCTAGGAGTTATCTTATTCCATATCAAATTTGCTGAGCTTCACTCCCTCTCGTCTATTTATCTTCAATTAGATTTATGGCGTCAAAATGACGGTGACTTAGGCAGCGGTGATTTGGATGGGAACGAGGGATTGGTCTAAGCTAGCTTTCGTGTTTGAAAAATGTCAAAGGTACTTTACGAATGATGGATGGTCATATATGGAAAAAGGAAGATCGGCTGATCCTTCATTCACTTGTCCTATAGCCATCGGCAAACGACCACCCAAAAAATCCAAACTTCCTCCACCCTACAACCCTAAAGATTTGATCAATTTCCAGTAGGTATTCCTTAAGATATGATAGAAGACTTCATTAATAATGCAGTCAAGATGTTTAACGAATTGTCCAAAGATGAATTGACCACGAAGCCCTTAAACTTTTCAGACAAATGAAGGACAGAGGCCACAACTCGATGTGGTGGCTCACACTGTTATGATTGAGGCCTATGCCACTAGCAGGTAAGGCTAAGAAAGCACTAAAGGCGTTCTGCCTAATTTATGAAGAGCAGAAGCACTAAAGGTATTCTACCTAATTCATGAAGAACATAGATAAGAAACAAACGGAGCAAATGACATTTAGAGAAAAAAAGGTTACATGATATGCACATGGGGTAAACAAAGGGTAAATTATCCCGCTTTGGGAAGTTTTGAGAGCGAGTTAAACCGATTGCAAGTTGAGGGGGTTAAGTGACTGGGTTATCAAAGTTTAGGGCTAAAAAATGGCTTTAGGCCATTATATATATAGTGTTTTGATCTGAAACTAATGTTATTTAAAAATTAATATTATTTATGTACAATAATCTATTGAATATTTTTTTAATGTAATTAATTTTTTATAGATTTTTTTACTTGCTCAACCTAAAAAAAAGTTATAAAAAATTTAATTACATATAAAAAATGTTATTTACTAAATTATTATGTTTATATAGTTTTTTAAGTTTCACATAATGTTCATTTCAGGCAAAAATGTTGTAAAAATAAAAATGAACTATTTTAAATTAATGTGCCTTAATGCTAACCAAACTGCACCTTAGTCATCACATTTGTCAATTTCATAGAAGTATGAATTATCATAAATCAATACATGACAATTATTCATGTGAGCTTAAGTTTTATGAATAGAGAAACAAATTTTAAGAGAACTTTCTTCACTAAATGGATAAGGGTTAGTTGGAATTCAATACGGTTATCAAATACTATAAGTATTGGACTTAGAAAAAGAAAATAATAAGAATCATCATATCATATGGTTAGCTAGGGTTCGAATGTTGGTCTATAATGGAGGATTTATTCGCCTTTAAGTAAATGATAGGTGGGTTGGATGTACAAATTAGTGTGGGGTAGACTTTAGGAAATTCAAATTCGAGTTTGCATTTTCCCCATTTTGACCCTTATCTCATAGCAAAATTCATCCTAAAAAACACAGGTTTGCAAGTCGAGATTTGTTGTCAGGTGCTCAAGAAAATAAAAAATATATATTAAAAGGTAAAAAAATGTTAGATAAAAAACATATTTAAAAATAAAATATAAATGTGGCATATTTCGTTCAATATTTACCAATGATAACTGTTTGGTGGATTTAGATGCATGAAAGGTTATTTTAACCTGCACCTTGTAACCGGTATTTTTTTTTTATAAATTTAGTACTAAAATAAATTCTAACAATAGATAATTAAAAAATTTTCACTCATAAATTTATGTTAATTAATTAAAGTTTTGCTTTATTTCAATTTTGAGTTGAGTTATGTTTATGTAATGTTCTTACCATTAAAATGATTAGCTTTAATCAAAATATAATACTCTAAAATATAACATTATACATGCTTCAAAACAATGCATGTTTTTAACATTAGAAAATAATTCACTAAAATTTTCCTCTTTTATCAACTCAAATTCTAATTTTTAATACCAATGAGAAATTTATTTAGAAAAATTCACTTTCAACAACAGCAATTATAGATAAAATTATTTTATTAAACCATAGACATTATTCATACCATAAAACTCAATTATCAATAACAAAATGATTTGATAGAAACACAAAACTGTATTTAATTTATATTAATTAATTATTAATTTAACCATTAACTTGATAAAGATAAAAAGAAAAAGGAAAAGGAAAATTTGACAAAAGTCAAATCAACCAAAACCATAGCTAAAAGTAGGCAAATTGTAGTGATTAAAATTTCATTTTAGAAAACAATGATAAAGAAGAGTAACAAAAAAAAGTTTGGACCAAGACAGAAAATTGAAAAATTTTAGATATTAAAAGTATAACAATTGACTTAATAAAGGTCAAAAAATGATTTAACTAAAAAATATACAAATTATGGTGACTAATGTCTTACTTTAGAAGATAGTACATAAAAAAAATAACAAAAAAAAAGGTTTTGGCACCAAGAAAGTAGATAAGAAGAATTTCATTAAATAGTTATTAAATTTAGGGACCAAAATGAAATACAGATTGAACTTAAGGACTAACATGAGAAAGAGTATAACTTTAGGCACTGAAATTGCATTCTACCACAACATTTAACTAAAACTAGGAAATCATAATAAGCCCCGAATAAAGTTGATCACCTTGCCAAAAAAAAAAAAGGATCAAACTTAAAAAAAGATTCAATCACATAAAAAAAAAATTAAATGGTAGTATTTGCGGTGAAATTATTGTAGGTGAATAATAAATATGCCGCTCTCTTTTAGAAGTAAGTTATAATAGGGTTATGTAGGTAAAAATGAATGCTAATCATATAAAATTCATTATATGAATTTTAGGTTGGGCTAGATATCAGTGACTTTTTTTGTTCAATTTGTTTAAACTCAATAACTTAGTTTCATTTTTATGGGTTTTTTTATTGGGAACCAATGTTATTTTATTTGAAAGCTAATACTATATTAATTTGATGATGAGTTTTGTAAAACATTTTTTTTATAATGTAGTCAAATTTTTATAAATTTTTCTTTTTTTTATTTTGTGTAAATAAAAATTCATAAAAATTTAATTACATCATGTTCAAAATTTTTATTAATTTTTATTTGTTCAGTCTCTTTTATGTTATGTGCTTAATATTTTTTTCTGTTTTATTTTTTGTATTTTTTATCCAAAGCAAATATTTGTATCTAAAATGATTGTCTATGATGATTTTTAAAGGGACAGTATCCCAATTTGGCTTATGAACTTCCACCAATCTGATCAAGTGGCCATTAAGCAACTCAGTCTTAGAGTACTATCAGTAAAATTCTTTATTTCGGTTGATGAAAAAGGGGAAATCCGTTCAGCAAAAGTTCAAGGTGGGAATGAAAACAAATGTTTATTTAGAGAATATTCAGATAGACTCTTAAAACTTTAAGGCTCAAATTGAGATTGTAACCTTCTAAACTTAAGCACACAAAATTGGGATGGGACGAAAGTGAGACTATGGGCGATGGATGGAGAGCATGACGGCCGGCGGGGATGTACAATATCGAATTTAGAGAACGACAAAATAAATAATAGTCGAGACCTGAGTGGACCGAGATGAGAATGGATCAGGGTGGTGCAAGAGGCACACTTAAAGCGGTGGCGCTCATAGCCGGAGATAGCAACGTTCGCGGCTCTCTCCAATTCGTGCAGGACTCAACTGGTTGGTTCTGTCTCGCTTACTCTCAACTGGTCATTGAATTTGTTAGACAATCAACCAAAATGTGAACTTTTCGTCCAGGAGCTACCCATATAAAAGGGAAGATATCCGGGCTCTCGCCGGGTCCTCATGGCTTCCACATCCATGCTTTCGGCGATACCACGAATGGCTGCAACTCCACCGGTATTTTTATTTCTGGAATTCCGCAGTTTCTCCTTTTTTTTTTTTGTGGGATGTTTTGGCACTACCCTTTTGATTATTTTGAGCTCCTTCCCTGAAGTGGGTATAGGCTTAATTGTTTCTGTTAATTTTTGAAATTAGGGCCCCATTTTAATCCATCTAAGAAAGATCATGGAGCCCCTGCTGATAGTGAGCGTCATGCTGGTGATTTGGGCAATATTTTTGCTGGCCCTGATGGTGATTACTTCTACTCTGTAGTTTTTTTGTGTGTTTGTTTCTAATGGTGCTCAATAAAGAGTGGTTCATATTACAAAGAAAATCCTTCTTTTTGGTTGCAGGAGTTGCAGAGGTTTCAATCAAAGACACGCAGGTAGGATGGGTTCGTAGTTTTATGTGGCCCTGTATTTTTAATGGTAGAAATGTGATGACCTTTGGATTGACTGCCATCCTTGAGTTCTGTCGAGGAAAACCTTGTGGCTTCTACTACATCTCATTTTCTGGTCATGTATAACTTGCCTTATATTTGTTTTCATGTGTAGATTCCACTTAGTGGTCAGTATTCCATTATGGGGAGGGCAGTAGTTGTTCATTCCGATCCTGATGATCTAGGGAAAGGTGAGCTTTTACAGCTGACAGAAGGATAGCATTCACAGTTTCCTTTTAGTATTGCATCTTTGACCATTGGTTCCTATTTATAGACCCCAAGAACCTGTTAATGGATGTTACAGGATCCTGTTTGGACGGGGATCCATATCAAGTTCATGTATAATTGGACTTTGATAGATTATTGGTCTTCCTGAAGAATAATGTCTTACAGTTGGGCATATCTATGGTCCTGTGGTGGGGTTTACAGTTATTCCTGTGCGGATTATATGGTTTCTCAGGAAATAAAATTCCAGTGAGAAGTCAGAACTAATATCTTTATGCATGGTGGATGTTAAATTTTGTTGTGTCTGAATTTCTGGATGAAGAATGGGTATGCGACTAAGGACAAATAATTGTACTAGCATCATAATATCACATGAGAGGTGTCCGAAGTGAATAGTAATATCATACTGCTTGCTCCAACACTTGCAAACAAACCATAAACTTCTTTGATGCATTTATGTGCCATTCCTTCTCCAATTACTTTACTAGATGGATGTATTCGGGTCTTAAGCATGATATGTTGCCTTACAACCTTGAATAGTTCTATAACTCATTCAGCAGCCCTGTGCAGTAATTGATGGTATTGACTTCCTTTATGTCCATAACTATATAACCAGTTGCCCACCAGCATGCTTAACTTAACACTGATTAATCTGCAGGTGGGCATGAGCTTAGCAAGACAACTGGGAATGCTGGAGCAAGAGTTGGATGCGGTAAGTATTGTGCTTGAAGAATTAAAAGCAAATACCGTGTTGGTTAGTGGACTTGGAAGTTAATTTGCTAATCTGCCTCCGCAGATAATGTTTCATTGGCCTTATAACATGCATCCTGTGTATTGTGCAGGTATTATTGGCCTTCAGTCATCCGTGTAGGACAGTTTTGCATCACGATGGAAAATTTGGGAAGGTGGCTGAGTCATATAACGGACATTTGTGTCTCAAGCAGTTCTTGGTCACATAGATAATCTTTTCTGGAATGGATGCACGCCACAAGGATGTTCCCTTCACCGGTTTTGCTGATACTGCACTGTAGGCTCTCATCTTCTGATACTTGGATTCGAGTGTTCTGGTGCATCTGTACTGTAGTACGGCACCAATGGACAATTGTGGTATAATCCATGACATTCCTATTTCTGCTCTGTATGTTGTATGCTTTTACAAAATACATTCCGTACGTAGATCAGATCACGGGACTCACAATACCTATCTGATATTGTCCTCAGCTAGCGCACCATATGGAAAAATGTGGCTGAGATGATACTAAGGGCTAAAATGGGGGTGAAATTGCTTGCATAGACAGAATTTGCAACGCAAGTACCAGTTCTGATGTTGTTCAGTTCCTAGAACCTTCAACTTGTTACATTAGAGTTGAGTTTTGGAATCACTTCAGCCTCATTTAGTGTTAACGTCAATAATTAGCGTTAGAATTTTAAAAAAGCTATTCAATGGTAGCTTTTAACTTTTAGTTTTAGTATTTTTATTTTATTAGAGTTTTAAAAAAGCTATCTAATGATAGTTTTTATTTTTTAACTTTAGTATTTTCATCTCAACCGTTAAGTAAATTATCTAAAACTCTAACGTTAATTGTAAAAATTAATCCCAAACAAGGCCTTGATCTCCCGACCTTGCAAGGAGCAAAACGCGGTACATTCCAGTACGACAATTCAACGCCATTTCCATTCTCATGCAGCTAATGATTAATCACGTATCACCAATGCATTCTGTAATAAAAAACGAAACTGAAACTGAAACAGAAACAGAAGCTGCTCATTTATCCCAAAAGAGAACGGTAGATGTAGAACATGGGCATTATGCAATTACTGCATTTCTACTAAGCAAAGGAAATGGAAAACCAAATATATTACTGAATACACTATTCCGATGATACGTCATTCCGGTTCAGCCCCCAAAAAACAAAATGCTGATCACATTACAGGTTCTCTTGCAATACGAGAAACACCAACAAACATTGTGACTAGAGCTGTCAGCATGAAGACCAGACAAAGGTAAATCCAAGGATTTCTTATCTAGAGTGCAATTAGGGATGGCATATCTTCACCCTCTCAACCATGTGTTTCTATATGAAGAGTTGTCTCGCAAGGAAGCATCATGGGGCTTGTATTCCATGATATAGCTGTGAGGAAGCTTCAACTGTCGTTTAATAGAATCTCTTAGAGCCATCACAGCCTGTCATACAAAACACCATTCAGAAATTGCACAATGAGAGTACAAGAATCATGTCAAGGAATTACTCTGCACCATTCAACCTGATGATCAGATGCATTGCGATTCCAGATGCTTAATATATCCTCGTTGAAGCGGATACTTAGTACTGCACCACATACGTTATCACTGTAATCCAGTTGATCACCTACTAACGCAAGTACCTGCATGCAGATACATGAGAAAACAGTTAGGTTAAGCGTTAAATAAACAAAGAACAAAACATCTCACCAGTGCAATCATACTGTTGACTGCATGGCATGGATCACCATCAGCAATGAGTTCACTCCCATGCCAAAATGAAACATTAAGAGGACAAACAAAAATAACTTCTGTAATCTTCAAAAATAAGGCACAGAAAAATTTAGATGACATGATACAGGCATTAATGCAAGTGTGGGTTTCAGCCCTCCAAATTTTTTAAATCCAGCATACAAGAACTTATGCTGACTCATAAATCATTAGTGCAACAGTGAAATGAGAATACTTAGCTACTTGGCTAGTAAGATCTGAATGACATGGTAACTACTCCACAGAATAAATCAGTACACGGTGAGGAGAAGCAAAAAGAACATTCTCTTCCAGTCATGCGAATTTAATACACACAACCACATCAGACAATACAAGGAGTATCCTCCAACCTCCCAAGCACAAACTAAAGTAGCAAGGGATTATTATCAGGCACAAGCAGGCAAAATAAATAAATAATATCCTTCTTACCAGATCTTCCCAGAAGCGGCCTGAAACAACTTTTTTGAATCGTATTATCCACTTTCCACCGTTTGAGTTAGCAGAGTCCTGAAAGTGCATTTAGTTTCCATTGTAAGACCATAACATAGCCTATCTTGTTAAACAATTAGGCAAACTTCTCATTTGCAAAAGCAGTTGAATGGTCAGGGTTCAGATTTCAACCTCCCACAGCGGCCGGATTCCCTCCTTGAACAGGTGCAGATCAGTTGGGCACGGCAACGAAGAAGGACGAGCAAAGTGGCAATAGGAAACCCAGAAACCTTCAACCTACACAAACATAAATCTTCAAAACTAAAAGCACGCCATAAACAAACCACTTCAAAGTTGGAGGATATCAGCATTATACACATACTCTCATTTGCCTTATGCTCTCAAAACTCTAACATACCGTACTGAACTCAACGATCTTCTTTATATTATCCTCATACGATGTCTGTGTTCGTACTCCAGGTGTCCGACGAGTGTACCAAAAGACAAATTTGTGCTGAAAATTGAAACCCCAAAAAAACAAATGACAGATCAAAACAATTCTTCTAAGTGCAGAAAATATATGCGCATACGGGAACTAAGCTCCTGAATGAGAGCATAGTTATCAAAAAGCATAGACTTGCCAGAAGATCAAACTGAAAAACCTTCTAGGACAATGGCGTCATACAAAGCACAAGCTATTACTAACCTCAGGCCAGTCCTTTCAATCAAGCTTAACTAAAAGCATCAAAATATTCAGATTCATTCCGAATCTCAGAACAGATCCCAAATTCTAAAGACTCGTTCTCTAAATTAAAAGAACTAAAACGCCAGCATTTCCAAAAACAAAAACCCTAGCAAATGCTTAGCTGGCTAGCGCCAAAAGTGATAGAAAATCCAATTGTATTCTTACCTTGAGAGGGTGCAAACCGGCCTTGAGTTCGCGAGCTTGGAGTTCTTCGGCTTCTTTGTCGATGGAGCTACGATTATCAGCAGAAGCATCGATGGCATTGCTACTAGTATTAGTCGATTCCTTAACAGCGAGGCTCTCGTTGGTCTCTGCTTCCTTATCCGTTATCTCCATTTCCTTCTCTAATTCAAGAAAACCCTAGATCGTGTTAGCCTCCTGTTGAACAGAAAGTGGAAGGGACGAGAGGTAGGGGAGGAAGGATACGAAAGCGTTCCTAGCTGGTGTCGGTTCTGGTTTTTGTTTGTTGCTTGGGTTAATACATGGACCTTGTTAGGGAGAAAATATTTATGTATGGAATTCTTGCGTCCACCTGATGGATATATATCACTGGATAGAATTCTAACAATGTTAATATTAGATGGATGTTAATATTAGATAGATAAGATAATTTTTTAATTTTTAAAATTTTTAATTAACTGAAAAGATAATTATAGTATTTTAAATTTAAAATTAATAATAAGATAATCATATCTCATTATCTCCATTAACAATAAGGATCATTTTCCACGATCATGATAATTTAAAACAATTTACAATTTTTATGTGTCAAGCACAACCTAGCCTTATTTAATTCTTCTTCTTTTTTTTCGTTCTCTCCTCCTCTCTCTCTCTCTCTCTCTCTCTCTTGTTTTCGGTTTCACAAGCAAAGGAAAGTGGGGCTTTAATTAGAAAATGAAGTGTATATTGATTTTATATTTTACAGATAATTATGATATTTTGAATTTAAAATTAATAAGAAGATAATCATCCCATTTTTAACATTTTTGCCTACAGTTTTAGATATCATATTGATAAATTTAGACACAAAACTAACATAATTAGACACCATAAAAGTAGTCATAGATACCAGAACAGTAGTTCTAGACACCAGAACATCATTCTTAGACACTAGATTAATAAATTTATGCATCAATCTAACATAATTAGACACAGAGAAAGTATTACTAGATACCTAGAACACCAGTACTAGACAACAGAATAACAGTACTAGACACTGGAAGAGCAGCACTGGACACCAGACTAACTAACTTATACATAAATGTAATATACTTAGACATAAAAAAAAGTAGTACTAGACCCTAAAATAATAGCTATATACACCAGAATAATAGTTATAGACACCAAAACAATAGTTCTAGACACCACTCCAGCCAATATATGACATCAATTCCGCATATACTACAAGCCAAAATTGCGAAGATGCTAGCATTTTCGTTTGAAAATGGTAGATTTTTTCTCTACATAAATAATTAAAATTTTAGGCATTATTTATTCTATGATTATAGAAAATTATTTAAAATGGCAACTCTCTCCCCTAATAATAAGTACCTTATTTACTCCATAATTATGTATTTTTTTTAAATGGTAACTTCCATTCTCTTAATAATAACTACTTAACACCGTTAGTTTCACTGTTAGTGGTAGACATACATCATGGTGGATGATATAATGCCTCTGGATGGACTAATGACGGTTTTGCAATAGGGTAAAATCCAAATATGACATCTTACTTTCAAAAGTGCCTCTTAAAGTCCTTTACCTTCATTAATGTGTCCTATTTTGATCAATTATGTCACCTTCATTAATGTGTCCTATTTTGATCAATTTTGTTAGTTTAGCTGTTATCTTGAATAAAAAATGCTTATGTGGTACTAACTATGCCACATGGCATCCTTGTCATAACAATATATAACCATTATAGAAGAATAATAAAAATAAGGTTAAAATTGATAAAAACACAATATTAAGGACTTAAGATATAATTAACCCATAATTTCTTATCTCCAAATTTTCGACTGCTTCCGCCATCCAACTGCCACCCACCTCCGCCTTTCTGCCGCCAACTTTCCCGTGCAGCCCTCCCTTCTGCCAACTTTCCTGCTAGCCTCCGTCATAGAGGTGGGGGCTAGGTTGACCCAACCCAGGACTGCCCCGGACCGATCGGGCCTAGGTCTAGGTTGAATAGGACCGGTCCCAAGTGGGGATATCCTAAGCTGGTCCCGGGATGGGTCTGGGGGTAGGTTGCAACTTTTTAAAAAATTTTATTAAACATAAAAAATATAATTAATTATATATGTAATTAATATATTTAAGAAAAAACACCATATCCGGTGTAAGCTTTATTAAGTTAAAAATTTAAACAATACTTACAAATAATCGGAATGGGCCTAACATTTTGAAATTACAAAAACATTCTAAAAATGATGAAAAATAAAAACCTATGGTCTGTGCTTAACAGCATAGTCAGATCAAATACAAACTACATGTATGATTGAAAAAAAATATTTCAAGTCTTGATATCGGATATTACCTCGTCATTTCAAGTCTTGAAGGCCCCAATCTTGGTCGCAGACACATATTTCCACCACCTCGGGTGCCAATCTTGATTGTTTCTCCAATATCACTTGGTTTTCTGTACTAAACGCTGCTTCAGATGATACGGTGGAAATTGGAACGGCGAGAATCTTCTGTACAATTATCGACAACATTGGAAACCTTAATCTCTTTTGTTTTTACCATTCCAATATGTCAACATCACTTGAGTCGAACAATGTGTTGAGATAGTCATTGACCTGAGCTAATACCGATGTCGTTTGTTAGGAACGCTTGAGTATTTAGAGGGCCAGGTTAAATCTTGATGAGATTGATCTCCTTGGAGACTCAGCTTGAGGAGTTTCGGATCTTATCTTATTTGAATGTCGCTCACAATATAACTTGTACAAAGAATGCAAGTACTCTGAAGTAGTAGCAGACATAACCAAAGCATTTATATGAAACATTTCTAAATAAGTATGAAAAATTCCTTCAAGTAATATGGTTGCGCCCGTTAATTTAGAATATGGGTCAAGCAAAGAAAGCAATTAAAAAGTTAGGTGGAATGCTTTTAAAATACTAAAGTCACTTAGCCCGCATGGCTTTAACAGTCAGTTTTAACAACTCATCATCTTTAAATTGATGTAAAGCATATGTAATGTTCACTAAATGAAATAAAACTTGATGCATGGTTGAGTAGTAAATACTAGAGAAAAATTCAGTAGCGTCATAAAAACTATTAAGCAATTCACTGGTTTTAGAACATTTTTCTTATACTTCAGTTGTAAGGAATTCACAACCCATTTTTAAGTTCATGAAATGTGACAATAAATTTGTATACGAGTATACATCTTGCAACATCAAATATGTGGAGTTCTAGCGGGTTGGGCAATCCAATTTAAACTATTTCCAAGAAAATAATTTTTGATTTTCAAAACAAAACCTTTTAAATTCACGAAATACAGTAGGTTTTGATTTTAAATACGACAATGAGTTCTAAATAGGCACAGTTTCATTTTGGAGAACTTCTAAACCCTTTTTACACACAAAAGTTCAAAATATGGTACATGCATCTAATGTGAAAGAATGCACTATTGAGAAGTGGTTTCAATATTTGGCTCAAAAGGCAATTGGCAACATCATTATTTGAAGTATTATTAAATGAAATGCATAGGAATTTATCATCATAAAAATAATTACATAAAATTTCTAAGATGCAATTAAATATATGATGACTAGTATGATCCATTTCAATGACCTTAAATTACAAAATTCATTTTTGCATAACTCAATCAGAATCAATTCAATGAGAAGTAACACATTAAAATGATTGACCTACGAGTGATGTCCATATGTCAGAAGTAAATGCTACACAATAATCAAAAGCAGAAAAATTGGCTTGCAAATCTGATTTCCTTGCTTCAAATAATCTAAAGCTTTCATTCTTAGCAGTTTTCTTAGACACTTTTTTAAATGCAGAATTTAATTATGATTTAATCTAAGATTCTAGGTGCACATCTTCAACTTGTAAAAAAGGTTTTTTAGTAATGATCATCCAATTTATCATGCATTCTCTACAAGATTATTGGTTAAAACGAAATATACCTGACCCTCCAGCGCCGATTGTAAACCCAAGTTATGTTTGTTCTCCAGAATTAGTCGCGGCACTAAGGAGGACATTAGGATGTTGATTTTCAATGTGGCGCTTCAACGTTCCGATGCTGAAATTCTTTTTATGCACAAACTTTTCCTACAATGTTTGCATTTCCCATACCTCGACTCCCTTTTGTGTATAAGCTTATAATGCTCTCAAACCCAAGCAATTAGTCTCAATGATTTACGTTGTCCTTGGGTTTTGTCAACAACGGGCTCACGATTTATCAGCGTCAGTTGTGTTAATGAATCCCCGGCTGCTATCGTATCTAACTCTTCAACTTTATCATATGATAATTAATCGTCAAGACCCAAATCATAATTCATCATATCGATTCTGACATAATCATTGTGCAGCTTTTCAATTGAGATGTCTTTATTGGCCGACTGAAAACGGCGACGGGACAAGCCTCGGAGGCTAGTAGTGTAAGAAGATGAAGTCTCTGTGGACTTGCCATTTCCTCTTGAAGTCATGACTCATTAACTAATAGTAGTAATTAAAGCAAAATTAAGAGAAGATTATGAAGATGTTAGGCGGAGAGTAGTAAGAAATTTGGAAGAGATTAAGAAAAAAACTTAAATGCTTGAGAGAATATAGTAGTGGAAGAAGAAATATTGAGTTTTGGTGTGAAGGTAGAGTAGAAATGACATTAGTATTTATAGGGGATGTCCAAAAATTATTTGGACAAAAAAGTTATTGAAATTTAGTTGTTGGGAGGGGTGAAAATGAAATTTTTTGAGCTAAAATGGAGCAAAAAATCGTTGGGGGAGTGGAAGTGTAATTAACCCATTATTTATTTATTTATTTTTTTTTTTTGTAGGAAGTCATTTGAGAAAGAGTCATTGGAGGCACCAGGCCCGAACTGCCCAATCTCAGTCTGAGCCGGTTTGGTCTCTAGGCCGAACCAGCCCAATTCACGCAGACCTCTTCTTTTCAGGCCTATATTTGGCCCAGATTTTTACGGGGCTTCTTCTTGGGTGGGTTTGACTTACAGGCCGGTCTCGGTTTGGGTGGGGTTGAAAACCAGCCCATGTCCCACCTCTACTCCCTCCAGCCTGTCGCTTCTCATCTATCTCTCGATATCCACCTCGCCTCTCATTTCCTACATCTAACTCGCTAATGAAAATTGAGGAATCGAGGAGATTTCACACTCTAGCTCATTGCCCATTGTTAAGTGCATCATTCCACGGTCAAAGTATTGACCTTTTGACAACTTTGACCGTCAAATTGTGTTGATTTTTCCTCCTTGTCTTAGTTTTTCTTGGTATTTTTGCTCATTACAGGTGTGATCGAGTGTTACGGACGGGGCATTAGAAGCAAGCTTGAGTGGGACGGCATTTGGACGAGGGACGCAGGAGAAGTGCAAAGACGAAGGCTGGCGACGCGTCACCAGAAGTCGTGAAGGTTGGCGATGCGTCGCCAACGTTATCAGCATTCTGAGTTCATTTTGGTCATCTGGCGACGCGTCGCCAGAACTCGACCCACGCTGGCGACGCGTCGCCAGCGCTGCTCTGTTTTGCCGAGAGCTCGCGATTTTGATGGTCCCCCCACTATTTCCACCTAATGAGCTGGCTGGGAAGAAATGATACTTATCCCTTTAGAGCTAGAATGAAGAGGGGTATAAATAGAAGAGAAGAAAGAGTCCAAAGGTGGCTTCTTGGTTGATTTTGATCTTGACCCATCTAGAGGCCTATTGATCATTTTGGAGGCGTTTTGGGAAGCTGGAAGTAGGATTGTTCATCTTGGGAGTACAATCTTCGAGGGGGTTTCTTGGGTTTATTCTCTTCTCTATTTTGATTTGTATGATTTTCGTGGATATTGTTGTTATGGATTTGTTGATGACATTGGATATGGATTGTGAGTAGATCACTTTACCTCTCTAGGGTGACTTTCCTTCCCTTGTTACTTAATGAAGTTGTTTCGTGTTTATGGATGAGTTCTATTGTGTTGTTCCTTGCATTGTGCTTATTGTTTGATTAATGGTAGGCCACCATGTCTAATGCACTAGTCCATTAAATCCTTGAGAAAGGTTTTATGGATGACAAAGAGGAATGGAAGGGGCATAGTGTTAACTTAAATTAGAGATAATCTAAGTGAACACTAGGAATCAAAAGAGGTTTAGTTCTTCAACCACCTTAAGTTAAGTTGGAGCTTGAGTAAAGCCCAAGTTAGTGGAGGGTGAGCAAAGACCCATCTTGAGAGAGAGGTTTTTTTATGTGAGATCTTTTCTACCATACATGGAACATCATACTTGGGGACCAACTTTCTTGGGTAGCAATGGGTAGGAATGGAATCCTAGAGAGGTAGTCACCTTTATTCTAAGTTCTCTCTTTAGTACCTTTCACCTTCTTTAGAGTCACTTTTCTTGTGTTGTTAGAGTTAAGTAGCTTGAGCAATTTTGATCTTTGAATCTAGATAGAATCACTAAACTCTCTTGGGACGATACCCTTAATTACTTCTAAGTACACAACGATTCCGTTCGCTTGCGGGTTTTTGAGGGTTAAATTGATAAACTCTTGATTTTGACAACAAAGTTTTTGGCGCCGTTGCCGGGGAGTTTTGATTTGATTTTTGTCTTGATTAGAAAAAAATTTGGTTATTCTTGTCTACTTGATTTTAGTTCTCATAATTGGTGTGTTCCCTTCTTGTCAATTTGTAGGTACATCTAGTGCATGACCCGGAGCTCTTGTTCTCATGTGTTACCACTTGATCTAGAAATTGAGAGAAGCTTGCGAGAACTTCGGCTAAGAAGTAAGGTGATTGAAGAAGGCGATACTAGTACCTTCGATTCCGTCAACATGGAAAGGAACCAAAAAGATGACTTGAGGAACCTTGGACAAGAAAGAAATGTCAATGCCATGGATCACAATGGAGTTGAGGAGGTAATGGACAATGGAAATGGTGCTAGAAGAAGGGGAAGGCCGGTACTTGATTATTTTCGACCTCAAAGGGTGGAAGACCATGATAATATGATAAGACCGGTGCCGCTTCAAGGGCGAGCTTTTGTGATTCCTAGCCATGTTCTCCAATTGGTGGAAGCACATCCATTTGGAGGGACCCTTGATGAAGATCCAAACAACAAAATCAAGAGGTTTGTTCGTTTATGTGATACTTTTGATTTGGATGGTGTAAGTGAAGATGCGAAAAGGATGAGACTTTTCCCATTTTCTCTTGTGGATGAAGCATCGGAATGGTTTGAGAATTTGGAGCCTACTTCGGTTCATACTTGGCAAGAGTTATATGATGCATTTATTTGAAGATTCTTTCCATCTCAAAAAGCATTTGAGCTTAAGAATGAATTGTTGGCATTTAGGCAAAATGAATGGGATTCACTTGCGGAGGCATGGGTGCGTTTCAAGAGGATGGTGAAGAGCGTACCCACTCAAGATATTGATCAAGCTCACCGACTTCATCTTTTCTACAATGGTTTGAGTTTGAACACCCGATTACAAGTGGATGCCGCCGCCGGTGGTTTCTTGTTGTTGAAAAATGTGGAGGAATGTTTTGAGCTATTGAACAACATGGCTAAAAGTCTTGAGCTTAGCGGCAAATGGATCCCAAGGAAGGGGAGTGGATTGTATGAGGTAAACAAAGATACGTCCCTCCAAGCTCAACTTTCGGCACTCACTAGCATGGTGGCCAAGTTGACAAAAAATCAAGAAAAAGGGAAATTGCAACAAGCCATGGCTAGTGAGGATGTAGATGATGTGGAAGATGTAAATTTTGTGGGTTACCGGAATCCTTACCCACCCAAGCAAGGAGGAGGGAATTTCTTCCCAAGGAACCGTCAACACGAAGGATTCAATTACTCTAACCCCAAAGGCGCTATGCAACCATTAGGTGAGAATTCTAATGAAACGGAAGCATCTTTGAAAGATTTTATGAAGGGCATGATGGGAGAATTCATGCAAGAAGTGAGGGGGATGGCAAGTGGCCAAAACAAGAAGATTGGGGCATTGGAGGATGAAATGAAGACTATGCAAGCTAATACTCAAGCATCCATCAAGAATTTGGAAACTCAAATGGGCCAACTTGCAACTTCTATGAGGCAACTTCAAAAGGGCAAGTTCATACCTAGTGATACGGATGTCAACCCAAGGGAGTCTTGCCAAGCTATTATGCTTAGAAGTGGTAAGAATGTGGTAACGCAAGTTAAGGAGCCACCCATTCAAGAAGAATATCCTCTCCAAGAGCCACCCCCTTCAAGTGAGGAAGATAGCTCAAAAGTTAAAGCTAAAAATGCTCCCGACAAGGAGGAAGCACCCAAGCACACGCCTACCCTTCCGTACCCCCAAAGGTTCAAGCCCAAGAAGGAGGACACTCACTTTATGAGGTTTCTTGAAATTTTCAAGAAATTGGAAATTAATATCCCTTTCTTGGAAGCATTAAATCAAATGCCCTCTTATGCCAAGTTCCTCAAGGAGTTGATTACCAAGAAAAGGAAGTTCCTCGACAACGAACTCATTTTAATGAAAAAGGAAGCAAGCGCCATCATTCAAAGGAAGATGCCCCAAAAACTCAAGGATCCGGGGAGTTTTACAACACCCCTTGATATAGGGTTTTTCCATTGTGACAAGGCTTTGTGCGATCTTGGGGCTAGTATTAACTTGATGCCCTTGTCCATTTGTAGGAGTCTTGGCCTTGGAGAGGTGAAACCTTCATCTATTTGCCTCCAATTGGCGGATCGGTCATTTACTTTCCCAAAAGGTGTGTTGGAGGATGTCTTGGTCAAAGTTGGCAAGTTTATATTTCCGGTAGACTTTGTAGTTTTGGATATGGAGGAAGACCGAAACATGCCGATTATACTTGGGAGACCATTCCTTGCTACCGGGAAGGCCGTCATTGATGTGGAAAAAGGTAATCTCACCTTGAGAGCTAATAATGAGGAAATTACTTTTAATCTTGCTCAAGCCATGAAATCTATTGATGATGAGTTGCCCAAGTGTTACATGATTGATGTGATTGATTCTTGCATTAAGGAAAAAAGAGATGTTTTACTTATAGAGGATCCTATTGGAAGAGCACTAGTGTGCGAAAAAGCATGTAGTGTGGAAGATCATGATGTGTTGGGTATTTTAACAACTCTTGATTCTTATGGGAAAGTGCAACTTCAAGGAGAAAGGGTAGAACAACTTTTGTCTTGTGATTCCAAGGAAGAGCTCAAGTTGGAGTTGAAACCATTACCAAAAGATCTTAAGTATGTGTATCTTGGCAAGGAGGATTCTCTCCCGGTGATTATTTCATCTACTTTAACCCCTTTGGAGGAAGAAAAGTTGATTCGTGTGTTGAGGGATAATAGAAGGGCAATAGCTTGGTCTATTTCCGACATCAAGGGAATTAGCCCAGAAATTTGCATGCATAAAATTCTTATGGAAGATGACTTTAAACCCTCCATTGAAGCTCAAAGAAGGTTAAATCCAAATATGAAGGAAGTGGTCAAAGAAGAAATTGTGAAATTGCTCAATGCCGGCATTATTTATCCAATTTCGAATTCTCCATGGGTGAGTCCGGTGCAAGTGGTGCCGAAGAAAGGTGGTACAACCGTGGTGGGCAACAATAACAATGAATGGATTTCTACTAGGTTGGTTACCAAATGGAGGGTGTGCTTTGATTACCGGAAGCTCAACAAGGCTACCCGGAAGGACCATTTCCCTCTCCCTTTTATTGATCAAATTTTGGATAGGTTGGCGGGACATGAGTTTTATTGCTTCTTGGATGGTTATTCGGGGTACAATCAAATTGCTATAGCACCGGAAGATCAAGAGAAGACAACCTTCACTAGTCCTTGGGGCACATATGCCTTTCGAAGAATGCCATTTGGACTTTGCAACGCTCCGGCAACTTTCCAACGATGTATGATGGCCACATTCTCCGATATGGTGGAGAAGTGCATGGAGGTATTTATGGATGATTTTTCTATTTTTGGAGACTCCTTTGATGCATGTTTGGATAATTTAGCCCTTGTCTTGAAGAGATGTCAAAAAACTAATTTATCCTTGAATTGGGAAAAATGCCATTTCATGGTTAAATCGGGAATAGTACTTGGGCATAAAATCTCTTGTGAAGGCATGGAAGTGGATAGAGCTAAGATTGTAGCTATTGAAAACTTGCCACCACCCTCCAATGTAAAAGGAGTGAGAAGTTTCCTAGGGCATGCCGGTTTTTACCGGAGATTTATTAAAGATTTTTCCAAGATTGCTAAGCCATTATGCAATTTGCTTGAGAAGGATGTGCCGTTTCACTTTGATGAAAAGTGTTTGGAATCATTTAAGAATTTGAAGGAGAAATTGGTTAGTGCGCCGGTGGTGATTCCACCCAATTGGGAGGATCCATTTGAAATTATGTGTGATGCTAGCGATTTCGCCGTGGGGGCAGTGTTGGGGCAAAAGAAGGACAAGCTTTTCCGAGTGATTTACTATGCTAGCAAAACTTTAGATGGAGCTCAACAAAATTATACCACAACGGAAAAGGAGCTTTTGGCTGTAGTATATGCAGTGGATAAGTTTAGATCCTATATTGTGGGTTCTAAGGTTGTGGTGCACACCGATCATGCGGCAATTAGATATTTGTTCACCAAGAAGGATGCCAAGCCAAGACTCATAAGATGGATTCTCTTGCTTCAAGAATTTGACTTAGAGGTCAAAGACAAGAAGGGATGTGAAAACCTTGTGGCCGATCACTTATCTGGATTGGGGGGCCAAGAAAAGTCATTGGAGCAACCAATTCAAGAGCACTTCCTGGATGAAAGCTTGTTCAAGGTGGAGGGCAAGATACCATGGTATGCGGACTATGTGAATTACCTAGCTTGTGGAGTCTTGCCACCAAACTTGTCTTACCAAGAAAAGAAGAAATTTCAAGCCAATGTCAAGCATTATCTTTGGGATGATCCTTTCCTTTTTCGCCGGTGTGCCGATCAAATCATAAGAAGATGCATCTCAAATGAGGAAGTGAAGGATGTTCTCCACCATTGTCACTCCTCACCATGTGGCGGACACTTTGGAGCCTCCAAGACGGCAAGTAAGGTATTGCAAACCGGTTATTATTGGCCAACTATGTTTAAAGATGCATATACTTTTGTGAAAACATGTGATAGATGCCAAAGGTTAGGAAACATTTCTAGGAGGGATGAAATGCCATTACAAAACATTCTTGAGGTAGAAGTGTTTGATTTGTGGGGAATAGATTTTATGGGTCCTTTTCCTCCTTCTTGTGGCAATCACTATATTTTGCTTGCGGTTGATTATGTTCTAAGTGGGTGGAAGCTATTTCCACCCCCTCTTGTGATGCTAATGTGGTTGTTAAGTTCCTTCAAAGGAATATTTTTTGCAAGGTTTGGTACACTTAGAGCTATCATCTCCGACGAGGGGTCACATTTCAATAACAAGATGTTGACTTAAGTTCTATTAAAGTATGGTGTACGGCATAAGGTGTCACTCCCCTATCATCCACAAACAAACGGGCAAGCCGAGATTTCGAACCGGGAGATCAAGAAGATATTGGAGAAGACGGTAGGCATCAACCGAAAAGATTGGTCTCAAAAGTTGAATGATGCACTTTGGGCATATAGGACGGCTTTCAAGACACCTATTGGAATGTCACCATATCGACTTGTGTACGGTAAAGCTTGCCATTTACCGGTGGAGTTGGAGCACAAGTCATATTGGGCGGTTAAGAAGCTCAATTTTGAATTGAAAAGTGCCCAAGAGAAGAGAGCTATTCAATTGGATGAGTTGGAGGAAATTCACATGGATGCTTATGAGAATGCAAGGATGTACAAGGAGCGAATGAAGTTGTGGCATGATAAGATTCTTGTAAAGAAGGAGTTTCAACCGGGTCAAAAAGTGCTACTCTTCAACTCAAGGTTGAGGCTTTTTCCAGGAAAATTAAAGTCCAAATGGTCGGGACCTTTTGAGGTGATTAGAGTGCAACCATATGGAGCAGTGCAACTTAAAGGACAAGATGGGTGCATCTTTCAAGTCAACGGTCAACGAATCAAGCCTTACTATGGTGATGAACTTAGACACATTGGTCAAACCATCTTGGCCGAACCCAACCAATGAAAAAGAAGCTCAAAGGCGCCAAGCTAGAGGCGTAAAATCAAGCGCTTGTCGGGAGGCAACCCGATTCTGATTTCTTTTCTCTTTTCTTTTCGTTAGTTAACTTGTGTCGTGCTTTGTGATTTTCTGCTTATTTGGTATTTTCTTGTGTGTTTGTAGGAATGGGAGACCCATTGGAAGGAAGGTGAGGGAAATGGACCACATTTTCTCAACTTAAGGAGGTACCATGTATTGAATTTTCAAAGGGTATAAGAGTTAGGATGAAAAGATTAGGGGTTATTTTGCAAATGCTTTAAAAATAGAAGGTTGGTTTCGAGACGCTGGCGACTCGTCGCCAATTTTTGCAAATGTTCACAGAATGTACTTATAACTCTGGCGACGCGTCGCCAGAATGCGTCCAGAATTGGCGACACGTCGCCAAGATTATAACCGCCATTTTAACCTCGCCTTGCTTTCACTTTTCTCACTTTTACTTTGCTCTTCCACCAAAGAAACCTCTCAACTTTCAAACCCTACCCTTCCGTAAGCATCACGGTTTGATTTTTTGGTATCGATTCGTCTCATCAAGCCTCTCATCAAGTAAGTGTCTCTCATCTTTTTCCTCCCTTCTGCGTTTTTGCGATGAGATTTGGAGTGAATGGTGCTTGTTTGTGAAAGTCCGGCAATTACTTGTTTTGCTCGATTCTCATGGATTTCATGCTTAAATTTGATTTGATATGGATACATGTATGTATGGGAAGGGTTTTATGCATTGGATTATGAATTTGCATTCGAAACCAAGGTTAGAATTTCTCTCATCACAAAGGCTGCGATTTTTCATGGCAATTTCTTGTTTATGCATGTTCTTGTTGTTTGAGTGATTTTAAACTTGAGATATACTTGAAATAGGAGTGGGTCAAACTTGCATTGCTATCAATTCACGCTGGATTGATTGATTTTTTTGAGTTGGAGGATTTCCAGAAAAGTGTAATTTGACTGCCTTCATAGCTATTTTGCACAACAATGTGGCTTCGTGTGGAGCGGGTTTTCCTCAATTCTTTGTATTTGAGGCATCTAGGTGTTGCGTAGTTCAAGATTGAATGATTACTTTGCACTAGGAAGCTTGTTTTCTATTTGTCCCAAGAGCGGCATGTTAGTATGGACTTTGATGGGATTTTCCTTACTACCTTGTTCATGAGCACACAACTAGTATCCTTAACATCGATTTTGCTTGAATGTTTTGTTTAATAAGCAAGTGTGTATTGTATGGCAGTGTAATACCAATATGCATAGTCTTATAATGGTTGGTGCAATATCTTAGAACACCTAGGATGGACGTGAAGTAAGATAATGGATTGTTTCTTATGCATGAGCTTTTTAACTATGGATTGTCAACTTGAAATTGGGGAATGTGGTGGTGAAGGTTAATCCTTTGTTCTTTCATTCTTCATGTAAAGGAGTTGAAGTGTATCTTGTGATTTTGTAGGAAACATGCCTCGCAAGTCAGTGCCCACTCACTCTTTGAAAGAAAAGGGGAGGGGAAAGAGGATTCGTCAAGAAAAGCCGCAAGAACCTCCCTATGATACTTTTCGCTTTGTGTCCTCTCGGGCAAACAACTACTTTGAGGGGTTCGTGAATCGCAAGCTCACACCAGAATGAGGATTCGACTTCTCAAAGAAGGAAAATGAGGGGATATTAAGAGTCGTGGAGAGGCGTGGATGGCAGCAATGGGTCGCTCATTCTCAAGCGGAAGTGTCCAAGATCCTCATAATGGAATTCTATGCCAACTTGATGGGAGCTTACCACTTGAATAGCCAAGCCAAGGCCTGCTTTGTGCGCAAACACGCTGTGCATTATGGGATACAATTATCAATGAGCTATTCAACATCAACCCATTGATTGGAGGACAATTCAAAGAGGCTACCCTTGAGCAGCAGGCTCAAGTAGTATGCGGTCGCCCGGTCCATTGGACACTGAGCTGGGATCAGTCTCATAGGAAGCTCTACTTCAGCTCTTCAGCTCTACCCCCAGAGATGAAGGCATGGAACTACTTCATCTCCTCCCGCCTCGTCCCGACTACTCATGTTCGGGAAGTCACCCCGGATCGCTTGGAGATCTTGTACTGCATAGCTTGTGACTTTCGAATCAATGTCGGCCACTTCATCCTGAAGCATCTTCTCCGCGCCGCCAAGTCGAAATGGGGGAACCTGTCTTTCCCTCAGCTGGTCACTACCTTAATGTTGAGGGCCGGTGTTGTCATGGAAGATCCCTCAAAGATAAATTTGGTCATCAAGCCAATCTCTGTGGACAAACTTAGTGGTGCTTCGGAAGGTATCCAGGAGGTAATATCAGAAGAGGAGGAAGAAGATGCCACCCAAGAGCAAGAGCAAGTGGAAGAAATAGAAGAAGAACAATAGCAGTTTTAGGAGCCCTATCTAGGGGAGGACTTTGGGGGCGCTTCTGATCAGTTAGTCGATCCAGCTACCGCGACTTCGGCCTCTTTGGCTGTAGCACTCAACAAGATGTACTTGATGATGCGAGAGCAGCATGAAGAGTCAGCGGCTCGGTTCGAATCATTCGGTGGCTCCTTTACTTCTTTTGCCAAGGAGATTCGCGAGGGCATCTCACTTATTGCTGGCAACCAAGAATCTCTTTCCGGGCAAGTCCGTTGGGGCCACCAGCAGCAGCAGCGGGACCTCCTGCCAGAATACCCTCCCTTCCCACCCATTCCACCTCACTTCCACCCCTCCGCATACCAGTGGTACACGCCCCACCCCTCAAGCCACCCACCTTCCTTTTACCCACATTTTGGACCTCCCCATGACCCGTCTGAAGGTCCTTCCTCTTTTCCTCCTGCTGGTGGGTCTTCCGGCCACAATGACATGGGAGAGGAGTAGTAGGGGCGGGAACACCCGCCCCCAGGTATGATTCTTGGACACTCATTTTCCATTGAAGACAAAGCTAGCTTTAAGTTTGGGGGAGTGGTTGTTTGACTATCATACTTGGCCTCTCTGTTTGTGTTCGTGTCTTTGTTTTAGACTTAGTTGCTTTTTCTAGGTTTTAAAGTAATTATGGTTGTTTCATTTAGGGTGCATGTTTCTTGCATATTTTGTTTCCTGTTTTCCTCTCTTCCGTTAGTGAATTTTGATAGGTTGCATATAGAAACATATAGGTCGATAGTTTCTTTTTGTAGTCCTTTATTGTTTTTGGTGTCTTTAGGACCCAATGGGGACCATTTTTGCATATGGATGGATGTGGTTACTAGTTTGACTCTCTTGAAGCTTTGATGAATTTGGAAAAATTAGTTTTGATACTTTTTGGTGAATCCTTGGTGATGTGTTATAATGAACTTGGGAGTTGTGCTATGAACTTGTGTCTTTTGAGATCCTTGTATTGAGTTTTGCTCTAAAACTTGCCTAAGGACCTAGCAAACTCACAATAGTGCATGAACTTGAAGCGTGTGGTCTCATAGGAGAAACCTTTCCACCAAATAACCAATCCCTCTACATTCCCTCATATCACCCTTATTCTGAGCTTTCATTTTCTTGTGGTTATACCCTTGAGTTACCTGACGTGGGAAAAGGTCAAATCTTGAGCTTAAAAGGAATTGCATTGAGTTGAATAAAGTGGGAAATAATGGCAAGTTTGGGGGATTTATATTTTAAAAAAAAAAGGAAGAAAATAAGAGAAAAAAATATACTACTCCGCTATTTCCTAGTATCGAAGTAGGTTGGGGTCTTCTCCTAAGGCAAGAGTTGATCACAGCTTGAAAAGGTGCTTGAAATAAGAGTATGGTTGTAAATAAAATAAAATCACCTTGGATTATATTAAGTTAGTAGCTTGGGCTTAGGCGGAGCTCTCGTTTATGCACTTGCTAAACGGCTAAATACATGAAGAGGAAACAATAGTTAGTTAATAGGTGTAAAGGGTTGGTGAATGGTGGATTGATGCTTGTTCAACTTGATTGTTTCTTTTAAGCACATGGTTTTATTTTTGACCGCCTCGCTAACTCTATTCTGAAAGTTATCTTCTAGTTCCTCCGTTTTCTTTTTTAGCCTTTAACCTGTTGCTATCTTTTAAAAGTAAACCATTTGAGCTTTGAGTTTGGTGCAACAGACCGTAGGGGAATAAGGTAAAGAGTGCCGGATCCTTTTGCAAGCGTTTGGAAAAGAACTTAGTGCAAGCCTCAAGTTAGATGGCACAACTCCTTTAATGGAAATTTAAATCATCTAGGGGGTCATACCCCTAAGGGCTTCACCCTAGGTAGCAAAATTAACCTTAGTCACCATTTCTTCTTTTGAAGTCAAACCTAGTCAATCATTGAAGTTTAGATGCAACATTTGGTTACCATTGTAGCTTCTTTGGTGTTTGTGTGTTTTGTAGGTTAGGTCGCTAGGGACTAGCTTAGGTTTAAGTTTGGGGGAATTTGTTAAGTGCACAAATCCACGGTCAAAGTGTTGACTTTTCGACAACTTTGACCGTCAAATTCTGATAACTTTTCCTTCTTTGTCTTAGTTTTTCTTGGTTCTTTGGCTCATTACAGGTTTGGACAAGTGTTGCGGACAGGGCATTAGAAGCAAGCTCGAGTAGGACGACATTTGGACAAGAGAAGCAGGAGAAGTGCAAAGATGAAGGCTGGCGACGCGTCGCCAGAAGTCGCGAAGGTTGGCGACGCGTTGCCAACGTTATCAGCATTCTGTGTACATTTTGGTCATCTGGCGACGCGTCGCCAGAACTCGACCCACGCTGCAACGACGCGTCGCCAGCGCTGCTCTGTTTTGCCGAAAGCTCGCATTTTTTATGGTCCCCCACTCTTTCCACCTGATGAGCTGGCTTGGAAGAAGTGATTCTTATCCCTTTAGGGTTGGATTGAAGAAGGGGTATAAATAAAATAGAAAGAAAGAGTCCAATGGGGGCTTCTTGGCTAATTTTGATCTTAACCCATCTAGAAGCCTTTTGATCATCTAAAAGGCATTTTTGAGAAGCTGGAAGTAGGATGGATCATCTTGGCAGTACAATCTTCTAGGGGGTTTCTTGGGTTTACCTCTCTTATCTATTTTGATTTGTGTGATTTTCATGGTTATTGTTGTTATGGGTTTGTTGATGACATTGGTTATGAAGTGTGAGTAGATTCACTTTATCTCTCTAGGGTGACATTCCTTCGCTTGCTACTCAATGAAGTTGTCTTGTGTTTATGGATGAGTTCTCTTGTGTTGTCCCTTTCATTGTGCTTATTGATTGATTGATGGTAGGCCACCATAACTAATGTACTAGTTCACTAAATCCTTGAGAAAGTTTTTATGGGTGACAAAGAGGAATGGAAAGGGCATAGTGTTAACTTAAATTAGAAATAATATAAGTGAACATTAGGCATTAAAAAAAGGTTTAGCTCTTCAACCAACTGTATGGTTAGCCCTTGGGGGAGCCTTTTTCCAGCCCTCTTCAAACCCAACAAACACCTTTAATAAGTTGGAGTTGAAGTAAAGCCTCAAGTTAGCTGGAGGGTGCGCAAAACCTAATCTTGAGAAAGGGGTTTTTTGATATGAATCCCTTTTTTACTTACTTACTTATTTTTGACCACACATGGAGCTTCACATTTTGGGACCAACTTTATTGAGTAGCATTGGGTAGGAAATGAATCCTAGAATGGTAGTCACATTTATCCTAAGTTCTATCTTTAGTACTTTCCATCTTCTTTAGAGTCATTTTTCTTGTGTTGAGTAAGTTAGGTAACTTGAGCAACTTTGATCTTTCAATTTAGATAAAATCACTAACTCTCTTGGGACGACACCTTTAATTACTCCTAAGTATACAACGATTCCGTTCGCT